>CM039519.1:1031091-1065961 GCA_022433055.1 Begonia peltatifolia | reverse complement strand
AGAATTTGTTATCCTCTCTCTTCTTTATATGTATTTGACATCAACATACCTTCTCTCATTTAGAAAAAGATCATTAATGACTCATAAGTTGGCACATAAACATGGAATAAAAGATGGTTACAAGATGTGCTGGGTGATTTATAGCCTTTTGTGTAGATTTTATTTATAGCTTCCTATACTAGGTTTCATGTGATGATTGATACATTTATCTTGGCTACAACGTAATTCTAAACTGTTGCAAGTTTGGGAACTTTGTGGACTAGATTGGCATTCTACACTTTTGTATGAAAAAGTGTGAAGCAATTCCGATTTTGTGGGAGGGTATTAGAAATTATCCTTTCTAGTATATTCTAGTCGGAAAAACATGTCAAGTCTTAATGTATATTTTTATTTTTTTAGTGGGAGATATTTTTTCGATTCGGAATTGTCCTTTCTGGTACTTTTCAAATGGAAAGACATGAAAGTCTTAACTAGCATTTTTTTTTTTCAAATGGAGAATTTGTTATCCTCTCTCTTCTTTATATGTATTTGACATCAACATGCCTTCTCTCATTTAGAAAAAGATCATTAATGACTCATAAGTTGGCATGTAAACTTGGAATAAAAGATGGTTACAAGATGTGTTGTGTGATTTATAGCCTTTTGCGTAGATTTTATTTATAGCTTCCTATACTGGGTTTCGTGTGATGACTTGATACATTTATCAATGTTCTTTGCAGGTGGCAAAAAAGACTGCACTAAAAAGCAAGACCATTTTGACTGACATTGAGCGGTGGCAGAAGGTGTTGAACACTTGGGCTTCAATTTCTTTTCTTTCTAATATGTTTTCAAAATTTTTACTTCCTTTGTTCAACATTCAGGGTGTTGCGAGCACTGATGGTAAGTCCATGAGCCATGTTCATTGAGTTAGTTGAATGGATGCTTCACTTTTCTCATTTTGGCATTTAATCATTAGTATTTGGAGTTCCAATTGAGCTCACTGTACAACGGCAAGAATGTAGCCAACCAATTCCAAATATTCTTGTCAGATGTGCTGATAGTCTTATATTATCAGGTATTCAATTTCACAAATGATTCACCGTTTAAATAATATTTTTTTCGTCAGCTTTCAACCAATAGTCATTGTATAACTAATTTTTTGTTTGAGCTTTAGGGTTAAATTCACCAAACCTATTCAAAACAGATGGAGATAGAAAGGTCATTCAGCAATTGGTCTCAATGTATAATCAAGGTATGGCGAACATTGTATTATATCAGGTGTAGCCTGCAGATGAACGATTGACAAGATGCTGTATAACTTTGTTAAATTTGGACGTAGCAGATTCAAATGCATTGTTACCAGAGGGTGTAAGTTCAGTTGATGTGGCTGCTCTTATTAAATGCTACCTGGCCAGCCTCCCCGAGCCTCTAACAACATTTAATCTTTATAATGAGATCAAAGAAGCTCGCTCCAGTGTACATTCAATGAAAAATGTATTGAGAAGACTACCCAATGTGAATTACATGACCTTGGAATTTGTAACTGCATTACTTCTCCGACTTAGTGAAAAATCACTTCTAAACAAGGCAAGCTCTTTCTCATACAATAGTTTGAGATATTTTTGGATTTGTGTTTTCTTTGAAGCTAGTTATTTGTTTTTTTGTATTTTATTTCTTTTGCAATGTATGCGATAAATTAGAGCTTACTTTTTAAGAAGGGAAATAAATAAAAGATTAATGTTTTCCCTGTAACTTTATTAGCATGCTTGATAACATTTGTATTCAGATGGATGCTCGAAGCCTAGCAATGGAGATGGCTCCAGTTATTATGTGGCAGAAGGAACAGAAGCAAGAGTATTATCGTCAATACTGGAATATGAAACCTTCTTCGAAAAGAGCATTGGATCCACCATCTTGGGACATGCTTACTGGTGCGTTTGATCTTGCGTTAAAGTTGTCTTGGTGTTATTTGCCAATGGATAACCATTTGAACTGCAGAAGTTTTATAATGAATCATTCAAGCAACGGCTAAATAAAGTGATAAATTAGCTAAATCTCAAATTGAAGTTAATGTAATCATTTTACAGTTTTTAACTTACCCTCACATGTGAGCCAATTTTTTTATTTGTTCTTACATGTAAATATTTTAAATTTGGAATGAGATAACTTGAAGATATTTGGATTTAGATGCTAGATTTCGTACACTGATGACCATGATAAATTATCAACTATTCCAAAAATTTAAGGCTTGAAAAAATTAATTTAATTTTTCATATATTTTCATCATAAATTTATTCAATATTTTTTGTAGATTTATTATTTTAGTGTGACCCCCCTTTATTTAACAATGTTCTGTGATTAAATGGTTGTAAGTTACATGCTTAGGTAACATGCAATATTCTTGTTTTTAATATTCTATATTCTTGTTTGTAATCCATTCGAATTACAATGAAGTAGAGCATAAAAATTTCTCATTTGGGCACACTAACACTTTTTTTCATTTTAGAAAAAAAAGAATGAAGATTTAATTACAAAGTTAAATCATCCAATTCAACATCAAGTTGCACATGGTTCTAGTTTCTCATAATAGTCATGGTTTTGGCTTCGTCAATTGGCTATATTTGCGTACAAAATATATGGATGGAAAATCAACGATCATCCAAAGTACAATTCCCTGTGAATTGAAAAAGAAAAAAAAAAAAGAAAGCTGAATTTTTCTGTTTGTTCGTGTTTTCCTTTCTGGTTGCTTACAGAAGAAAATGAAGGTTCAGATGCATCCTCCCCTATCCCATTAGATGATGGCATGTCTATTGACTTTGGTTCTATTGAAGTAGTTCAGTGTCTCATTGAACATCACAATGCCATATTCACTGATGCAAACGAGACAATCTGGCGATGAATCAACTTTATTTTGAATTCATACTGTCCAAGCAGGTTAGTATCGAAGTCTTCATATTGCGAAAATATTAACAGAATAAAGCATGTACATGTCTACAGTTCGCACTATCTTTATGAGCTTTCTGAAACTGGAGTTACCTTTAATCTTTTTGATATTTAGAAAATCTCTTTGTTTAAGATACAATGGAGTAGTGTAGTTCAGAAAAATAGGATACTACTGGGTTATTATTTTAAAATTTTTGGTCAATCTTAAATATACACTCATTAGTTGCACTTGTTGGTTATTACGACTAATATTTGATTTTTTTTCCATAGAAATGGTTATATTAATCAACAAATGACTAAATTATATTAATCAAGGTTTAATTTAAGAATGTTGAAATTAAAAATATGACTGTAGTATAAGTCTAATACTATTTATAGATGACGTTAATTTGCCCTAGTAAGAATTTTAATATGATGTAATTTTTTCTTAAAATTGAATTTTAATGTAAGATTTCTTAAATGTGACATATTTTAAAAATATATTGTCAAAATCAAATAAAGTGCTGATAAAAAAATAGATGCAGTAGAAAAATTATAATCCAAATAATCAGGTTAACACAATGTTCAAGATCAAACCAGACTAAATCTGGATAAATTAATATTTTATTAATGACCCTGTCAAGGTCAATCCGGCCCTAACTCGACCTACAGTCGTTGGATAACTTGCTAGCCTTGACATATAAGTAATGGAGATATATGTTGTGAATGTATATTTGTACGTGGATACACGTGTTTATTTTAAGTACATGAAAGAATAATAAATAAATGTTTTGAGTTTCTAAGGTGCAAGTGCAAGAAGAGAATAAGATATAAGAACCAAAAAAGATCAGTGGTTGATAGGAGTCCAAAAAGGTTGTAACTAGATGATGCTCTCGAGTAGACCAACAATTGACCTAAGTGTGAGCCTGTCATGGAATTTGAAGGGGAGGTTCTTTTTATGGATTTAAAGTGTTTGAAAGAGTGTAACGACATAAAAAATGTCATGGAATTAGGATTGTTAGCTGAAAGATTGGTGTCTTTTGTACGAAAAATAGTGTTCAAAGGTTGTAGTACATGAGAAGGATAAATGCAAGTTAAAGGTGAGTTTTGAAACAGACGTTAGAAGCTGTGTTGCCTAACCTAAGGTTTTGAGGTGCATTTCTAGAAATTTATATTGTGCAATTCGATTAAGTTGAGGAAGTTATAAAATATAGTTTTTGATCGTTGTCCCTACGTTACAAGACATATTTGTGTATGATCTTATTCTACGTATGAAGCATGTTTGTGTAATAATAATGTTGAAAAGGTGATTAATTATGTGTATGTTTTAAAGTCGAGAAAAGTTGACTGACTAAAGAAAAATGAGATCAATATATTAGTGTGAATTATATGTTGATGTTAAATTGAAAACATAATTATGGAAGCATTTCTTCACCGAAGGATTTACGATAATCAAACAACTGATAGAAAATGTAAATAATTGTTAAATCGAGGAAATTTTTGTCGATTTAGTTTGGATGAAGCCAAATTATTCAACTCCTCTTGCCAACAAACTTAAAGCTCGATTTCAAGAAGGTTCCTATTGAATATTGTGTTAACTAAATGAATGTGGAATTGATTTTTTTCGATTTTGACTCTGTTTTGGGTTAGTTTTAGTTGATTTTGGTTTTGATTAAAATATGAACACGATTTTTTTATGTGGAAAGAACTCTGACCAAAGACGATAAAATCCATTATTATAGACACTTTCTTGTGAGATAAAATATGATGACCAAAAAAGCTCATTCTCTTTGCATATCCTTAATTTTAATTTTGTGACATTGCGAATTTGATAATCTTATCAAAATAGAATTTTGAGTCATTTAACTTAAATATATATAATTATGATATGGCTATAAGCTAGCCTCTGCACTGGCCCTGCCTAGCCATGCATGCTGTCGAGAGGGCTTTGACGAGCCCGACTTCCCGCTCAACTGGTCTTATGGGGAATCAAACCGAACCTGGTTGAGCCCACCCTTCAAGGGTGGTTTAAAGTATCCCTTGTTGGCCAACAATCACCATTATATGGCAATTTGTTGGTATTTTTTTTCATTTTATGCCGAAATCTTCGATGTCTCCTCGGAATTTGGTGAAAGCTCATCATAATTTAACGGGAGATTGTTGAAAGCTTGCCGTAAGCCCATCAGGCAAAGTCGGGCGAGCCTGCATGAAACCATGTCCAAGCGAGCCCAAGGTAAAGCACCATCCCAACCAACTCGGTACAGAAAAATATTTTCATGCCTAGGTCGGGTCGGTTGCGGAGGCTGAGTTCAGATTAGAATCCAACTACAACAATAATTGTCCTTTTAACAAAGTTGTATGGGTAGATAGGGCCACATACTTAGTGCGAAAGAATTAGTTGGCTTTCTAGCATTTAGTCAATTGTATTTTAATGCATTTGTCGCCTTCCTAATTATTAGTTGCACCTCATTAATTGTAATTTCACGTTAAAAATTAACTGAAATAGTTATGATCCCTAATTCATAATTAGTGTTAAAAAATTCAAAACGAGGAACATATTTATAGAATTAGTGTAATTTTATAAGCAATACTATATTCAATATCACATGGTCTCTCCTCTAGATGGCTCTCTTCTTGCATAGTTTAGAGCATATGTTGGCATTATCCAATAATTTTCTGAGCTTTGAGATAAACTTGAGCAGTTTAGAATATATATTTTAATTTAATAGTATAGCCTCTCTATTTGACTCATGAGTTGTCCTTGACTATGATTTTTTTTTAAACAATGTGATTTTATCTTAGATTAAATATAAAAAGTTTGTTAGCAGATGAAGTTATTTTATATAATGATAATTATTACGTGTCAATATTATCATTTAAATACTTGTATACGTTAGCTCTAATACCTAACATTTTGAGTAAATTTAGACGTATGAATTATTTTTTATTTTTTATAAGTTGAAATTTATCATGAATGAAACAAGTGTACATGAAATTTAAGCGGTAGGAAGATGATACACCCCACAATTGCTGTCATCCTCCGCGACTAGAGCTCTTTGGTATTTGTTTGTACAACACAATTGCTTCTACCATCATGAATGTCGATATTATTCCCACATACATCACAAAATTTATTCATGAATCTAACACTCAATAAGAGATGCATAGATAATATGAACATGATATGTAATTTTGTAACAACGTGTATTTTTCTTTTCAATCTTTATTTATTTATTTATTTTCACTTTAGAATTCAGTTGTGGATAATTTATTTTAAAGAAAGAGTACACACCATTTGATCCACCTCATGTGGGATAGCGACTCAAATTCCACTTCACAACAACTATCTACGTACATTCATTCAGACGTTTAATCTTTTAGTCTTTCTTAATGAAACATTTTCATAATGCATGAGATGTATATGTAATCATACTATGTTAATCATCGAAACATATAGTGTGACACATCCTCGATTAAAATGATCACAAATACGACATTAAAACACAACAAGTTACCCTAGCCCCTTGTGATATAGGCCAAATACATGCAAAAGATCATTTACCTCAGAGTCTTAGCACAATATAATTAACCTTCACTTTATATCAACTTAACCATAAAGATTCTCACATGTTAGCATATCAAATGCATGATCTCTAATATGTCAGTATTTCTCTTTATATTTCTTAATTGATGAGCATAATAATGTAGTCCGTAGTGATGAATATTGCAGAGCTCTTAAATTTTGTCTTTGCGGAACTCCAAGTTTCAAAGCGTAAGTCAGTGTCAATGTACATTGAAGAGAATCAACTTATGTGAAGTTCAAGTCTAGAGTGAATATTTTTACGGAGTTCCTATATCTCGAAGTTCTAGAAATCTGTTCGAAAGAAGAGTCCCGCCCTCTGAAAAATGAAGAAACTCAACATGTACGGAGTCCCATACTAGAGAATTAACTTTTGCGGAAGTCCGTGAAGAAATAAAAATCACATTTTTATGCAAAAGAGGAGTCTCGAGTTACAAAGCAGAAGACCGTAGGAGATGATTTTTTTGAAGAAGTAGAAGTCTACATCCTCTTGCAATGTGCCTAATGGATCCAGTGTGGACTCTTGCTCTGTCACTTGGAGTCTCCCTTATCGAGTTTTTTTTGGAGAAGTCTATAAATAAAAACACACTTCAAATTGCAAAACACCCAACTCCCAAATCCTACACGAAGTGCTACCCAGTTTTGAACAAAAATATGTTTACTCTTGTTCCTTTATCTCATATCTCTGCTTGCAATTTGAGATTCTTACTTGTGAGAAACTTGGGTATCGTGTTCTTCAACTCACATCAACCTTTGTATTTTGGTGAGAAAGTAAATGATGACGCCCTACCAAAGATTCATTATAAAGGCATTGGATTGACACTCAAAAGTTCAATCCAACAAATCGAAAGTTAGAGATGGGAAGAAATCTTTAAGGAGAATACTTGAAGTGCGGACGTAGGCATGATTGGCTGAATCGCGTTAAGAAAGTGTATGCACTCTCTTACCCTTATCTTTTAATGTATTGTTTGTGATAATTGTCAAGCTTAGAATCATCTAATTAATTAAGAATCATAATTTTCTCTACACGTGCAAAATAATATTGTGGTTCAATCGAAAAACATTTTTATAACCGAATTCCTCCCTTGCTCCTCTCAGGTTAAATCAATCCTACACAGAGCATCAAACTATTTGATTATAGAAGTGCGGACACTCATAGCAGAAGCCCAAAATTCCAAAACTCAATGGTTCCTGTCTTCTTCTATCTTCTTTCTTAGGCAGGTTTGACCGTCTCGATTTGAAAACCAACTAAAAATTTCCCAAAATCCAATGACTTCTTTCATTTTTGAAAATTTATTTTTAATGTATTTCACTTTTGAATGTTATAAATCGAGTTCTTGCATCATTTATAACCTTATTTTTAAATCAAATATGTTGAAAGCATAACTTCTAAACTTTTATTAAAATTAAATTTTTTTTAAAACATCAAGACAAAAGCGTTTTTAACATTTTCATACCAACTGATTGAATTTTATCACGATCTAAACATTCTTTCTAAACCATATAAGCAATTATATTATATGCAAAATTATTTATATACTTCTTGCCATTAGTGCTATAACTTAATGTTTGATTTATGTCCTTTTTTATCTTCACGATTTAGGTTCCTCCAATCAATTTCTTTTTGATGGTGTAATTTTTGTAGTAAGACGAAATTAGTTGGATTGACAGGATGGTAGACCCAAACATATGACGCCAACTGACTCTTTCCATACAAGAATATCTCCAATGTACGTGACTCTTTAAAAGACACGAACATAAGATTGTATTAGTTAAAACAATGGATTATCACTAATATAAATCATTAGACCAAATAGAAATTTAATTTCATAAAATATAAAATTTCTAACACACTCTTCTCTTCAAGTGCCATTAAACTTGCTTTTGAAATAAGAAAGAAAATGTAGAAAATATTTAGAGACATGTTATCTTATCTTTTTGAAAAACAAAAGAAGATAGTAACTGCAATTATGACTTTGCATACTTTTATAACAAGACATGCTCGAAGGGTAAGTACGAGGATGACTTGGATGATAACTTTGAAAATGGACCTTCCCAATCAATTTCATACTCAATGATTAACCTTAAATTTAAATTTATTTTTAATCATCATGGAAGATGAGAAATGGAAATTTTAAGAAATAAAATTCTTAAATGTTTAGTCATGAACAAATAATATATACTTAGTTGTATTCTTTGAATATTAGTTGAAATATGAGTTGTATTTACTTATATTGTTTAGTTAGTAGTTGATTATTAATTTATTTTATTGTTACAAAATTGTTTTTTTAATGAAGTTTTTATTATTTTAATTATTTCTTAGGAATCATAATAAATATTTACTTTTTAAAATGATTTTTTAATTGCAAATTTCATCTTTGTGCCATAGTTATTTTTTATTTTTAATTTCTAAATAATATATTTAGTAAATATGGATAGGTGCTTTTTAATAATTTCATATACCAACAAAAGTTAAATATTATAATTTGTCAAACAATTCAATTTCATAAATCACTTTTCATGCATTAATTTATCAAACACTTGTCTATTATTTTCACGACAAATTACTTTTAATAGCATAATTAAAGTGAGTATAAAAGAGGTTGAGAAAATAAGAAAATAGTAGTTAGTATTACTATAATTCAATGATAAGTTTGTTGTTTTAAATTAGAATAATATTATATTTATTATCTAATCATTGCCTCTCATACTATACCTTAAATATTAATTGATGAAATTAATGATTTATTTTAATTAATTATAATTTATATATATATTACATCAATCAATATTTGTCGTATTAAAATTTAAGACTAAAGCATATACGTATTATTATTTTTTAAATAAATTAAATTATGAATAATGTTATTTTTTTTCATATTCTACTATAATAAGTAATAACTGATGTAATTAACGTAATAAATTATATTTTAATTGTAATTTTAATTGTTTAACGCGTCATAGTTACTTGTAGAGAATAAAATAAGATATTAAATGTAGGGTTAATATTAAATTAATAGTAATAAAAATATATAAACGTGGAACTTTCATTTTGCGGTGACGTGTCAAAAACTAATTCATCATCGTACGGTCACGGGAGTAAAATCAAAGCGCCAACGTTGGGACGGTTACCTTTTCCTTTCCCCAAAAT
The DNA here is from genome assembly GCA_022433055.1 of Begonia peltatifolia. Lineage (NCBI taxonomy): Eukaryota > Viridiplantae > Streptophyta > Magnoliopsida > Cucurbitales > Begoniaceae > Begonia > Begonia peltatifolia. Next base: position 1,056,329 of record CM039519.1, on the reverse strand, counting down.
GTATTTCTCGTTAAATTCGGGCTGTTCGTCTCTCTAGCAACCAACTCTCCGTCCAGTTCCCGTTTATCACGATTCCAGAAGCTTTTTCGTGAATTTGTTTTGTTAATATCTGGCCTGGCCTGCTGTTCGTCATTGTTCGATCTTTATCTCGTTGAGTTTTCGATCTGTTTTTGGTTTGTAATGCATGTTTAATTGTGCTGATCTCCGTTGAGCCGAGCTTAGATTGAGCTGTAATGGAAAAAGGTGCTTCCCAGAACCAATTGTGCTCTGCCGAATTACAGAATGGAGCTCGCGATGTTTGGAGCTGTAATGATACTGATTCTTCCTCAGTTGATCATCTTGTCATCATGGTACATGGCATCCTCGGAAGGTAAGGGATTTAGTTTGGATTGATTTTGCTTTCATTTTACCCAAAATTGAGGTTTTTCCTTTGGTACCAACATTTGAATAATTTATTTCAGTCATCAGACAAAAATTAGGTCCCGACCTTTTCCCTTTTTTATGGATTTGAATTCAAGCTTTGACCCTTTTCTGGCTTTTTACAGTAAGCGTTAGCTAGAACTATCATTTTTCAAAATTCTGTTGAATTCCGCTTAATGTTTAATTGGCTATTAATCATTATTTTTATTTTTGCTAAGGTCTTTGCATGTGTATGGCTTTATTTTAATTGTATATATTGATTTCTTTTTCGAGGATCCATGAATGATAATGTTTTGAATCTATAATAATAAATTTTATTCACTGTCGCACATTGCATTGTCCCATACACATATTCAAATTGAAGTCTGGTATTTATCAAGACTGTTGAAAATGGTTCTCTATCGATGTATGCAGTGCTACAGACTGGAAGTTTGCGGCAGAGCAGTTTGTTAAAATGCTTCCTGATAAAGTTTTTGTTCATTGTAAGTAGAATTTCAAGGGTCTGTATTTTTCATTTTAAAAGGTTTACGTTGATATCATTTGTTTAGTGGTGCTGTTGCTGAATTTTCTGACTTGACTCTAGTTATTCTTCTGCCTATGCTGTTGAAACAATCAATCATATAAATGTCATCACATATCCGAAGTGGTATCTAAGGAAAAGTGACACCAAAAAAATCAATTTTTAAACAGTGAGGATTGATGCTTTTCACGGGATTTGAATTTTCATGTCACTGAAGTTATTTTACGATACTATCTGCTTCCCTTGCTGTCATGGTAGAGGTTACATATGTAGCTATGTTATATGAAGCTTTAATCAGTAATTTGTTGAGTTGTGGTTGTATTTTTGATATAATGTGACTTGACTATTTAAATGGCTTGGTAAATCTAGACATGCCATATTGTTAAGCTTAAGTACTTATGTTGTAACCCCTATTCATTGCTTCTTAAGATTCTTATGAGATTTTTGAGAGACTTATTACGAGGCTTGCTCTATTCCCCTATCTTTGTTACAGAAGCTGGCTACAGAACTTTATTTTATGGCTTCAGACACCAAACTCGTGCATTACTCTGCCCTTTGTTTTCTGGAAATTGATTCCTCTTAAATATTTGTTATAATTGGTGTTCTTTGTTTTTGGCTGCTTGAAATTGTTTTAAAGCTTATTTAAGTTAATCATATGCCTTTGGAAGCTTGATTGTAAAAATAGTTTTTTTTTTGTATTATTTAAACAAAAATAATTGTTTTAGTTCTTTGCCAGGCAGCGAGCGAAATGTGTCAACATTGTCACTCGATGGTGTTGATGTGATGGGTGAGCGGTTGGCAAAAGAGGTTTGTAAATTGGGTTTTAGACATTTGATTTTAAATCAGCATCCGGGGTTGATTTTGGAGAATTTTTATATTGATTGCCTCATTAAATATACATCGATTTATAGATAAACAAAATTGATTGCTAAGCTACAGAATTTTTCTTTAATTTTCAATGCAGGTTTTAGAATTGATTCAGAGGAAACCTGGTCTTCGTAAAATTTCTTTTATTGCACATTCTGTTGGAGGCTTGGTTGCCCGATATGCAATTGGGAGATTATATAGGTTACCTAAAAAAGAGAACCAAGAGAACACATTCTCTACTAAATACCAAGAAGAATTAGGCGGTACAATATGTGGTTTGGAGGCTGTGAATTTCATAACTGTGGCAACACCGCATCTTGGTTCAAGGGGTAATAAACAGGTATCTCTGTTCTTTCCAACGAGCAACAGTGTGGTTTGAATATATATGATACTTTTTACTGTTATTCTGGCTTAAAGCTCTTGTATAATTAAAAAAGAGGGTTAGTTGGTGGTTCACGTCAGATTTTATATTTTTCTTTGAAACTCCCCAACAGACTTCCCTGATCCAGTTAATAAAATATCATCTCGACTAACCATTTAGATATATGCTTAAACAGATGTTATATGAAGTTGCGGTCATGAAGTATATTAGATGGTTTAGTGAACCCGAATTTTATTAAAGATGAGTGCCTCGGGCATGTAATTAGATTTTGACTTAGGAATAAGTAAAAACAAAGAAGTGATTTCACCTTTTCTTTCTTACCTTACCAGCAAGGATGCAGTTATAATACAATTAGGATGAGTGTTAAATCTGGTATTAAGAATTATTGGTTGAACTTTCTTCTGGGAATTGAGAAGAAGGCGATAGGTATTCTAATGACAGCAACTTCAAGAGTCCTAATCTCCCACCCAATTCTATTCCAAAGTCTCCATTCCTTTCATACAATCTTCCATCAGTTATCTCTGCATAACCTTAAATTGTGATTTGAATTGATGTTCCATTGTAGACTTTTTGTCACGACAGAAGCTCAATTTGTTTTTGTACTTTTAATTGTTGCAGTAGGGAAACAGTTTCATCCTAGTATTTAAGTACGAGAACACGTGCTCATCCTTAATCATTATGCTCTCTGTTTTGTCTACTCTCTTGTCTAATTGAATTGCATCCAATATGGCATGAAGTATGGGCGAATAAATACACTATGCTAGGGCCATGCGAAGTTTAATCCTCAAAGCCTCCAACTCCTTTTTGGTGAAATTTCAGAATTCTCTAGACCTCATCTCCAAACATGAGGACTGGATCAACTCAAAACTGTTATCATCCGCAACCTCACCATTCTTATCTGAATATTTTTGGAAAGTCTTTGATGCCCCTGCCTTGCTTTGCTCTATAGTTTCTGACGGTGGTCTAAAAACTGACTTGGATTGTGCATTTTGTATTAATCGAGCTCCTGTAGAGATTCTTTTGCAGCTCAACGTGAGAAGGGGTAGATGTGTGGAAGAACTATGCTAGGAGGAAGCTAGGCCCAATAACGAAGGTAAATTGGGTAGTGAGATGTTGAGCTTTGCGTAGTAGTGGGGAAACAGTTTTGCAGATGGGTGGATTTCAGGGAGATAACTTTTACATGGAGGAACGAAAGAAAGTCATGCTTATGTTTTTGTTATGATTGGCATTTTGTCTGTGTAGGAACTACTCGTGGTTAGGGTATTAAAGTTGTGAGGAGTCTGTAACGGGTTTCATTATGCAAGTATTCCTTAGTCCATGAGCTTCAGTGTGTAAAGTGTATTCGAATGACTCTTCAGCCTCACACCATCCGAAATAATTTACAAACATTCCCGGTCAAGACTTAGTATTGTGTCGATCAACACTAATTGTCAGAATTTTATACCATAAAACTTCTAGGTATTAAATCGAAGGGCTTGACATTGGGGAGTCTCATAGCTATTACTTAAGAAAACATAAATCATATGCTTGCGAATTCATCCATAAGTCAAATCAAATATTTAATTATTGGAATAATTGTTGAAAACTCAAATGGTGGATATGCAAGCATGATATGTTCTATATCTACCGGAATCTAAGAATTTTGCTCGCATTGTATCATTTAGTCTATGCAGTAGAACTAATAAAATTTAAGACCATGTAAGATTATACACAAAAATCTTTTTTTTTGGCTCTATCTTTAGCTATGTCTCTTATCCATTAGAGATCTTCCTTCACTAGTAGATTTTTTTTTTCTTTCAGAAAACTTCTTTTAGTGTGGTGTAGATGGATAGCAGACCTATATCTCTTGTATTTATATAAGATAAAACTATACATATATAGAAAATATAGGGTCGTGATACTGACCAAGATCTTCATCTTGGTTCCTGCACGTATGGTCTACTGTTGCGGCACTTGTCACATTTTGCAATGAGGCTGCAGCGTCCATGGTCTGAAGCCATGTGGCTGGCCCAAAATCTGCAAATTTTTGTATCTCGAAAATGTGAAATTTGTTCCTTCTTTTTCTTGCACTTACAATTATAAAAAATAAAAAAAGAGTGAAGTCCAATTTAAACTCTATTGTTTGAAGTTATTTACAGTTTATATTTTAAATTCTTTTTTAAAATAAAAAGAATTCTTCCTTTCAGTTGTTAAAAATTTAAATGTTATCATCAATTTATGCATTAAATTCATCAGTTGTATATCATCTTTTTTATTTAATAAGGTATTTAATTTGACTTCTAATCTCTCTTATGATTTATAATCTGAAACTTTATTTCGTGATTAACAAAATTCGACGTTGTTGAAAAAAAGATCGACAAAATTCAAAATCAAATTAGAAATTACTGAAATTGGTTAGAATCGGGTTGAAACATTATCAAATTAGCAATGAAGTGGGTAAAAATGTCTTCCCTTCGATGAAATTTCATTGATGAAATTTCATTTTAACAATAAAACTACGTCTTTGATTTTAAGAAAACATGGGGTGTTATAAATTCTGTTACAAATCATCTTTTCCTTTCTCACAACCTTCCCATATCTTTTATTCCCATCTCCCTTCTCTCTAACAAACTTATCTTTATTTAAAATTCTTAAATCTTACCTAACAAAATATTTAATTCACATAAAAGACTAATTGATAAATTCTAGGATCAAGAATCCTCACTAGGCAGTGCCACTAGACACTTTTTCAGAGATTTTTTATCTAAATGTTGTGAGCCTTCGTGGGGGATTATGTTTGAGAACCTATTATCAACTAAAATATATGGAGAGTTTTATCACTGAAAGGACTTTCTGTGTTTTGACATTTAGAGTTTCCACCATCCATAGATACTATTGATTTTAATTAATTAGTATATGCTGTCATTGTCTACTTGTACAGGATTTTTGGTACTTATATAAACTACTTTTAATGTGGGTGATTTTTTTTATCCTATTCCACATTTGTTTGTAGGTACCGTTTCTTTTTGGTGTACCTGCTTTTGAGAAAGTTGCAACTCTTGTTATCCATTTGATATTCAGAAGAACAGGTCGTCATCTTTTTTTGAAAGATGATGAAGGAAAACCTCCACTGCTTAAACGCATGATAGAAGATGATGGTGAATCTTATTTTATGTATGTCATATATACTTGTGTTTTGTTTTCCATAATCTTGGTTAGGATTATCATTGGTTTCACTATCTTTAGTAGCTATCCATGAAATTCAGATAGATTGATGACTAAATGATTAATGCAGGTCTGCATTGCGTTTATTCAAACGTAGAGTGGTATATTCAAATGTGGGCTATGATCGTATCCTTTATTTGGTGTTTAAAAATAATATTTTGTTAAGAATCCTAAATTTAAGAACATTATTTACAGCATTCCATTCATTCTTAACACAACACTAAAGACATCGTTGGGTGGAGAACATCGTCAATTAGACGAGACTGTGAGCTTCCAAGGGTACTTTCTAATATTTTGTTTACACTTTGTAGTAGTCTAAGCACTGAATTTTCCATTTTTTGTTATGTCAATTTTTAGAAATTTTTTTGATTATCAGTGGGACGACACTCTCGATGAAAACTATCCTCACATTGTATATGAAGAACATTGTAAGGCATCCAATGTCGACCAATGTGAACCTCCATCCATGGTGATGGAATACAATTGCTTGGACAAGCTGGAAGGTTAGTTGGTTTTCTTTTGAAATAAATGAGGCACTGATAGTGAGATTTCTCCTGCTCACTTGTTTTTTTAGTTGTAGTTTCTTTATTTTCTACCCTGCCGTTTCCTTTTGCCCACTTAATCTCCCTATCAAAGTCAAATTATTCCGAACGTTACTTATTGCTTATTTGGAGTTATTTCTTCAGAGGAATTGGTGTCTGGCTTATCTAGTGTGTCATGGGAAAAAGTAGATGTTAGCTTCCACAGGTCCAAGCAAAGGTTTGCTGCTCATAGTGTTATTCAGGTATGACATCTTTCCATCCTTCCCATCTTGTTCCTTCTTTTCAACCGATCCTTGACCATAATTTTTGAACAAGACATCCGTTGTCTCTTTTTCAGACGATATCCTGTCTCACTTTTTTCGGGATATCCTTTCACTGTTTTTTTTCTTCAGAGGACATCCTTTGATCACATTTGACCTTTTCTTACTGGAAGTTCTTCACTCAATCTTTTTAAAGAAACCTTTATAAATGTAATTATCTGAAAAATTATATTGACTCTTCTCTGAGCAATTCAACAGCTATTTGTTCTTTTTTTCCCATTATATATTTGTTTGAGATGAAATCATGTCTACTAGGACAATGGATCAAGTCAAACTTGGGTTGACAGAACTTTATCCGCCATATACATCTTTTACTGTTGCTCACTGATTGATCAAAGTTCATAAGCTTGGCATTTCTCCCCACTTAATATTTCGTTGTTTTACAATCTGTTATCAAGGAGATTCATGCTTGTTCGTAAAGTGCAATGATTTTATTACACGGCATTATCAAAATAACTATAATTCATTTATCACTTGTATACACATAATTACTATTTACACAGATGACTGTATGTTCATGTTACAGCATTTAAATCATATATTTGGTTGTGTTTTGGATATGAGGTTACCATCTTATATGATATATTTGATTATTTACATTTAAGGCGATTTACTACAGGTTAAAAATCAACGAATGCACATCGAAGGTGCGGATGTGATTCGTCACATGATTGATCATTTTGTCACGTAGAATCTCTGATTACTATCGGAACCAGTCGTCTTCAGTGGAGATATAATCAAGTAAGGGAAAATGTAGAAGACTTTCTATGTCTTGCTAATTTCATCTCTGAAATTTCATTGGATGCAGATTGAAGATGATATGTGCTGGGAAAGCTTAAAGGGTACTCCACTGATCCTATTTTTTAATTCGTGAACGCCTTTCAAACTGTACATGAATTTGAACTGTTAATTTAGAGGTATTGTTGAATTATTTATGTCATTACCTTGTTTACTGCGAAGGCTTCGCAATCTTTTTTTTTTACTGTAAAGTGAGTTAATTAGATTATAACTGTAGTTTTATTTTTTTAAAAATATTCCAACTGTTAATATATATATATATATATATATATATATATGCAGCTTCATTTGTTATCTGCCTAAAAATAAATATGATATTGCGAATAATTCTTATCAATTTTTTTTTTTGTGTTGGTAGAATTGAGTTTTAAATTATATCAAACAAAAAGCCTTTTTCCTTGTTTGGAAAAGAGTAAATAAATTAAGATGGTAAGATTGAGCAACTCAACTCAAGTACCTTGCATAGGGTCTCGGGCGCCACGCCACGCCACGCAACGCAAGAATATGCATGTGGTTGCCATATTGTTCATTCTAGGTCGTGATACCACCTTAATAAATTGCAAGTTTTGGAGGTAAAAATAAAAAGATTTTGTTCATTATTTCCCCCTTTACTAAAAAACAATTAAACTAACGAGAAAATAATAATGTACATGCAATTAAGCTAACAAGAAAACATCTATATTGGAGCTTTGTAAACAAACCTCCCACTCCAGCTCAAATACTCTAGATATCGCTGTTTTGATTCTTCTCTTAGTGTTCTTCTCCTGAATTCTCTCCCTTTTCATAGCAACCAAGGAAAATGGGAAAATGCCCAAGGGTTGTCCTTGCAACTCATTCCCTACCAATTTACCAACATGTCGTCCTCGCAGTGTAATTCTCTTTTAACGTTTAAAACTATGTAATAAAGTTTAAATATTTACATTCTCCCCTATAAATATATTTTGTCTCAAATTTTATCATCACCCAAGAGTGCGTGAGTTACCAATCTCTTAAACAATATCATATTAGTCGACGCATCTCAAATCAATTTAGTGCATCCTTAACAATTTATAATGAGTTATGCATTATCAAAGGGATTGCTATCCCTTTAACACCTTTCACAATGTTACACCGTTATGTCATTACAAGCCTAACCTCAATTATACTCTTAGACTATCTCAATTATTCAGATCATAAACCAACCCCAGGGTAGCAAATTGGCTAGGGCCTGATTTGGCCGGGCTAGATATCTTTATTTTGATAAGGCATGTCTGGGCCTAGACCTAAGTTTCCATAAGCGTAGCTGGGGTTTTTTTAAAAAAAAAACTAATAGGACCATTTGTAACTAGCACTTTGGTACTGTGCAGAAAAATTGTGTCGACCCACATGCCTGTCCGAGATACAAGTCTTAGGGACCCAACCTCGGATGACCTGAATTTGGGTTGGTCCTGCATGCCCATGCCTTGGTTCCCCTCAAGGCTGGCTCTATCCGACCTTAGGCTTGACCAGAGTTTAGTTTAGATTGGCTTGCTAATGAGGATGATCTATCACAATAGTTTAGTGTAGTCTATTCAACACTTGGAATCATGACACATCAATGACCTGATGCCAAACTATACTTATTGTCCCCATGCTTCTATAAGCATGGAGTTATCCTCATTTCAAGTACGTGAGAAGATCTCACATCAATCACAGTCCAACATCATTATTATATTATTTTCAAAAGTTCGAATATAACTTAGGAGGCGATGGTGCAGAGGAGTTCAATTAAGTTATTAAAAGCTTTTCCACAAATTAAGGTCTCAATTATTTTGTCAACTCTCAAATGGTTAATTAAAGCACACCAAATTACTAATACTCAATTAGATAACTGGTAAGAGAGAAAGGGAATGCAATCACAATTGTTGTCAGTGAGTTTCGACCAAAGTGCTTACGAATGTGCTCCAAAATTTCCTTTACAAAATTTAACTTGTATCAACTTTCTTTACACTTGATTGACCTAATTAAAGTAGTCGATGACTTACTATGTCGTGTCTATAGGCATAAAATCCTAAACATGATTTGAATCTTATTTTCATAACTTTAACGATTACTGAGTATCGACATAATTAATGTCTATGGCATAGTATATTTGTAGTTTGTAAGTAATTTTATTTTTACTGACATTTTTTTAAAAGGACATATTTTATATTAAGGGTAAGCAAGATTGGACCGGGTCCTGAGAACCAGATCGAGTCTCGAGAATCGGACTGGACCGACCGATAGTTTTGGTCTAGTTTTGATCCCAACTTGCTGTACCACGGTCTTGTCCTTGGTCTGAAATAAAAAATCTCATTGGTTTTTTTTTTGTCTTTGGTTCATAACCAAAAATCTCGAAAAACCGTACCAGACCGGATGTTAAAAAAACCTGCTGAATGAAATTGAAGCCGCTTCACTTCACTGCTTCAGTCTTCACGCACTTCACCCACCAGTTCCAGAGTTCCAGTCTTCCAAGCTCCAGAATCCCTCCCGAGTCCCTGTCCTGACTGGCCGACTCATTTCCTGCTCCGCTGAACACTCGACTCCCGACCCCGACACACGACTCCCGACCACCATGCTCCCTGCTCCACTGCGCCGCCTCGAAAGCTCCCGTGCTCCGTCTCCCTGCTCTGACGCCCTCGTCTCGTGCTCGCCCTCGCCTCTGTCCTCGGCTGATCGCCTCAGTCAAAGAACTGAAAAAAGAGAGCCTTTATCTTGGAAGGCTTCTCAATTAAAAGTCTCTTTTGGATTATCTGGATGGTAATGTCTTCTCTCGCGTTCTGGTTATACGACTTTACGCCTTTCAGATGATCTAATGTTTTTAATATAAATTTTGTTTTATCGATGATTGCTTATCAAGAATCGTTTTCTGTAAGCAGTTACAACTTACCGAATCTGGTCGATCACTTCCATAACCGAGGTTTATATCGTTCCATCTTCTTGAGGCGATTACCAATACTTCTTTACTCTTTGATTTGCCTATTTTTTGTTTGTTTTCATTGGTGTCATATGTTTCTGTGCAGTATAATGGAAGGTGAACAAAAGCTAGAGCAATTTTCTCCTGAAGTTAGAATATCGCTGGCCTCTCCTATGTCATCGGCTCGCTGATTTGAAAATCTTTTATTTAAAAATATATATATATACATTTGATGGGAGGAACGGGAATCGAACCGATTTTTTGGTCCGGTCCGGTCCTGTCCTGTCCGGGCTCGGTCCCCGTCCCTTCCAGGACTGGTTCTGGTCCTCGGGAAAAAATTCCCAAAAACACGGGCCAGTCTCGTGCCCACTCCTATTTTAAATATGAACTACATAATCCTGGAATGCTTGAATGCCTGCCCTAATACTTGTTTTGCAAATGAAATTTTCTATAAATGTTTTGAATCAGAAGTATTTTAGGCAACCGTTTTGGGCTTCTCAGTTGGGAGTAGCAATCAATATACCAAGATATATAATCATGAAAAATAATTGTTTATATTAATTGGTACCTGCATTGCAGGTAAGGCAATCAATATACCAATTAATTTTGTTATCTGTAGAAGTTGAGAAGTTAGATGTACAATAAACCATTTTTTTAATGAGTGATGTGAAATAGCGTAGTTCTAGTTCACAAACAAACCCAAGAGACTAAGTCTTGACTCAAAGTCTTAATTTTTATTGACTGAAAATAGAGAATTTAAGACAACATTAATGGCGGGGGCTGATATTAGGTAGTGTTAGTGGGAGTGGGTGTGGGAGTGGGCTATATATATATATATATATATATATATATATATATATATATATATATTCAGTACCAGCATGCATATTGCATAGCAAATATATTGTTTGTTGCTGTGGAAAAATGACTTCCAATAAATTGGCATTTTCAATTTGGAAAGTTGTGATAATTATTTTGCTTATGATCTTTGCCTCTTCAATGGCAGCGAGAGACGTTGCAAATACTACAACACATTTTGGTATGTTTGCTACTCCAATTCGAAGCTTGTTTTATTCATTTGTACGTCGTATCATGCTTTACTCTTCCAAAAAGAAAACCCTAATTTTTAGGTAGGTTTCAGAGTGTGATAAAGTTTATAAACTCCATTCCTACCACAATAGGGCCAGTCATGACTTCATTAATGTTGATTGATTCATGGCTTTGTCTCAGTTTTTGAGCAACTTAGCTGCAGATAATTTACTGTCTCGGACTAATCCAATCAACTACCCAACTTTCTTGGCTTATGGCTTGATAATACTTGTTCATCCTGTCCAACATTTTCTCTGTGAACTTCATTTTGTCATATGGGCTGGCAAACACCCCCTTTCCTCTGCCAAAAATCATAGGGCCCTTGGTACCAATGGTTTTTACAGGCCAAACTGTGTTAAACCTCATTGTCGCGTTGTCCCACAAAGACAAAGTTCTGGTTGAATTTCTAGAACATGTCTCACATTTCACATTACATTAACAACCAAGACCTATCTCTACATTTCCGATCGTTACTCCACAAAAACCACATTATGTGTAAAATGATAGTCCTCGTAATGACAGACACTGTACTGTGCAAAATAAACATCTTCGTCTCTTTTGGGACTGTCCCTTTTGATATTGTTAAACTTTCTACCCTATTTTGTCTTATAATCAAATTATTGTTGCAAAAGCATTGAATCTCTGACTAACTTTGCGGTTGTCTCTTTCTTGACCTCCATGACCTTGTCTTCTCTCTTAGTTTTTAGTGACTGAGTCAATCGTTCACTTTTTCATACGATGGTTTCATCTCCATTTAAATTGAATAGTCTTTTACAATGAAATAGGTCTTCAATCCTAACTTTTCTTACCTGTAATTTGCACCATTAAAACTGACAGTGTACTCGTATTAACAAATAATATATAAAAAAATACTCAAAATAAAATTCAATACCCTTTTGTGACCGAGAAAACCTCTTATATAACTTGAACAGTTGAACCTGGTGCTTTGTACTGCATAAGGAGTAAAATTTTACTTATGCATTTTTCACTCGAGATTGTATACTTTACTGATATGTATTGCGATCTCACACTAAGTTGTTCCAGCCTTTCATATGACGAGCTATCGCAAATAGTAATTAGACAATTTTTTTAATATCTATTGCCAAAATTTGTGTTATACAGACGAACATACTCAAATACTTCCTCAATAAATTTAATAAGTTTTTCTTATATGAATTCCATTTAGAGAAAATTACATATTTATGAATTTTATAACAAAATACAAAAAAAATGTATAATAATATTCAAAGAATAATACTACATTCACTTATTAGTGAAATCAACACGATACAATACAAACATTTAAAATAACACATTAAATGCATCAAGTTAATAATTATAACGTGAATTAGAGAGTAAAACTAACGTTGCATGAATTCAAAGTATTACGAGTAGTTTTGTAGGATATTAACCAAATATTTAGTTTGTTTCTAAAAGGTGGTGGTTAAAAATAAAGAAATTAAACAAAAAACAAAGACTTGCACGAGGTTCAATATTTATGTGAAGAGTAGTAAATATCAATTAGTATACATAAGTAAGATTTAATGTTTTAGATGTTGCTGCAAAAATCATCCTAGTATTTGACGTTATCAATTATTGTTATAGTTTATGCCAAGTTTAATGTTTTTTTTTTTTTTAATTCTTTCTTTTGATAATATTTTCTCAAAATGCAGACAAGAAAGCGGATTATGATGATGATCCTCGAGGTGGCAACTATTTTGGTGACTATCCATAATCTATCAATGGAATATATTTTATATTTTCTGCCATATTTGTGGAATATATGTTTTGTGTAACCTTACTTTTTCACACATGGGACGGGGCAAGTGTCGTATTTATGTGAAATTTGTTATGGGTAATGTTAGATATACCTTCTAATTTCTTATTTCTTGACATAACGTTTGGAGTAATAATTATGATTAATTATAAATAGTTAAAATAAAATAATAATTCTACTAAAGAAGTATCTAAAATTACTCATTTGTTATTTTCTTTTTTTAACGCCTTACTAAGATTGTTGTCGTATCCATAGATCTCTTTAGGTCTATGTAAGTTCACTAACTTTTCTTGTTAGGCTAAATGACTATAAAGAGCTAATTGAAGCTAAATATAAAAATATTATGCCATAAATGGAACAATAACGACAAAGAAAAAGCTTTTTCGATAAGAAATCACTAACATTATGAAGCTAAAACACAGCTGCAAATTTTGTGATTCAAATTTACGTAACTATGTAGAGTAAAACAAACTCTTAAAGAAATTTGTAAGGGTATTGGCGACATGCATAAGAATTTAAATCACCGAGCTTTAATAATTTCAACTTTAACAGAAATTCTATAGAAGAGATCAATGATGCAAATTTCTTGCATAAACGAGGATGACAATATCTTTTAAGATTCCAACAAAGCGGCATCCAAAATTAACAAGGGATCTCTCTTCCAAACCATTGATACTTCTAATGTTATTACCCTGTCACAGCTAAAGTAAAAAAATTTAATATCATAGTTTCAAAAAATTCAAAATTGTGACAGAACTAATAATTTGCAAAAATGTCAAAAATATTTCTTGACTAAACTTGTTAATAACAAAAATCTATAAACAAACCAAATTATCTAGAATGTTATAAGTCGTTAACTAAGCCATCTGAGGTTTTAATCAAGAAGAAGGAATTGATTTCGAAGAAACTTTTGCTCTAGTAACTTTGCTTGCTTTAAAGACTTTACTTTATATCAAATGTATTTGAAGAGTGTCTCTAGCGCCCCCTCTTCTCAGTATAATATTGTTCGCTTTGGATCATCCACCTTCACGGATTTGTTTTTGGACTTCGCTCAAAACGCGTAATACTGGCTAAGATGGACCCTTCCACTTATGAACCATCTCTTCTATTTCTCCCCAAGCGATGTGAGAATTGTGACATGCCCTCTGTCTTCACAATCTCACCCCTCCTCGAGGGGCTGACGTCTTCGTCAGCCACACTTTCGGTTGGGTAAAGAATCTGATACCACATGTAGCGTCCTCCTCTTCTTAGTATAATATTGTCCGCTTTGGGTCATCTACCCTCACGGCTGGATTTCGCCCAAAACGCGTCATACTGACTAAGATGGGCCCTCCCACTTGTGATTGAATGTCAAAGCAAGAATGGTTCATCATATTATTTCCTACGCTTTCCTTCCTCGTGATTGACATCGTGATCATGTCAGTTGCATGAACTTATATTTGATGAAAAACTTCTACAATGGAAAGAAGTTTGATCCAAGTTACCTAATCCTCAGTCACATGCCTCACGTTCTCACGAGCAGGTCTAAGAACCTGCCTTATAACACTATGCTCCATAAGATTTTCTTTCATTTTAATGTAAACATCCCTCCAAATGAGTCTGCTAGAAGAAAAGAGAGCTGATATATTTGACCAACTTGTTACTTTGCGTATGTTAAAGGTTCTTACGCATATCGATACATAGCTCCCCAATTTACGTGTGCTCATACATATATTAAGTAGAAATTACTATCTCATTCAATGCATGCCCTAATATTTATGTAGAATGAATTGTTGAGAAAAATCAATTTGATTGCAATTTTATTTAAAATGTTACGAGTAAACGAAACTCACTTAAGCTTTAACACCTAAACTATTATGAAAAGTATTAAACAAAGCATTTTGACAAGCTTTTCTTAATAATTTAACCAAACTCAAACTTGAGCTCTACAAGTAAAATGTCACTAAACAAATCAAACAAAGCATTTTTACGAGATTTTCTTAATAATTTATATATAAACGGTGGTCAAACTTTTTATATGTAATTTGGGCCTAGGATCCCAATAATGGGAATCAAACTTGTTTACTGTAAGTCGAGTCTCATGCTTCCAAAGCTGGAGGCTGGGCTTCTAGCCCTAAGAATCCATGAAAAGAGGCCTCTGTGCTCTAACCCAAGTTCTCACCAAGAAATAATTAAACACTCAGTTACAGAAATAAATAAATAAAAAGCTACCATCGGATCCCAGCTACTGATTACTCTTATCATTCTTTAGAAAAGTAAGAGGGTCGTCGTTGATGTGAGTTACTAATTCAGAAGAAATGTTATAAAAAATGCAAATGTCTGTAAAAAAATTTTACTTTTCTTTCCAAAACATGATCAAATAACAAAATTGTTTTCAAAAATCATTTGATGAAAACTCATTTTCCATCGTTCTAAAAAAACAAACTTCACAAGTCACCGATTAGGTAATAATTCATAATGTTGTTTGATGCATAGACAACTAATACGAAAATATGCTATCATTACATTTTTCACATAAAAATTATCTTGGTGAAAAAAAGGGTGACGTAAGGACTCCTCTAGTACACCATCACAAAGAGATGACGAACACCTCATGAGCTAAGAAAAAAGTGAAAAGAAACAACAATACAAAGACCTATTAACGTTACTCAAGTGGCTGACGAGCAAGCTCCAGGAAAGCACCACCAATATCAAATAAACATATTCTAATCAAATTTAGAAATTTGAAATCCAAGGAACATATCATCACTGTCCTATTTACCTATTTTCGTAATCGTGCAAACAAAACGACTTTCACGTAACAAAATGTGTACTAGAATATGCTCGTGATACTTTGTTAATGAGATCGTTCAAAATATTACAAGGATTAATGCTCACAAATATATATATATATATCACGGCAATATAAAATATCATGTATCAATGGTAAAAATGTGGATAGTATATATATATACTGTAAAAAAATAGACATGCTGGCGACTTGGCCTTTTCAAGTTTTAAACCGATGAACACTCATCAAAATAGATTTTGTAAAACGATGATGCAAATGCAATATCTTGACGATTACCGCTCTTGTTACACTAGAGCGGCAACCTCAACAATCAACTCGTAATCAATAAACTTGTCTGACCCTAAAATAAAACCAACTTTAGGAATATTTCACTCAACACTAAGGGAAGACATAGACGATATATATACTGAGATTAGGAATCCAATCCATAAAACTATATACAGTTACGAACTTCGCAGATGAGCTATGTGCCTCGCAGACAAAATTTTCCCAAAAAAAAAAAGTTGTGCAATAGACACTTTTAGGCAGAGGTCAACCCACCGACAACACTTAGAACTTTTAGGTTTCCCCATGTGTCTACACGTCTCCAAAACAATAGACACTCAATCTTTCGGGTTCGGTCTGCGTTCGACATTTCCTTCAAGTGGTTATCACTTGATATCTCTCGTTTATGGTCTGCGGTTGACACTTTTACCAACTGGTCGACACTTTAGGTGTCAACTGGCCTCTCAAAGTTACCAACACCTTGAACTCTTTGTTTCCAGCATAGGGTTCAAAGTGTTGATCGGCCTTCTATAGCGATCGACGTTTTAGGGATTGTTAGCGAGGGAAAGATGCAAATATTGCCTCTCTTTGTTGTTTCTTACCTCGATAGACCAAACAACTTATCTACATATCAAATATAAATAAACCAAAAATACATATCAACGCTAAACTTTCAAATTTTAAATTTAGAGATAAAAACTTACAATCTCTCGAAACTCCTTCACAAATATTGGTGCATGATACCTTGCGAACACTTCTTTGTCCTCATAGCGTGAAGATTTGCATATTTTTATCTCACTTTCTCTCTCTCTCCCTCTTCTCAGGCTGTCTTGGAAGACATAGCCTCTTTTCATTTAAAAATATTTCTTTCATTAAATAATTTAATAAATTAATACATTTTATATATTAAAATCATTAAATTTTGACTTGACAAACGCGAACATTTTCACAAACTCAACTTGAGGTAATTTCTGAATTATCAATAGTTATTTTCTCAAATTTAACCACACAATTATTTTTTAAATTATTGATTTTGACCAACTGATCGAAAATTTAATCTGGTTACAAAACCGAGTCAACCCATGACACTAGGGTTGGGAATCGATTCAGTTTCAATTAATCGAAAATTGATTTTCAAACCGAACTGAACCAAATCAAGAATTTTTTGTTCGGTTCTCAATTGCTTCTTTCAAAATGGATTAAAACCGAATTGAATTTATATAATTGTTTAAATTTTATATTAAAAATTACAAATTATAAACCTAAATCGATCAATATCGGCCCAAACGGAATATAAACCGAACAAAACCAAGAATTGAAATCGAATTGAGGAGAACCGAAATCCAATAGAAAACCGAACCAAAAATCGAAGTTCTTCTCGTTCGGTTTTGGTTTCCTTTATCCAAAACCAAACCAACTCGTTTCAGTTCCAATTTTATCCACAACCGAACTAAACCAAACTGATTCCAACCCTACATAGCACACCATTAATAACACAAAATGTTAACACGTGAAATTTTAATTTTATTTTCGTAACATTAATATAGTCAATTATGTCTAGTTGGTAATTTTATTATTACTAATAAATAATGAAATTAGTGGTAATTCAAAATCATGTAAACAATTTATAATTATATTTTATTAAGAGATTAAAAAAGATAATTAATTTAATTTATCATAATTTGAAATTTATTAAAAGTTATTTTTAAAATTTTTAATACAAGTTTTAGATTCATGCTTTATTTTGGTCCAATTTTTGTATTAGTAATAAAATGGGAACCAAACCGAGATTTTAGTTCTGGTTCTGACCCGATTGTTGTATAAAAAAAATTGAGTTTCAGCTCCAAAATTTCAAACCGATCTCTACAAGTTCAATTCGGTTCTATACAAAATCGAACTGAACTAACATTCATGTTAATTTCTGGTTCTTGGAAGAGTTACAAGTTGGTAGATAAGTTTATTCTATCAATAAAGAGGCAAAGAAAGAAATTCATCATTTAATTTAAATCATTTCAATGAGTATTATAAAAAATATTTTCAATTCAAATATTATATGATGAAATAGAGTATTTGAGGTGTAATATCAATAATATAACTTTACTATATAATTTTAATTATTTGATGAATTATTAGTTAGCCTAAACCAATCTATATATATATATATATATATATATATTTTATAATAACATGCTTGAAAGCAAACAGCTATTATCAACGGTATTAAATAAATAATCGATATTAAAGCCAGATTTATGTAATTCTAGCGGACGTGGCAATTTTCTATTGGCCGCCGCCTCTTTTTTGTCGTTTGTGCTTTGTCAATTCCTTTTAGATTTATCTACAGCCGTTCGATCACTGCAACGACCATATTTTAGAGTATATTAGAGTAGACATCAAAAATTAAACAATATAAAATTTTTTAAAGAAATCGTAAAATAATAAAAAAAAAAAAAGTAAGGCATTATTAATCGAATATTTAGTTTATAAATGAATCAATAATCATGCATCTCCGTGCTTACATAATATATATTTAAATAATATTACATTTATTATTAATTTTTATACTCTAATCTTATACTGTATCGTAACATTTATTTGTCTTTGCTTAATTTTAAAATAAGATATTAATTATATTAATCAATAATCGTTTCGATTAAAATATAAAATGAAGTGATAATCTTACAATTACCGGATATTTAATGCTTTTGTTATTTTTAAATTATTTAGGCTCGTGATGTTATCCATTTGCCCACTTGTTGAGCTTATCTCAATCCAAAATAATAATTAGGGACCCATCTAGCATCTATATCAATAAATAATATTTATACATATCTAATAAATAATATTTATACAGAGATATTACGTGATATAAATACTCCCAACCCATTTTGGTTCTCCTTTCAAACTCTCTCTGCTGCAAATCAAGACAAAAAGATGAACGGAGCAATCATGGGAGACTTTAGTGTTCCTCGTATAAATGGCAGAACCTCAGGATGCGATTATTTTATGCCCTACTTAACGGAACAATGGGGAGATTTGCCGTTTAAAGTTGACGATGAAGAGGACATGATCGTCTTTAACTCTCTCTACTATGCCTTTTCTCATGGATGGTCACCTCTGGATCCGACTATACCCTCCACCACCGTTAAGAAAGAGATTACGAAGGAAGAATCGGAGCCTGGTCCCAGGCGATACAGAGGGGTCAGAAGACGGCCGTGGGGGAAATTTGCTGCTGAGATAAGAGATTCGGCGAGGAACGGGGCGAGAGTCTGGCTCGGCACTTTTCAAACGGCTGAGTGTGCAGCTTTAGCTTATGATCGAGCCGCTTACCGAATGCGTGGCTCGAAAGCTTTGCTTAATTTTCCAAACCGCAGTTCGATTGACGAGCCAGAGCCGGAGAGAGTTAAGGGTAAGCGCAAAAACCCGGTGCCGGGCCCCGCGTCGAGGGCCGGCCGGAGAAGCTGCTCAGCTAAGAAAATCAAAGGCTTGCCGGAATCTACGAGTGAAATGGGAAGTTATCGAATGTGTATCAGTGCACCTATAAGATAGGCCAAATGGCAGTTGGCGAACTTCAATTGGTTGATGAATATCCTGATATTGTGAGTTGACCAAATTGGACAAATCTTAAGGTAAATGTGCAAATGACTATGATTGATGATGATCGTATGTGGGTCCCTATATAGGACCCACATAGTAAAATTCTATACATATTTATATTATTTACCAATTATTGAATTTATAAAAAAGTATATAAAACTGAAAATGATCTGATTTTTCTTGAAGCCTTGGAATTAAAATCTTGAATTTGATTGATGGTACCATTTCCAAAAATAATTATAATAAGATAATATCTATAAAATTTCCTTTTTTCTACATAAATAAATAGCGATAATAATCATTATAATTTCTTATTTAAACTAATATTGTGCAAAACGAGTCACGGCGTCAAACTCTAATAGTGATAATGGGAATGCAATATAAATGAAGCAAGTCAGAAGAAATATAAGTAATATAGGTTAGATGTTTAAATATTTATGTGTTAACGATGTGGGGAAGAAGGATAAAATTAAGATACAATTGATTAAAACATATTAACCGAAATAAAAACAAGGCATAGTGAACTTTCTAGTCGCATGATCATCATGTCATGGACCAAGTACCAAAATTGAGTTTTTTTTTTTTGTCTCACGTGATAAAAGCCAATGAAATTGTGCTTCCTTCCAAATAGAATTGTAGATACAAAGATTTTGAGGTATACAATCTGTAACGATTGTATCATTTTAACAACCAACATAATTAAAAGTATAGATGTGTTTGGGCAGAAAATCGATATAAGTTATTGTTGGGAAAAATAACGTCGAAATTTAGCGGGAACGATGACAACAATACCACCGCAAGCGGTACGAGAAACGATAGCAGATGCGATCCGAAAAATACCAGAAATATTTTTTCACGCCATAAGATTATAACGGCCAAGAATTAAGAGAAGTAATAACAAAAATCAACACCAATAATTTTACGTGGAAACCAAAACTGGGAAAAAACTACGGGGACTGAGTCGATAAAGATCTCACTATGAAAAATAGAATTTACAATATTTTTCTAAATATTGAATAATCTAGAAAATATTCACTAAGAGAAATCTCCACTTTTAGTACTCTCAATGTGTACAAAATCACCACACCTATTTTTCTCTCACTCATTCTTTTCTCTCTCTCCAAAATAATCATCACTATTTCTCTCTCTCTTCTCAGAAGTGATTTTCTTGTTCTCTCTTGAATAGAAAAATTCACTTTTGTTCGGATGATTTTCTTTTCCTCAGTAACTCTCTATGTATAGAGAAAATTCTTCATAATAGGACAAAACATCACACATCACTTGGAAGAAAGTTTTAATTTTTCTTCTGCATTCCATTTATGACGTGCAGAAGTAAAATTGAAATTTTCTTCTTTATTAAATGATGTGGGTCCCTCATCATTAAGGAAACATCCCACAAACTCTTCCTCCCAACTTATAATAAGGTATTTCTAATCCCGCTGAGCTTATACAGAATTCGTGTTTATTTTTCTGCAAGATCTTTGTCATTATGTCAGAGCCATTATCGTCCTTGTGGATCTTCTCAAGATACACTTGTTTGTTGTCCAACACATCTCGTATACAATGATACTTGATATTTATATGTTTTGACTTCGAATGAAAACTTGATTCTTGCTCAAATGGATAGCTATTTGACTGTCGCAATACAATATATACTTATCTTGTTTATGACCCAATTTTGTCAGAAATTTTTGCATCCACAAAATTTCTTTACAGACTTCTATAGCCACCATAAACTCAGCTTCTGTCGTCGATAATATCACTGATTTTTGCCGCTTAGATTGCCATGAAACTGCTCCCCCTCAAAATGTAACCAAATATCCTGATGTTGATCTTCTAGAGTCAATATCTCCAGTCATGTCTGTATCAGTATAGCCTACCAATGAAGGCTTCTCACTTCCAAAACACAAACTGAATTCAGAAGTACATTTAAGATACCTAAGAATCCACTTCACTACATTCCAATGCTCTCTGCCCGGATTTATTAGAAACTGGCTGACTACTCCAACAGAATGTGAAATATCAGGTCTCGTACAAACCATGACATACATCAAGTTGCCAACTACTAAGTCATATGAAATTCTCTGCATTTCCGCTTTTCTTTTTTTCAGTGGAAGGACTTTGTTCGGAAGTAAGTTTGAAATGTTTAGCAAGTGGAGTACTGACCGGCTTCGCCTTATCAATATTGAATCGACTGAGAACTTTTTTGATATATTTCTCCTGCGATAGCGAGAGGTCTGTTCTTTCTATCGCGTGTGATACTCATCCCAAGTATCTGTTTTGCCGGTCCTAAGTCTTTCATAGCAAAAGACATGTTAAGCTCATTCTTTAACTTAACAATCTTTTCTCTGTCTGGGCCCACAATCAGCAAGTCATCAACGTAAAGTAGAAGAATTATGAATGTACCGTGCGTAAACCTTTTCACGAACACACAATGGTCTGAGGAAGTTTTCCTGTCTCCTTGATTTACCATAAAGGAGTTGAACTTCCTATACCATTGTCGTGAGGTTTGCTTTAATTCATACAAACTCTTCTTCAATCTACATACCAGGTGTTCTTTTCCTTTAACAATGAACCCGTCTGGTTGTTGCATTTAGATCTCTTCTTCTAATTCACCATGCAAGAAGGCTGTTTTTACATCGAGTTGCTTGCTCTACATATTAAGACTTGAGGCTAATCCAAGTACCACTCGTATGGATGACATTTTCACGACAGGTGAAAAAATTTCCTCAAAGTCAATGTCCTTCTTCTGACCAAAGTCTTTCACGACCAGTCGTGCCTTATATTTTGGTTGTGAATTTTCTTCTTTGAGTCTGTATACTCATTTGTTCTTGAGTGTCTTTCGCTCCTTTGGATAGAAGAATTCACTTCTGTTCAGATGATTTTCCTTTCCTCAGGAACTCTCTATTTATAGAGAAAATTCTTCATAAGAGAACAAAACATCACACATCACTCAGAAGAAAGTTTCAATTTTTCTTCTGCATTTCATTTATAACGTGTATAAGTAAAATTGAAATTTTTTTCTTTATTAAATGATATGGGTCCCTCATCATTAAGGAGGGACCCCACAATTATCTTTGCTAATTGATAACTCTAATAAATTAAGTAAGTTATTACAATAATTAAAGATATAATTTGTACAATTTGTGAAGAAACTGAAATTTTAGAGATTTGAAAATTAATTTAATAATGTTACATTTCCTGCGGATTTAGAAGGTTGAACACAAAGAAAATTTGATAGTCGACCAAATATTTTTGAGTTCATAGAGTTCAAAACTATGAAGGTCGGACTTGCACTTCTAGATTATAGAAATGGGATGGAGAGCAACTATAAGTCTAACTCTTATAATTTGGATGGAATGTCACACTCATTCAAGCTAACATGATGTCTTAAAATAGGAACTATTGCGCTCACATACCAAATGTACATTCTGAGTGTATGGATTTTTAACAATTAAATGTGTTACAAACTAAAATTACATTACGGAGCAAAAATCTGCAGAGCTAACAATGAAATAAAACTATACACTACATAAATAATGCCAAGTATTATTATATACAAGATTCTAACCTTATAATACAATTTTTCGGTCATATCATTATATATCTTATACAAAAAGTAAACAAAATCAACTCTACTTTATGCGATGTTGAACTCATCAAACCATTGAACAATTATCTTTATTTTATCTGCAAAGCTACCACCTCTAAAACCTGAAAAATATGGAGGGTCTACGTAATAAAATTTTATAAAGCCTAATAAGTTAAATTTTACACTAATCTACAAACATATCTATATATGTTTTGTTATTGATGGTTATGTCTTTCTTAACTTTATAATTTATTAAAAGATTTATTATTAATTTTTTATCATTTCTTTTTTATGTTACTCCAAGATTTATTATTTGTTCTATAATTATGTTTTACTCACACATGTGAGTTGTACAATAGTTAGTATTCACATGTACTCGCATCCATTAGACATTTTATCAAATGTCTAGTATCTAAAATACATTGTCTAATCATATATATCGTGTAACATGATTAGCTTTTACATCCTTAAAGTTCAGGACAAATTGATATGTTACTCATGTTCACACTTTACCATCATCTTTATATCTCTCATGTACGACATCTGTAT
Source organism: Begonia peltatifolia (assembly GCA_022433055.1). Classification (NCBI taxonomy): domain Eukaryota; kingdom Viridiplantae; phylum Streptophyta; class Magnoliopsida; order Cucurbitales; family Begoniaceae; genus Begonia; species Begonia peltatifolia. The sequence continues at coordinate 1,032,703 of CM039519.1, read as the reverse complement.
AATGCATTTGATAAATGCATGATTGACATACAAATCAATGACATATGTGACCGCTCTATCTTCATGTGAAATTAACCACATGAACACCTAACTACAAGTGCAATTAGTCCTACGCACTTAATCACCATTATCAAGTGCAATTATGACTGCACTATCTCCTAATCTGTAACCCTCCATAGCGTAAAAAATTTTTTTAAAACCGTTACACGTATTTTCCTTTACAGAAAAAATAACCCTCACTGAGACATTTGAAAAGCTTTTATCGTGCCTTTAAAACTTAACTATAACGAAAAGCTTTACATTAAAGCTTAAATCATTCATAGATACCAAATTATCCAACATTTGAAGTTTAGTTACAAAAAAGTTCGTTTATATAGTATTTACTTTAATAAAACAACAAACATAAAATCATTAGTTGAAAACTCACAATTCTATGTTACTCTATTTCTTGAGGTACTATTAACTCGTCATATGCTATTGGTTCATGAAATCTCAACAATCCAATCGTTCATTTGCTAAAACATTTCATTGACTTTTCCACCAATTCAATTCGTAAGTAAGTCCTTATAATGTTTCTTACTTTCATCACGAGATTCATCTATGAGTCTAATGCTTAGTAAGCAATATATATAATAAACATAAATATGATGCAAGTCTCGTTACTTTACTTAAACATAAATATGATGCATTGTGTGTGGTTTTTCTTAAAAGGGAATTAGTTTGATTTTACGCTAGGCATAGTGTCTTTGGAGTCCGTAAGTAGATCATTTTTCACTAAAATTTTACACTCTCATTAGCCATACTGATAGTTCTTGGAACCTATTTCAATATTGTTTTCTCAACATTTGATACTTGATTTTTAATTTATGCATGTTCGCTCATAGTTTTCAAAACACTATCTATAACACTTGAATCCCTATTTAGTTTAGTCAATTCACCCCGATAGCATTGCTTTTCAAGTCACAGTTAGGGAGGTTTGACACGGTTGACGCAAGATTGAGCTCAATAGCTACATTATTGTCTTTTCTTTCTTTGTGTTGTTGGTGAGATATGACTCTTTTGTTAATATATTTCTTTTAGTTGGATTATAAATTTTTGACATTCTACGAAGTGTTTACATTTTAGACATTATTCTACGTCTAGGCGATACTGTTGGACTATCGGGTTAGCTCATTGTTTTTGGCTTTGGCTAGCTATTTTATTTTTATTAATCTTTCATAGTGAATTTAAATTAATTATCATGGAGAGTCAAACAGTTAGACCATTTATTGAGTTAGATCGTTCCTTGTTCTTTTGTGGGCTCCTTTTAAGGTCGAGAGGAAAATATTTGTATTTGAGTCAGGTTGAACATCTTAAAAATAACATCACTAAGATAGATAATATCATAGTATTTAAGAAATTTTCACCTACTATTCTTAAGAATATCCTATAACACATACCATAAAATTTTTAAGACATTTGATATTTCCAAAATAAGCTTTTAGAGACAGTGCATGTTAGCAAAAGCAAAACGTAAAGGACAAAAGTTGGAGGAAAGTATATATTATTCATTCAACTAAACATGCCTTTATAGGCTTACAAAAGAAACAATAAGAGAATATTAATGGTTTTC
>CM039519.1:995396-1029246 GCA_022433055.1 Begonia peltatifolia | reverse complement strand
CGATCTCCATTTAGGTGTGTGTATGAGGACAGCTGTGAAGGCACCCAACGTTTGTTTAAACCAGCCGCAAAGCAAGACATTGGAATATGGTTGAAACAGGCATTGTGTCCCACTGGGCTCATCTGAAATACAAAAACCTGGTTCATGGACTCATTTCCCACCTCCCCAACAAAAGAAAGATTAAAAGAGAACCCACATCCAGCTTGGATGGAGGAGGTAGAAAAGGCCATGTTCTTTTACTACAATTAAAGCTAGACAGACCATGAAACATACCGAGGGAATGAACGAGTGAAGAGAAGACAAACATCAGTTCCTCCGAGCAAAGGGGTCATATCAAACTTTGGATTCTTCTCAAAACATCTCTTTATTGACGTTGTCAGTACAAAATCTGATGTTTTGTTTTGAGAAAATAACAGTGATTTAGCCAAGTGTTTGAGGCGAGTTTGAGAGTTGTAAGATAATATGATTAGGTTAAATTATATTTTACCCTTTTATCTTAAGATAATTATATTTTAAAGTTCTCTTCATTTCATCATATTGTACTAACACAGAGTTGCTCCACAGTCATACTCACTCACTTATGTTCATTCTTATGGTTGAAGAAACTTTAGATTTGATTAAAATAAAGTTGTTTTTCGAGATTCTTCTTGACATCTAACGTTTAATTAACTCAACGCAATGCAGGTTAAAGGCTTCCTACATCACTATAAACTCTTCTTAAATACAAAAAAATAAATCACATCCATTGATTCTTCATCACATCAACATTCGACAAAATCACAGCCGTCAAGTTCTAAATCTCTCTTTCACGCAGTATTTAAACATTTATTCACACTCTTTTTCTGAAAAAAAAAAAAAAAAGGTAAAAAGGAAAACGAAACGCCAGTTTAAATAACTTCCTATCAGAGCCGTTGGAACAGATAACTTAGCCCAATCACCAACTGTTCTTTCCTGATCAAGTGCACCTGGGTGCACACTGACAACACTAAGAACCAGTTATATGCTGTTGACCAAACTGCTCAGCCCTATCCTTCATTTCTCGAGCCTTAATAGCCAGCCGGTGACGAGCTTGGTCAAGTTGGTCCGCTCCAGGTGGGTGCTTCCCCGTCACGTACCTGTAAATCCATGACAGCACTGTCACTCCGGCTAAACCAAACCCACCAGAGGAAACAAACCCTAACATAAGAAGTGCCACTGTTATGACCGCCGGCACCAGAACGGGACTGAAAATGACTAAAAGCGGAGTGGCGATGGCTAAACAGATGATGGTTCCGACAAGGGTGAGGCCAGATAGGACGAGGAGGGAGCCGCCGGCAGTGGCAGCGGTGGCAGCTTTTACGGCCTGGTAACGGGGCTGGGAAGGTGGGAGCGGGGACTGTAGGTAGGGGTGATGCTCGGCCATTTGATCAAGATCAGAGGGTCAAAGATGGGTTATGTAAAATTGAATTTGGAGAGGTGGAGAATGAAGCAGCTGCTATATAGAGTAAGAGTGGTGGCACGTGTAGAGAGGCATGGCACGTGGCAAGGTGTTTTTGATGCATGGCTTCCATGTATCTCTGGTGTCTCCTCTTTCAGACGCGTCAATTCTCTTCTTTTTTTTCTCCATTTTAGCTTATTTTACGTGATTTGGAATTTAGTTGAAGAGATATTTATCCAAAGCGAGAGATGTTTGTAAATAATATATTAGTAATTATTATTTATTCAAGGTTAAAACCAAATTAAACCATCAACTATAATTTTTTTTAATTAATCCTCAGATTAAAAATTTTAACAACTAAAACCTTAAACTATATAAAATATAATAAATCAAATCCTGACGGATTCATCACCTACTGATCTCATATTGAAGCCAAAATCGGTTTCCCGATCTGTCTAATGCTTACGTGATAGTGGACAGATTTGATTGGGGAGTCGAGGTATAGGGTGAAGACCCTCCATTCCACATGCACCGCACGTGATTGGAAAAGAATTGTCACATCTATGGATTGGCCACTCATTTTATGTTTTTTCATTTTGCATTACTTTCTGAAACGGGGTGTCACCCCTTTGGATCGGTCTCACGTTCTCTGTTTTTATTTTTTTTATTGCTCTCGGGAACAGGGGATCACCATCTTCGAATCGGCCCCATGTTCTCAGTTTTCTCATTTTTCATTGCTCTCGAGAACAAAGGGTCACCACCCCGAATCGGCTCCCCGTTCTCTGTTTTTACATTTTTCATTACTCTCAGAAAAGAAGAATCTCCAATCCCACATGTTCTCAAAATTATTGCGGAGAACGGGGTCAACACCCTGCAGCCCCACGTTGTCAAAATTATTGTTGAAAATGAGAGGTCATCACCTCGGATGGTAGGGCCGATCCCCTATTCTATATAAGAACTGACCTCCATTCTCCCCTCCTATCGTCGAAAACTTTAATTTTCTCTCGATCCCCTGCAATTTCAACTCAAAATCCAATCATTTTACACCCTCACCGTATTGATTTCCCCAAACCTCTACTCTTTCTTGCTGTGACGAATTTTCTTTATATTAGCGATGTCGATGGATTCTAATTCAAATAAATCGGTTGATTTAAATAAGACAACAACTGGTAATGTCAATATGGACTGATATTCGTACTCAACGCCTATATATGGTAATATCTGGGCATTTGATCACCTTGAAAGTAATGAAGAAATAGAGGTGCAATTAACGTCGAAAACTCTAGACGATGAACTTTGAATACCAATCGATTAAGAGGATGATGAAATAAAAAACATCCCGATAAGAGAAAAAATTTATCTAAAAAAAAATATAATTATTTAAAAATAATTAAAAAGTAAATAATAAAATATATTTTTAATAATAGTTATTAAATTATATTCATTAAAAGTGAATCCCGCAGCCGACGAGAATTTGTAAAGGCAACTACATGAGTCAAAGATGCAAAAATAAACTTACATTTAAATAAACAGTTTCATCAATTCTCACACGTTCAAAAAAAATTAATTGACGCGTTAATGCAAAATAAATGACATATTATTATTTGGCCAACCACTTTGATGAATGACAATTTAAACAAGACAAACTTGAAGATGCCAACAGTAAGATGAAAAACTATAAAACAAAAATTTTAATTTATATCAATTTTCAATTCCATGTAATTTTACTTCACTAATATAATCTAATTGTAAAAATTCAAATTCGAATTTAAACAAAAAAATGCAAAAAACAAGAATACTAAAATTTAAGTAAAAAATTTTTACAAGAAAATCTACAAACAACAGAAAAATTCACTATAAATCATAAATTGAGTATAAGTCAGAAACACCCAACCCTAATTGGGGTAACCCAACACTTTCAATAGCCTGCAAGAAACCACACTACCTCTAAACAATTTTTGAAATAAAATTACTGAAAAAAGAGCTGTAGAAAGGGCAAATACACATTAAACCCCAGATACTATCCTATCAACAGCATCGAAAATGAGAGCTGACAAATTCTCATCAGGAGCACTAATAATTGTGCTCGTTTCTCGGATTTCAATCATGCCTTTATTTGGATCGAGAAGACGGACGATTGAAACCTTTTCCAATTCGAAATCAACCATTTCTTGTTCTACAGCTGCTTCAATACCCATCTCTAATAACACGTTAAGAAGCTTTTCCACATCAGGATGGCCCCAATGAAGCAAAGACTTTCTGGTCAAGCTTTTCTCCTTATTTCCAGATAGTAAGAGATGTCTCCCTTTATCTAATAAAAGCAATCCACTCAATCTTGCAATATTTAAATTTTCTCCCACCTTTCTCCAGTTGAATTTGGAAGCTAAGTCGATCGAAATGTCTAGCCTTGGGCTATTCTTGGTGCTCGGAATTCGTATAGTCTCGGTTTGAGAGTAAGGAACAATGGAAAATGAATTTGAATCTGAAATGATTGGCCACTTTAGATCCTCTGGGAGCTTGAATGAACAAGAATGAAGGTGAACCAGATTTAGTAAATGAATATACCGGCTTTAGATAGATAAATTGTGAACCAGAAAGAGGAAAGTACCAAAACAACTTTTGGCTGCAAAAACTTCAGTAATGGTTCAACTTTTTGCAACCTACAAACCAATTATGTCAATAAGAAAGACAAACTCTCCCCGAATAAATTGATACAACCATCAAAATAAGATATAAAATGATGGCTTATATAAGGTCTTTACTTGATTTTATGCAGCAATGAAGTCATTGATTTCATACAGAGAACAAATGATTATCCCTTAATAAATCTGTTTCCGCAGGAATATTCTTCTTTGGGTTCTAGGTATAAACACTCCATAAACTTTTTTAACTAGATCAAGTATTACATTTGTCTTCTAAGAATTGTGTTTAAGCAACAGAGCTAGACAAGTGAGAATGTCTCTGATTGTGATTCCTCTAAATTCTTCTCCATTCTTTAGTGAAGTCGCAACAACAAAATGGACATATCTCACATTGTATGAATCACTATAAAAATTCTTGAGTAGTCTTTTACTATTATTATTATTATCATTTTTATCTACTTTCTCAAGTGTTGCTGCATTAAGGAATTAGGGTTCAGCTCCAATTCAATACAAACATGAAATGATATAATGGCCCCAACCTTTGTCAACTAAAACATTAAGAAAAACAGCTCATGGTGTTGATGATATCTAAATAGTCTCAACAATACTTTTATCGCATTTTATTATTGGGAAATTTTCTTTCACCATTTTGTTTTAGTTGTACTTAAATTTTATGCTTCTGTTTATAATTTTAGTATAAATTTTTATTCCTCTCCAATCAAACAATAAACATGAGTCATACGAGTCTAATCCCACAAAGCAGGAAACATCATGAAAAGCGCAGGGAAGATAAGATTAAATAAACAAAATTTGTACATCATACGTTTGAATAACAAAGTGATTCATTAATTTTGTGTGCAGAATGCAAATGCCCCCAAAAAAAAAAAACCTTACTTTATCCCAGAGAGAAATGTGCATTGAAGAACCTTCATTGCCATTGGCCTAAAGGGTAAGAGGGCCAGCTCAGCATCCAGTCTCTTCTGCATGTTTTATATCATATTATAATATGTTGTAAGAAATGTATTTATCTTGAATTTCAAAAAAGGATATATTTACATAGATGATACAAATTAACTTGAAATGAAACCACAACCTGTTTACATTATAACTCTGCAGCTGTTTTCAAGAATATTAGACACAAAAGTACTTAATCTAGAAAGAAGATAACTATTCTAATAGGAACTATATCCTCAAATTCCTCAACTTCCTCAACTTTATTCACCAACAACAAAACAATATAATAGCTACACACCACCCAAGTACACACACAGAGACCTTGCCGGCTCTCACCTCCACTTCCTCACTAAACTCTTTGATGCCATTCCCCCCTCTCTTTCAAGGAATTATATCTTCTTCTTACACTTTCCCCTCCCTTTAACAAACTAACTGCCGTTAAACAGTTGCTCACTTATTTACTTTCCGCTCTTTTTGAGCTCCTAACATAAGTGAAATGCTAGAGGCCTATCATTACTCTCAGCCCATAAAGAACCTTGTTCTCAAAGTTAAATGATGGAAAACGCAATCGAATCACGTCATAGTCTTCCCAAGTTGATTCAAATGACTGCAACTGCTTCCATTTGCTTCGTACATTCAACTTTGTACTATCCCCACACTGCGGCTTAACATCCAATAGCAACTCCTGTTCCAGCATCTCCTCATCTGTTGCTAATGCTTCTGGTAACGGCGTGATGGAAGCCATTCTCCTTGCACCCTCTTCAACAAGGATACATGAAAAACTGGGTGTATCCTTGAAGATGGTGGTAAAAACAGTTCATAAGCGATTTTTCCAATTTTCCTCTCAAATCTGGAAGGGCCCATAAAATTTTGGTGCCAATTTAACACTTAAACATTCAGCCACTGATTTCTGCCTATATGACAGGATCCTTAACCACACAAATTACCCTTATGCAAACTCCACATTCCTCCTATGCTTATTAGCTGTAATTTGCATTTGGCTTTGAGCTCTTCCCAAATGAAATTTGGGCATGTCTAACACATTAACTCTTTCAGTTAATTGATTGTCAACAACAGGTATCCTAGATTTCTCTGGCAATTCAAAACAAAACACTGCCGGAGGTTTTCTTTTGTAAACTCCTTTAAATGGAGTCATCCTGATAGCCGAATAGTATTAAGTATTATATCAAAACTCGGCCCACGGTATCCATCTATGCCATGTCTTTGGTTTGTCCCATGAACAACACCTCAAATATATATCAATTGATCGGTTGACGATTTTCATTTGTTCATCCATTTAAGGATGATATGCCGAACTAGATTTCAAATTGGTTCTGTGTAACCGGAACAATCCCTTCCAAAATAGACCAACAAAAACCTTGTCGCAATCTGAAATTATAGTTTTCGACATTCCATGTAGCCAGAACACCACATTAAAAACTACCTCAGCAACCATCCTCGCTGTATACGATCTTTGTAATCTTATAAAATGGCCATACTTACTCAAATGTCAACGACCACGAATATAATATTCTTCCCTTCAGATTTCAGCAGTTTTTTTGATAAAATCCATTGACACATCTTGCCAAATGTCCTGAGGAATCGGCAATGTCTGAAGTAATCCTGCTGGAACCACGACTTCGTGCTTATTATGTTGATAGACTTAACATGTCCCAATAAATTTTTTGATGTCTACACATTCCCTTCCAAAAAAATTCCCTCGCAATTCTTTGATACATTTTCCTTCTTCCTTCGTATCCTCCCCCCAAACCCATATGGAACAATCTCAAAATTTCTAGAATAAATGTGGAATTTTTTGATATTATCTTCCTATGTTCAAAAAAAAGTCGGTCATAGATGAGTTTATTGCCAGGTTTAGAAGCTCCCTACTATTGTATAGCTCTCCTTTGATCTGTTTCAATACCTCATTTTTTTCCACTTCTATTTCCAGCTGTGAAGTGTCAATTATTCCCCCACACATCAGCTCTGTCAGCTGTACCGAGTCTTCTCCTTCGCGAGACAATGCATCGGCTGCTCTATTCTCACTTCCTGCCTTGTACTGCACTTCAAAGTCATAACCCAACAGTTTGGTCAACCATTTCTGATGCCACACTGCTACCATAAGTTGCTCTAACAGGAATTTCAAACTTCTTTGATCTATCCTTACCACAAAGTATTTCCAAGCAAGGTCTCCACTTTTGGATTGCCAACACTATTGCCATCAATTCCTGTTCATATACCAATTTAAGTTTTGCTTGTATCGATAATTGTTGGCTAAAATACGTTATCGGTCTTTGATTCAGCATTAGGACTACTCCTCAAGCAGTACCCGGCACATTTGTTTCCACCACAAACGGTTCCTTAAAATTTGGTATGGCTAACACTGATAATATAAACCTTACTTTCTTCAATTTTTTAAATGCCTTTACAACCTCTTTTGACCAACAAAAACTAACCTTCTTGAGCTGTTCAGTTATCAGTAAGGCTATACTATCATAACCTGAAACAAATTTGCAATCATACCCTGACAATCTTAAAAATCCCCTTAGTTCTTTTAGGGATTTAGGAGATTTCAACTCCATAATAGTTTGGATTTTCTCAAGATCTACTGCCGCTCATTTTTCCAGATATGAAGTATCCCAAATACTCCAATTTGGGCTTGGCAAACAAACACTTTTTTTATCAACATAAAGTTGATGCTGCTGTAACAGCTCCAACGTCCTTTTAAGATGCTCCAAGTGAACTTCCATTGTCAGTCTATACACCAAAATATTATTAAAAAAACACCAAAATGAACATACGAGGATATTGATGAAACACCTTATTCATTAATGATTGAAAGGTGAAAGACACATTAATCAATCTAAAGAGCATTACTAAAAATTCATAATGTCCTTCATGTGTATGAAAAGTTATTTTCTTCACTTCCTCCTTTTTAACTCGGATTTGATGATAACTCAATTTCAAATCTTGTTTAGAAAAAACAGTTGGCCCACTTAACTCGTCCACCAACTCTCATCTATAACTGGAATCGAAAATTCATCTTTTACTGTTTCATTGTTTAACGCACAGTAATCCACACAAAACCTCTGACTCTGTTTTTTTTCTTAACCAAATTATAGAGCTCGAAAAAGTTGTTACTTGGTTAGATAACGCTCGCATCTAACATTTCTCCAACAAGGAGTTACAATTTTATTTTTATGCACTGCAGGGTACCGATATGGTCTTACATTGACCGCCGCCCTTCCTTTAATGTAATAGCATGCTCATGGCTTCGCAAGGGAGGTACCCCACTAGGCACACTCATAACTTGCTTGATTCGTTCACTAGTTCTCGATCTCTTGTATGTCTTCCACACCGCAATCCGTCTCCTTCGTCTCCCTTCTGTTAAATTCTACCGGGAGTCCTTGCCCTTCCTTTTGGATCGTTCTCAACATATAGCTTTAAGTGAAATCTTTGCTATGCTCAAACTTGGGTCTCCCCTGACGATCACTTTTCTTCCCCCTTACCGCATTTCATCATCAACATCTTCCAATTAACACATGTATCCCCAACTGATTCTAACCGTTGCATTCCCAAAATAAAGCCTAAATTACCCAGAGCAATTGGTAAGAAATCTTCTAATATTTCCATCTCCAGCAATATCAACAGTACATTCTTGCACACACTGCAACCTTGAAAAGATTCCATATTGCCCAGATGATACATAACCAGTTGTGGAGGAAATCAGTAGCTGTAATTCGCTCACTATTTCTTTAGAAACGAAATTGTGGGTTGCCCCACAATCAATTAAAACAATACCTTTTGATTATGTAATGTTCCCCATAACCTCATGGTGTGCGGAGACGCAATCCCACTACTGAGTTTAGGGATAGTTCTACCGGTTTACTTCTGTCTGTCTTTTCTTCTAGATAGCAAAACTCCTCGTCTTCTCTGCCATCCCTGTGTAAAATCCGTCAAAATTTTTCTCCGCCCAAATTTCGAGTAAATTTTTTTCGCGAATTTTATATGTAATTCTCTTTTTAGAATAAAAGGTGCAGCATATAAATTTTTGGTCACGCGTAACACGTTCCTGTAATTTAAGAAAATTAATTAAAATTTGTTGTTAGTGATCGATAAATTTAAGTAAATTAATGCTCGGGTAAAGGACGTTAAATTTTAACGAGAGAATTATTCGAAAGAAAGTTTAAGAAACGGAAAAATTTATTAAATAAAATTTATATACATTAAATAAATTAAAAAAATATATATATTAAAAACAATAGGTTTTCTTTTCAGAAAACCTATTGTCCTTCTTTCTTCTTCTCAGCAGAAAGAAAGAGAGAGAGAGAGAGAGAGAGAGAGAACGGCAGAGAAGGAGAGAGAAATATCGACGCCGGCCAAACGACGTCCGTTCGAAGCGATTTTGGTGTCAAACTCTTCGTCTTGAAGAGTAGAGCAACGTTAGTGAAGGACAAATTCGAAGGTAATCCCTCGTTCGCTCTAGATCGAAGTTTGAACTTTCGAGTTTTCGGGTTTTTGGGAAAATCAGAGATTTAGGTTGTTTGTTTGTGATTTTGGCAGGATTCGGCCAGAACGAAGGTGAAAAATGTATTGGAAACAAGATTTGGCGAAAGACGGGGTCGGAAATCGCGATATTCGCGACCCCGAGCCTTCGGCCGTCGGTGGTCGAGTTGACTCGGCCGACAGCGAGTTAACTCGGCTGTGGGCTGAGTCAACTCGATCTCTGGGCCGAGTTGGTTTAAACCCAAAGCCGAGATGGGCCAGGCCGAGTCTGACCCAGATCCCAATTGGGTTCTTCTGGGTCCGACCCGAGCCCAAGGGCGACTTGCCAGGCCCAACCCGTTTCCGGTTGGGTTCAGTTGTTTGGCCCGAGATCAAACTGGGCCTGGGCTGGGTTGGGACCCAACCCAATTTTTGGTTGGGTCCGGCCCGGATCCAACTGGTTCGAGTCTGACCCGAACGAAGTGGGTTCGGTCCGACTCGATCCAGACCCGGTTAGTTCGGGTCTGGCCCGACCCGGTTAGTTCGGGTCTGGCCCGACCCGAAATGAGTCGGTTTGGGGCGACCCGAACCGGTCAGACCAACCCGGGTCCGACCCGACCCGGATTAAGTCAAAGTCAACGTTGACCGTTGACCTTGGCCGTTGACTTTGACTAGAAAGTCAACGGCGTTGACTTTTACAAAAAGTCAACCCTGACCGTTTTAAGCCCGTTTTCGCACTGGTTCGCACGATTATATTGTTTCGGACCCCGATTGGGTTGTAACGGGTCCCGTTGACTTTCGTCTGAAAAGTCGACTTGAGCCGTTTGGGTTTGTTTCTGTCCCGGTTTCCCGTGTATATCGTTTATAACCCTATTAGACTTTAACGGGATTCATCCTTGTGTTAACTTTTCAGATTTGGAGGATTTTGCTGAGTTTGAGGCAATTCCCGGGGAGCCACCGGCTGCCGAGACTAAAAGGACTCGTCACAGGGGTATGGGTTCTTATACTTATTACGTTATACCTAGCCTGACATGCACGTATATTATTTTGGTGGGATACCACTAGTATTGACATCGACATTTCACGAGCATGTTCATTTTACATTGTTGAGGCATGTTCATGTTTTGTTGGATCTCTACTGCTTATTTGAGATTTATCGTGAGATTGTTATATTGCAATGCATATGTGTTTTATTCATGCATTGGTTCCTCACATACTCATTGTTTCTTTTATGTGCATTGGAGTTTGGTTCTGGAGATAATCGTCTGGCACTCTCAGCATATGGGCCCGGCTGAGAGTATCAGGGGATTTTGCCCAGACGCACCCATGTTTGAGGGTTGCCGTGATACTCCCCACACTTGTTTGGATACAGCCCAGGGCTGAGTGGTTGCGTCCCTCCTGGATTATTGATTATTGTGCGGTACTCCCCACTGAAGGAGTGATGGGCTCTGAGCTTTGCTAGCCCGTTAGCCGACCTGGCCAATGTCTGTTCGTTGCTACCCCGGTTTATAAGTCCATTGTGCGGTCTCGTTGGGGCCCAGGGCTGAGTGGTTGTGTCCCTCCTGGTGCGCTCCTGTGCATGTATCCGCGATGGCTCAGGGCTGAGTGGTTTCGTCCCTCCTGGTTGGTTGACCTTTTCCCTTCTCCCTATGAGGCCCTGCCGGTGTTATCGCAGCCTTTCTTTGTGGTATGACTCGGAGGATCCTTGAGCGACCTCCCTTTTCACTGTTCACTTAGTTTTTCTTTATTTGTATGATTGATGAGGGCCTATTTTATTATACGCACCGTATTTTCGAAACTAGCCCTATCAATCGTTTTGAAAACGAGAAGATAATTTGATTATATTAAAACACGTGCATTGATTTTAACGGGGCATGCATAATGAGATATGTGGTAGGTATAACATCCCATACTGAGTTTGTCACTCACCCCAACAATTCCCCCTCAACAGGTAGAGGAAAGAAGAGCAGGAACCGAGATTGATCGGCTTCCGAGTTTGTGGACATCTCTAGAGATTTTTTTTATCCGACGTTTATTTCATGTAAGAATTTATTCGTTATTGTACTGATCATTAGCATGTAATATTTTAATTCTGGTATTCCTACTATTGCTCTTAATATCATATTTGTTATTTCGAGGAGTTCTGGGATTGCTCTTAAAATCTTCCGCAACTAGCCTTAGATTAGGCGGTGGACCTCTCTGAGGTTGATCGTCTAATCTGGCGTTTCTGTTAGGGCCTCTTCCGGGTCGTGACACCCTGTGTGTTTCATCATCTTGCAACACTATAACTTGTCACATCTTTTTGCATCGGTGCCCTACTAAAAACTTTTCATTCGACGAAAACACAAACGTTTCTCTCTTCTTACCTTCATCTCAACCTCTATCAATCATCATCGCCCAACCTCTTGACTTTTAACGGAAGATAGTGGAGCGGGTGGTAACACCACTGCGGGTTGTGTTTTTAGGGTTTGCCTTGTTTCTCCCCATCGTTGTTCAATTCCCCACCAATACCCTTCACTTTTCTCTGACCTCACCAATATCTTTTTTCTGCAATTTGAGCCGAATCATCAAATCCTTCAAGCTCATTGGTCTCATAATCTTCACGTCTGCCTTGACCCCATTCTTTAACCCATTCAAAAAGGCGCTAAAGAAAACCTCCTCTGGTATCCCCATCATCTTGGATTATGACCACCTCAAATTGCGTCATGAACTCTTCAACTTCAACTGGACCCACCTATTTCAAGGAGAGCAGTTGGTCACAACTAGACCCATTCCAAAAATTGTCAAATCTCTCAAACAATGACCTCTTCAATTCCAGCCCCGACTGAAATGGCTGATTAGCATTCTTCCACTGAAACCACGCCAATGCCAGACCTTCCAGACGGGCAATTGCCGCTTCCATTCTTTCATGCTCTGCAAGGCAATTGATAGTAAAATACCTCTCTGCTCGAAAAGTTCAGTCATCCGGATCTCCCCCAATAAAAATTGGTAAGTCTAATTTTAGCAGTAGACATTCTCTAGTAGGTAGGGTCTTTGCTCCTTCGAATCTACAATTTCCTTCTAACTCTGATCCTCTCATAACTCCTTCACTGGTCGAAGTTGTTTGGCGTTCCTCTAAGTGCGCCACTAGCTTTGCAATTTGTTCCTGGATTACCACCATACCTTGCTCCATCCTTTTAAGTTCTTCTTTAACTCTTGTGAGTTCCTTTTGCCACTCTATCATGTTTTCCTTCCGCGCTTCCAATCTCGTAAGCATCGTTTTCCTAAGATTTTCGTACTCTGATACCAAATTGATAGGAACTATATCTTCAAAGACGGAATTCCTCAACTTTATTCACCAATAACAAAACAATACAATAGATACACAGTACCCAAGTACATAAAGAGAAACTTCGAGGGCTCTCAACTCCACTTCTTCATTGAACTCTTTGATACCCTTCCCCCCTCTCTTCCCAAGAGTTATATCTTCTCCTTACACTTTCTCCCTCCCCTTAACGAACTAACTGCTCTTAAACAATTACTCAGTTATTTACTCTCCGCTCTTTTTGACCTCTTAGCATAAGTGAAATGCAAAGGACGCCTATCATATTCACATGAGACAATAGTTAAGTAAGCATAACAGCACCTCTAGAACAAGTAGAGAGTTTGGATCTCCACACCAACGTCGAAGTAAATGAACAGCAGGGCCAAGTCGCAGACTCCAATGAGGACAAAATATGATGCATGGTTCCTGCCAATTTGTTCTATTCAAATAATGTCAGTCTATTATTGAACATTGTACGTCATATCCCTTTGTTGTGCTAGCCAGAAGAAATTAGGTGACATCTATTTTGCATAAGATAAAGCGCTAGCTACAGAACAAAAAAGAAATTTTAATCAAATTTACATGTCTTTGGTTTATAGTGGGGCCCAGAGTTAATGAACAAATTTCTCTGTTTCAAAACACTTTGAAGGATTTGCAAGCAAATACGATACACTAATAATTTAATCCATGCAGGAGTACAACAATTTTCTTCATTTTAGGAAATGCAAGTGAGTGCTATAAGTAATCAATAGAAAGAGATATCTGCAACATAGTAGGGGTACAAGGGAATATCTTACAATAACTGGGGCGTGTGAATATCCGGAAAAACATGAAGCTTTTTCTGTTTCAGGAGTTCAACGTGAGAGAACATTGGCTCACCAGAAAACAACTGCAACAACAACAAAAAAAATTCAATAAATCCAGAAACATGTGTCTCAATGTGTTTGCACATTTCTATACCTTTGCTTTTCTTTGGTTGCTAAGCCATTCTGGTATTACATTTGTTAATGCCAACAGCTCTTCGGCTAAAGAAGAAATCAAATAAATGGGAACCTACAAAAGGAGATCGGATAAATAGAATGCTACCAAATAACTTCAACGGTAGCTTCAAAATTAACTATGTAATTTTCTTCAATCCTATGTATTCCACCCATTGAATGTTCTAGAAGGCACCAAACAAAAATCATCCACTGACTAATCCTAGTTTAACTACTTGGAAATCCTCATCCCTGGTTCCCTTATTTATTGTTAAGCTAATTTCTATACACGTGTATTTAATCCAAGGGGTGGAAAAGAAGCTATTCCTTATGTGTAGCGTGACAACACAATCAAGTGATTTGGTCAAAACACAAAGTTGTAGGCAATAGCAGTTGACAATGCACTTAACCGAAAGTTACAAACTGAAGAGTTGTTTTCACCTTCTCATTCGAAGCTTCTAGTAAAGTTGACATCTCTTCTATTAGCAGTAGAGTGATTCCAATTCTATTTATTGGAACAAGGACAGAACCACCAGCTTTCACAGACTCTATAGCACAGAAGCTAATAAATGCTATTTTCTCTTTTTCCTCTGTGCTCTCGACCATTTCACATATCGAGTTGCTCAATTCTTCCAAATTGCTACAATTATATTTAAAAAAAACAATAGCACCATGATATGCTAAGAATAAGCATAAAATAAGAGGAACAAAAGAAAACCATAGACTGTCACAGCGAACTAAAGACAAACAATCACCATAGAAAAGTTAAATGTATAAACAAATAACAAGAATACCTACGAGACAGTCGACTATCCAATGCAGAAGTCAAGTCTTCCATACTATTCTCAACATCTTCCTTCAACAAAAAGCCTGTGAAATCTGAATATATTATAGTATCATTCCCCTGAAGAGAAGAATAGTCAAAACTCATTGCATGTGCAGAAAAAAAGATGGAGCTTGAAATAATTGCAATATTCCTCTTGAGAGAATGTATTGTCCAGTTACAAGTGCCAATTTCAAGACCGGAGCTGAATGCCTTAATAATCATTATGCCATTATAGCAAGCTTCTTCAGCATATCTAAGTGTTTGAAACTTTCTCAAACAATCCTGGACATCAACTGCACTGAGAAGCATCCTTTATTAAAAAAAACAAAATAATTGTTTTCTGGTACCTAAAAAGTAGGAAATATTACTATTTCAATATAATTTCAGCTGTCAGCATTATAATAACATTCAGATAAACTATCCAAAATAATAAGCAATGTCACATAACTATCATATTCAGAGGGGTCAATGAAAGACGCAGGATCCTGCCACTTAAATGTAGCAATTTCATAAAATATTTCAAGAAATAAAATGGCCCATACTGCAAAATTCTGCAATTTAACCAGTCATCCAAACTAAATAGAGATAAAGGGAGAAGAAATCCCAGCCAGATTTCACCAATGATAGCAGCAGCAGATAATATGAGCACAGACCATAGTGCTCATAGTTCACATATAACGCTATTCAATTAATACTTAAACACGATGAAAAAGGGAACCACAATGAATAAGCATTCCAACAATATGATAATTTCATTTAAAATCATGCAACTCACAAATAATGACCTAGTTCTGACTTAATTCGAAAAGTATACTCTGACCCCCTTTAGAATGATACAAAACCAGTGGAAATCTTATATTGACAAAAAAAAACAAAAAGGAAAACAAAACGCAAAAACAATAGTCTAATCATTGAAAGACAAATTTTATCAACATATATAATTTATACTATTAATTACAAATGAAAATATTCACTTGACTTAAAAAGGAATTAGACAAAAACAACGGCCAAGGAGAATACAAGGTACCTATACAAGGTAAGCCAACCACCAAGCTCTGACCCATCTTTACCAAAAACTACCTCTCTAAGAACAGAGGGAAGCAAATTTAGCTTTTCCTCTTTCATCCAAAGTGCTAAATCCCCATATTCAGATCCATAAAACTGTCTGAATTCCAAGTGCATTGAAACAAGCTCTTCCATCATTATCTTTCCAAGTTTTGCAGTTGCTTCAGTGACATAGATCTAAATAATGAAAAATCAAAAGTAACCAAGTCAATTTTCCTTTTATTCCACAAAGTGAGAATTTAATGAACTTGATTTACTCTACTTACTTACAACGTGAAATTATTATATCACCCACCTTTGCAGAAAATTCCTTCATTTGGGTCAAAAAAGGCAATCCCATCATACCCATTGGGCTAGAAATCAATACAATATCAATGGAAGTTAGATTCCAAAGGTGTAAATTTGTGACAGTTTTGTACCATGGCTCGGCATATATTAACATACTGGCATCAAGTGCCTTCTCACCTTTCTGCACCTTGTGAGCTGCATATTCTCCATTTAAAGAACTACACTCTTTACAAGCAGAAGACTCATCATCTATCGAAGGATTAAGACCACTGGAGGTAGGAGAAAATATTGCTAGAGCTGAGAAATCCAACGGGCAATCTAATAAGATCCTAAAACCACATATTTCAATGATATGACACGGTGGAAGATGGAAACCTCCACCCTTGCTTAAACATGTCTACAAAAGAAATAAAATAATGTATAACTAACAAATTATCAAAATAATCATGAGCAAATACGGATTTGGTATCAGTTTAGGAAGAGCGACTTACAAATTTCATCTGCGGAAAAGAGATCAAATTTATCAGATAGGCTCGTACAAACAGCTTAGCCTACAGAGTTTCATGTATAGAATCAAATTAATCATCATACTTATTGAGAAAATCTAAAGCTGAATGCAAAATAAAAGAACAACCGTATAGTGGGGATTGAAAGGAAAAAATATGCTAGAAGTAGACATTTACACTGAAAAACAGAGAAGATAAATTATACTGGAAGTTAGAAAGAGAATGGGAGAGAGAGAGCACACACAGACCCAAAAATGCGATGACACTCGGAAATCTTACCAGATAAAATCAGAAATGAAACTACACAACTACAGAAATTAAAAAAAAAAAAAAATTGATCATCTTCGCTCAAACCTTCGTAGAAAGAGGAAACATCGATTCAAACGCTGAACAACTTTTTTGTCCATTCAAACCCTAAATTATGCACTGATATAGCAAATTGAACCAGTACATTAAGGAGAAGTTAATAAGAAATCAGAAATATACGTACGAGGGAGATTGTTGGATTGAAGTCTTGCTGACTTCATTTTTATCCAGCCAATGAACAATATCTCCGTCTTGAATCCAGCAGTTTTACAATCTTTACTTGTATAAAAACACACCTGTAACTGTGAGTTGATTTTCAACCTTGCGTATTTTGTATCCTTTCTTTTCAATGGCTTCTGTTCTACCTATCTTGCATACCCATTATCACACGGTTCGTCCTCCAACATCCACACCTGTCTTCTTCTAAGTTGCTAATTCCAGAACCAGTTCCCCCTCATACGTCTTCTGCTGTTTTCATTTCATTCTCATTCTCTGTACACGATGAAGGTCTTTCCTTTTCTGGGTCATTCCGCCTTGAAATCTTCTTGTAGCTTCCTCATCCGAAATCCAAACTCACCCTTTTTCGGTTTCCCCAGCAGAAGTGCCGCCTTTTTTTGGCTAATGATTCCTCAACTTTTTTCCTAAATTTTCACTCCGTTCCCAATTTACTGCAAACCCCCTTCAAGTTTAGAGATGCGAAGCGTTTTAGATGAAGCGCATAAAGGTTTCAGCGTGCGTGATCAATTCTCTCTGCCAATCTAGGGTTATATCAAGGCCTTATATTGTATCGCCTAGGGGTGGTCAACCGAAACCGATAAATTTGTCCAGTTTGAGTCGGTTTCGAATTTTGAAAAACCGAGTTTCAGTTCTGTTTTTCTTAATGTCTGACCGTATCGCAGAGCTTGTACTCCTTACCCTGCTGAAGTCCAAGTATCTGCTCGAGGTACTAAATTTCTTTATTCTCTGAAATCTGCTTACTCCTAGCTTTCCTCACATTCAACAATTTACCTCTTAAAGAGTAGAGAGGTTAAACGAGCGAACCGAGCCGAGCCGAACCGAGAAGAGTTTGGCTCATCGAGCTTGCCGAACGTAACGAGCCGAGCCTAACGAGCCTGCCGAGCCTAACGAGCTGAGTCTAACGAGCTGACTCAAAAAAATTTTCAACCCGAGTCGGCTCGCGAGCCACGAGCCTAACGAGCCGAGCCGAGCCGGCTCAATGAGTTTAACGAGCCGATCTTAATGAGCTGAGCGTATATAAATATTTTTCAACTTATATTAATATAATATAAGTTTTTCAAACATTTTACTGTCAGTAAATAATAAAAACAACTTGGATCGTCTAAATTGCTATTTTTTTAGGGTGATCGTGGTTGGGACGATTCAATTTTTAGAGAAATTAGAACCGGACCACAAAAATTCAGTTTTTAAATTTTTGCATCAATAAATCCAAAAACATTTTCAGAACGGGGCCAGATTTCTGATCCTCCAGTTTTTCTTTTCTTCTTCTTCCTCTCTAAACTTGTCTGTTAATTACAACTTAAAAAATTTTCTTTTTTGTAACGCAAAACGAGATAAATGTAAAATATCAAAATCAAAGTCACAAGAAAAGATAAAAAAAAACAAATAGTACATGACACATTGTAATTAAATAAAAATTGAAATATAAAATAATCAAACATACACTGTAAGAATTAGATGTTTTCGCTATCCACTAATTTTCACAGTGATTACATTTAGTTCTGAAATTTTTATCATCGTTATCGTTAACAATATTAAAATAATTTTAAACATCAGATTTCTTTGTTCTTTTCCTTCGAATACTAACACTAAAACTAGTCATATAAGAAATCAAAACAGGGTAAAATCTTAAAAAGCTATCAAACATTCAATTTTCACAATGATATATAAAAAATCACCAAATAAAAGAAACAATGAATAAATACAACATCGTGATAATCACTTGATTCAGTCATATAGTCACCTAATTCAAACAACAAGTAAAATGGTGTTTTATAACAAAAAAACACAACGTTTTCTCAACAAAATTTGTCACGACTCAAAAATCGTAAAGTGTTCAGACCGCCACTCACTAACTTCTCTATAAATTCTTGTATGAAATACTTAGATATTTTTTAAATCATTTAAATACGTAGCGTATTCGATTAAATTATTATTAAAATTAAAAAAAAAAATTTTTTATTATTTATATACTGTACACGCACTGTTCACATGAACAGTGCACACATTATTTATGCACTGTTCATGTAAACAGTACATTCACTATTCATGCACTGTTTACATGAACAGTGCATGAAGGCGATCCAGCATCCCACTCCAAAGAGTGGGGCGATGCATCGCCTTTTTTTTTGCGATTCATCGCTTCTCAACACACAATAATTATTTCGATACAGAACCGAATATAATTAATTATAATGAAAGAAAATTAGAAACGAAAGTTCGAAAGAGTTTTCTTTCTTTCTTTCTTTCCTGCTGAATCTGGCGCCGCGAAAAACAGAGAGCGATGAGGAGAGACAAATAACGAGAAATCGACCGATCGGGGCCGATTTCGACGAAGTAAGTCTTAAATCGACTATCTTTTTTATGCTCGTCAACTTTGTAACTAAAAATCCCGCCGTAAGTCAAAATTTCTTCCCTATTTTTTTAGTTGAATGTTATAGCAGTACCATAAACGTTGATTTTTGCAAGAAAAAAATAGTTTTGTTTGTTAAAAAAAGTTGAAATTAACGGCCAACGGTGGAGAGAAAGAGCGGGTTGGCTCGCGAGCCTAGCCCACCGAGCCAACGAGCCAGCTCGTTGACTCGCTCGTTTGGCTCGGTCTCTGGCGAGCTAACGAGCCAAACGTTTAGGCTCGGCTCGGCCCGCCTCGTGAGACCGAACCAAGCTCGGCTCGCTACTATAGCGAGTCGAGATAGCGGGCTGGCTCACCAGCCCGCTCGTTAAACATCTCTACTTAAGAGGAAACAGGCCGTACAGGTCTCGCCTGACCAACCCCAGGCCCATCCATCTAAACAACAATGCCAGAAGGTGTTCAAATTTCAAAATGGAAAACAAGCGGATAGTCATGAATACAACATGGCTCTCACTCCCAAATTCTTTAGCTGGATCTCCTTGTGTCAACAAAACTGATATGTTATGAATTCTTGATACCTGCTGAAACTCCCCCTCAGAAAGAGTCACTACGATCTCTCATCTATCATTTAATTTAGTGTGGTACCTGCTACAAATTAATAGAACCATTAAACAGGTTCGAAAAAACGAGAACGAGGACAAAATGATAAAATATTGAGCAACCTTTTTGGGGTATGTATGAGAGTTTTCCCAACACAAGTAATGTGAAGATGGACATAATTTTGAAATGACTTCACAGGAACCCGATGTCCATTTGAGCTGAACTTCACAGTTTTTCCAAGGCAACCAGCTACGTCCATTACCCGTTTCTTCATCAAAGCAACCACATCATCCTCGAGGTGAGTCATGTGAAACTTTCTTTGCTAAATCTGTTTTGAATCAGACCTCTGTCCAATTCTCACTCTCTTTGCACTTTTAGAAAACACGTACCATTCTGAAGATACCCATTAGTTACTGGCAAATTTTTCCTTAAAAAAAATTCAAAATACAAGAAGAACGAGCTATAAGTAGTGTCGATACGATGAGAGCAGAAATGATAAACGAGCCGATCAAGCTGAGTCTAAAACAATTAAGCTCACCAACGAGTCTAACGAGCCTATTGAACTCACTCAAAAAGAAATTCAATCCAAACCGGCTCGCAAATCACGAGTTTAATGAGCCTATCTAGCTCCACGAGGCAAATATAATAAATGTTTTTAACTATTGTAGTTGCAATGATTGGATCGGAATCAACATATTCTTAGGTAATCTCTTCTTACTGGGATCATCTGGGTCCTATTCTTGTCTTTCATCATTTAAATAGTTCAAATGTCAATACCGAGATAAAGATTTATGGTTAGACTTTAAATGCCAAAAACAAACTAGAGTAAAGTGTAATTAAATTCTATTATTTTGAAATCATTTACAAATTAAATCTTAAATTATTTTAGGACAAACGAAATTTTCATCTTCTATTTGTTAACAATTAAGATCATATCATCCATTTATCTATTAAATATAGTACATATATATTATATATTTTTCATTTAATAAAGTGTTTTAACCTGTTTTCAAATTCTATCAAACTATCGATGGATTTTGAAATTGTCAAATAGGAGAGTAATAGAATTTCAAATCAAGTTATAATCAGAGGTAGTACACATTTTAATTTTAAAAAAAAGTATAAAAGTGCAAGATTTGACAGATAAATTCTTAGTAAATGAAAGATAAAAGTTATGTTTGAAGTATAAAATCTAATTTTTAATAATCTCAAACATTAGAATCTCAATCTATATTGCGCTTTACTCCATAATTATTTTTGTTAAGGACAAAAAAAAAATGATAAACTTAGATTTATTTGTAAGATTATTTTAGAATATATAACACATAACATGTGTAAGAGAAACAATACATACAATTCGTGATTTGTATATTAAAGCAACTCATCAAGATGATTCATGTTGGATGAATAAACGAGTATCATTATCTAATTTGAGATGGTTTTGTTAACCGTTGTTTCAGGCGATCTATCATTCAAATTTCTCGTGTCGTATACAACAGTTATTGATCAGTTAACTACCATCAACTAATGCTGACCAAGGCAACTTCCGTCATGTTTGAATCTTCTCAACCGAACAAGAGAGAGAAACGCGCGACGGGTGTAGTGATTACTTGATACTTCTTGACGATGATGTGAGGGAGAAGAGGAAGATTCACGCGTGGCAAAACTAACAACAAAAGATACATTACTAACAACACATAGATTAAGGTCTAGATTACCGTTTCAGCTAAATCATATGATCTCCTTGATCATTAGCAAAACTTAACAAATGCACCTGAAGATTGAAAAATAACATGAAGCTATAATTTCAGTCTTATTTATTAATTTCTTTTATGAAAACGTTTAAAATTGGTGACAGAATATTATTCACGAGTGTATACTATATCATAATATTCAAATCGACCACTTATTTGCATTAAAAACATGCTGATCCCACGACATACTCCATATTCCTTCTATTTCTATACTATTCCAAGGAACAAACAATATTAACGGATTTTGATATTATACAATGAGGTAATATATTAATAAAATACTCGCAATAAATTGCAAATAATTAACATAATAATTCATTTATAAATATACGAATGGCACGAACATATCATAGTTATCTTGACTATCATGACATTTGAAGATGATCTTACTTGATTTATTTAATCATTAATCATCAGGGACTTCCAACCAGGTGAATTCTCTAGAAATCAGTAATTAAAAGCTTGTTATTCAACGGTATAGCCTGACTTAAATATTCACATCAACAAAGTTCTAAAATTAGATGTAGAATTATTTGGCAAAAAAGGATAAAAAAAAAAACTCCACAAATTTGGACACAGTAGTAATTTCACCTTAGCAAGATGCCAACTTTCATAGGTTGAATGTAAATGCAAATTTTCCAACTTATGCATCCAAACATCACTTTAATACAACAAAGAATTTAGAAGTAAAGTCTCCATAACACTGTCAATAGCATCATTTTCTTCAGAGAAATGCAAAAAGGTTGTTTAAACTATTTTTATGATCGCCACAAGCAAAATACAATAATTTCCATAACTGGGCGATACGAATTACCACAAACGAGAGGCAAACTCATGAGATTAGATTAAACACTTGCAAACAACACACTTTGTAATTATTAAGATAGAAAAATACAAAGGGATAACAGAGATATGAAGATATGCTCTCCCTCCATTCTAAACTGGATATTCTTAGAGAATAACCATATGAATTACCATCAGCGATCCACTAAATTCAAACTAAAAATTACACAGAATATTACTCATAATACAATATATTACTTTCCTCCCTTGCATCTCTCATAAACTAGGTATTTTCCTTACTAACATTAGCTCCTGCCTGATATGAATTCTTCCAAAGAAAGAGAAATCTGTATCTTAATTCTCCACAATCGCCATAGTCTGATGTTGATGGAAAACACAACCCGTCATTCATATTGAAGTAAGAAACTTGATATAAGAAAATGTAATTTTATGAAAATAGCAACCCATTACTTATATTAGAGCAATAGTTTTGGCATAATGAAAACACCACAAAAGGTAATAGAATAACCGTTTGATAAGTTGAGGATGAAAGCCATAAGAAATAACTTGATAAATTCAATGAGCTAAATAACAAAAGAGAATTATCTCAAATCGGGATGATGCGTTACTTTTCTTTCTTTATAGAATACCTATTTATAGGTTTAAAGTGCAAAGAAGAGATTTCAATAATTAAATATTCTCTTCGTGACTTACTGCTTAGTAAACTTTTGTAATCTCCTATGATAGAAAAACCTTTATGTGTTATAGGGTTCTAATTTCTAATTCAAAATTTGAAATCTCATATCTTATCCAAATTCAAAGTCAAATCTACAAAATCCCTCAAAATGACAGAGATATCGATTCTAAAACCAATCATATGCAGCAAATCAAAATTTTTAGCCTACAAAACATTCAAAATCGAAAAAGAACCAGTTCAACCAGACCCGATCGAACCTGTCCAACCGAACCAAATAGAACCGATTCAACCAAATCGAACCTAACCCAAATTTCAACCTACACAGGCAGGACAAGATCGCTTCCGGACTGCCAATCTCGACCTGGATCGATCCAAAAGCTTTCTGATTCGATCCTAATACAACCCAAACCGATCCAAGAATAAATTGGTAAGGAATTTCTACCAAAATCTCTCTTAAATTGATTCATTAAAGTAAAAAATTACTCTCAACTACTTTATTTAGGCTGAAAAAATCTTAAAAGTTTTCCAAATCGATCCAATTCGACCATATCTGAGCTAAGAGTACGTGTAAGGAAATTGAATTTATTTAAATAGAATTTTAATACCAAATACTTTATTTAGGCACAATATTATTTGGAATCTTAGAAAAATTCCGAAAATCTTAACTTCTCTGAATCTAGGGAACTGATACACCAAGTTTTCAACGTTTTAGTTACGACCCTATATTATAAAATCTATGTTATTTTCTTTATAATTATTTTATTATTCGATTCTTATATTTGAACTGAATACACGTGTGTAAGCATTGACATAATATTGTTTTAAAATATAAAAATAAGACATTTTGTATGTGTTTGAATTTAACGAAATTGACGAAAAATATGTGATGACTAAACTTAAACGAAAATAAAATAACTACGTCTGAACGAATATAAGAGGGCAAAATCTCAATGAAAGTTAGAAAATGAGTTTCAACTATTATGTAAATGTTAAGTGAGAATTAAGTAAAGTATGATATTAATTTGCATCTACATGTGTTTTCGCTTACTGAGTTATTCTCATATTTCGTAATATAGTGATATAGGTGAAATTTTTGTCTGAGAAAAAAATGAGTCTACTCAAGAACCTTCTAGAGGAAGGTGAGTATACAGAAAAATGAAATGTTTTTGGGTTATAGAAATGAGTTTAATTCGTATATTTCATCTTTCAAGGATATTTTGTACTTTTATCATGTTGGAATTTTAAATAATTATGTTAACATTTCCGTTATTAAGTTTTATGAGTTGTTATATGAATTATTGTATTGACTCAGCATTTATTTTGATTTTTCACAAAATTATTTAATGTTTGAATTTTATTTTTTAGTTTAAGAAGGTTCTGTCCATTTAAGTTTTTTGTTAAATATTCAAAAGGGACTTTCAAAATTTTGAAATTATAGTTTTAATGCTCAAATTTAAACTTAATTTGATAAATCATTTAAGAAAAATTTGACAGTCCGCAGAAAAATGAATTTTAAAATTTAGAGTGTTACACTATGCCACCTAAAATAATAATATACAAATAACCTTTTACAATTGTTGAGATTCTTGTAACCTCCTACAATTATAAAAACTATTGTTACCAACTAAAATAAAAAAACTCGTAACTTCTAACAAAATAGATTCTTTTAACCACCCGAAACTCTTAAAAGTCATTATTGATTACAATAACAATAGCTTTGTTTTGTAAACACAATATTCTTAATTGCTTTGAATGGATTTTGTAATTGCAATTGATCATAATAAGGTATGTTTGGTATATAACAAAGATTTATACACTAGAAGCCCCTAATGTCAAAGAAGACCAGAGAAGGGTCACAACTCAACTTCTATGGTCAAACCTTATCTATTTCTCTACTGAAGCTCTAAATCTAATATGCTCCATTTCTCCATCCAACCAGTCTCTGCCTGTATCTTATTATCTTTTTTTGTTTTTTTTCATATTCGCTTTATCTCCATGGTTTTGAGAAAGATAACCTTATTCACGTGATATTCAGTTCTTATAAAGCTTAAATAACATTTCTGAAATCAATTTAATTTCCCTTCTTAATTGACTCAATCAATTAAATGAAAAAACCTTTTTCTTCCGACTATTATTGGATTCATACATAGAATTACTCAAAATATAAATGCAATGAGTGGAATGTGTGGGACAAATCTCAATGCAAGACCTAGAAAATTTTAAAAACTTGAATCAGATATTGAATGTGTATAAAGAAGCGGAGGAAGCCATGAACAGTTGCATGCGGAAACTCTAAAACCTACCTATTGAGATATATGCATAATAAAATACTACTGGAAAAGAGGATTCCTCACTTCCTTCTCGAAAAGATTCAGACTGCAAGAGATTTCTAATCATTTTAACTCCTACAAGTATCATTTAAGTGAAACTACATGGCCAAGGAGAGAAACCAACCTGTGCTAGAACTATGAAATGAGCAATGATGAGACCAGATCTTTTTCACCGTCGAAAAGCATTTATTTCACTTGACTCTGACTTTCCTTGAGAATAATATACCCTTCGCCGAATGCTCTCTTCTATAGTTGAGCTTCCACCTTTCCCAGCTCCATACACAGTTTTCTGAGCAGCATCCATAAAATTCTGGCTACTACGTATTTTGGAAAGCGTTGACTCACGGGCATCATCTTCGTCTGCCTTCTTGAGACGTTTCCATCTTTGCTCTTCATGCACTTTAGCATCCAGCTGCATCTCTCTAAGCCTAGCATCTCTGTCTTCTTCCGATAGCTTTGCAGAAACATTACACATTTTATACTGTGATCCATGAGAAAGATTCGAAGCAGCAGCTTTGTAAGATCTTGTTTCACAAGTGCTTTTGCTTTCCTTCTCTAGTTTAATATCCTGATTATTTCGATAGTCATAATGAAGTCGCTCCTGATCAGATTTGTCATGAGTTCTCTTAACAGAACTATGAGATTCTGATCTTGAACTGCCCTTTTCATACTGGCGACCATTCATATCTTCTGAGCATTTGAAGTTTTTGTGATAGTTGGCTTCCTTCGAACTTCCTCTTTTCTTGGGCCTATCATCTAAGTATGATTTCTCTGCATACTTTAAGCTCTTGTCCTTGTCAGCTTTCCGCCTTTTCTTTCCATCACCATCAAAATCCTTAGAATCCAACTCTTCTTCTGAGGATGAGTCCTTTCGATGGTTTCTTTTCCTATGATGGTGCTTTCTTCGTCTTTCCTTCTTATCATGACCCTTTGCATCCTTATTTTGTTTCACCTGAAAAGAGCATAAATAAAAACTATTTTTAAAAAATTCTGGTCAACATCTTAACTTAATTAACCAATTCCAAATACAAAATATTTGATCCAATACAGTTCTAAACATAACTGTGCAATAATCTAGGTCACAGTTACAAAGATCAGATAAACAAAATTGGTAAAGCCATTAAATTACCTTCAAGATCGTAAAAAGAAGCAAAATAGGATGTTTTAGTTCATGGGATGCACGATGGCAGCATCTTGCAATCTCATGCCCAGAAATTTTGGTGGGTCTGTAAATTCCTCAGAATCTCTTATCCGGTGTTTGGTATATTGTCCCAAAGAATGCTAATAATATTCATTGTACTTATTTTAAAATCATCAAATATATTACTATATTGAAAATTAATTTTCATAGCATCAACCTTAAACCAGCTTGTGATTAATTAAATATATTCAGTTCCTGAAATAATTCATATAATTAAATAAATAATTAATGTAATGAAAAATATAACAATAGTTAAAGAGACATGGTCATGCCAGATCATTGAACTTGTATTAATAAACTTCGCTTAAGGGTGGATACGTATTACCACCAATGGCAAGTCATATTTTTTCTGTGCCTATAACCAACCCAAATGTGAGATAGAAGTTGCACCCCAAAGATTTCACCAATAACAGCCTTTCCCTTTTTATCGTACTTCTGTAGATAATGAAGGTGTATGACCCACTAGAAGTTTAGAAACATGAATTCGGAAAAGAATTGAATATGGTTCAGGCCGTAACATATTCGGTCAGCAGATAAAAAAAATGCACTTCCATTGTCCCATTATCCAACCATCCTCCCTTTTCTCCCATCAACATTTTAATTATAAAGTAGGGAAGTATTAAGAAAATGAAATAAAATCAGTGAGGAAAAATGGGGAGGAAATGGGACTTACTGATTTTTGGATCATCGACATTTGAACAGGGTTGTTTCTAATACGAGCAAGAGCTTCTTGCTCGCGCTGACGAATCATAAGCAAAGGATCCAAATGAAGTTTTCTCCAAGCATCGTTTGAGGAGTGAGGTTTATCTTCGAACAAAGCTCCTGGGACAGCAGCTTCCTTCAGAAATAATACAAACAAAAACAAAAGATTGGGCTCGCGACTTTAGACAAAACAGCATTATAGATTTGAAATGACAAAGTCAAAATACCTTCAACGAAGAAGCGGAAGCAGAAGCAGTAGAGGTATCAGGAAGAGCTTCAAGAGCCTTAAATCCATCCGAATTGCTACTCTTTCCAACAGCTAAACCCGACTCATACAAAAAATCTAATCTCTCCTGCTTTCTACAAATCGTAAGATCAATTAGCAAAAAAAATCGCATCCACTGATGTGAAGTTAGATAATTAAATTCACAACCCTAGCCACTGGTAAATTATCCAACCCAAGGGCAACGGACTAAAAATTAACCCAAAAAAACCTACAAAAATCTGAACAACCGATGGAAAATTAACGAATAAATAAGGAAGAACTCACGGAACAAGGCCAGCTTGCTCCTGAAGAAGACGAAACTCATGGCGCTCTCTTTCCTCATGGATCTGCTTACGAAGCTCCTCCAATTTCTTCTGCTCGGCGTCGTGCTTTTGCTCAGCTTTCCAAACGTTTTCAATGTTCCGAAGACTCCCAGTGTGCCATCCCTTCTTGTTCAGAAACTTCAACGCCATCTTCCTCCTCTAACCTCTTCGTCTGCTTTGCCTTTCTCTCTACGTCGATTTCTCCCCTCGTCTCTCAAACTACAAGTTATTACCTTATTTTAAAATGAAATTAAATCAAATTAGATAATTAATTAAAAAATTAAATACTATTTTTATTTTTATTTTTATTTTTTTCCAATAACTACGTGATTAATGCATGAGCTCGGCTAGTCTATGATAACAAAAATAAGAAATAATGCAATAATAAGAAATTGAGTACAATAATTTCAATCATAATAATATAAGCTTGATTATACCAAAGATTATCAACATAGATTCTAAAATTAGAGAATCGTTACAAGTAATATCTTATAGTTTAAATTTTAGAAGTGCTAGTAATGTGCACTTTCACTCACTCTCGAGGGTTGGTTAATGTTGGGTTCCACCTCTATTTTTAGGTGAACCTTCACGTTGAAATAAAGAAAAAAAATTTGATTACGCAATATATAAACTATTTGGTCAAGTTTATATATTGACCAAATCAGAAATAAATAGTCAGATTTGGTCAAGTTTCAAGTAGTCAATAAAGTTTGTGACTTTATATTTTTTTAATTTTTTGTGTGAATTAAAATGGTTGATTATTTAGTTTCGATATTAAATTTAATTCGACCATTATTATATGTGGAAACTCATCATGGAAGATACGTTTTTCTTATAAAGATTTGCATGAGTCAACTAATGGGAATGCAATGAGATCAAGAGACAAAACAAATAGAGATTACGAATTGATGCATCGAAAATGTGTCACTTATATCAAAGTTGGGTCGAGAAAAGTGTGTTTCGTTATATTGCTACAGAGACTAGAGTTAATCAATTATCGAAGAATTTAAAATCACTGTTTAAAAGTTGGAGTGCTCGCAATAAAAATCTTGTAATTAAGAGACTTGTGAATTTGAAATGCGTCGTATGTAGTATCAATGAGTAGAGATGTTAAACGAGCGAGTCGAGCCGAGCCGAGCTGAGAAAGACCCGGCTCACCGAGCCTGCCGAGCCTAACGAGCCTGCCGAGCTTAACGAGCCGAACCTAACGAGCTGACCTTAAAAAATTTCTGACCCGAGCTGGCTCGCGAGCCGCGAGCCTAACGAGTCGAACCGAACCGGCTCAACGAGTGTAACGAGCCGTTACGTTGCTGAGCGGTCTGATTCTCAGCAACGGTCTGATAACCGTTGCTCAGAATCTCAGCTTCTCATCAACGGTCATCACCGTTCTTTGACACTTTAATGCGAGAGAAGAAAAAAAATCGAGGGGAAAAAGATTACTGAACTGAGGGGCAGAAAGTCGACCGAACTGCTAAAGAGAGTACAGTCGACGAAAAGAGTTCAGTGATCTGGGCAATCACCCAGCGACGATGGGCGATTTATCGCCTAGCGCTCGGATGATCAATCGCCCAGTGATCAGAGAGATGGGCGATCTAGCGCTCGGATGATCGATCGCCCAATGATCAGAGAGATGGGCGATCAATCGCCCAGCTCTCCCGACCCCGATGACGATCAAAGATGCTCGAGGGCTCGAGCTTTTGGACGTTGCGCTTCCATCGGAAACATCAAAAAGCTCGCCCAGCTTTGCCCATCGTCGCAGGGCAATGATCACTCAACGCTTGAACGATCGATCGCCTAGCTATCCCAACCCCGACGACGATCGAACATGTTCGAGGGCCCGAGCTTCTGGATGCTGCGCTTCCATCGGAGACGTCGGAAATCTGGCTCAGCTTCCCCCATTGTCGGAAAGCTCAGTGCCGAGCTAGGCATGACCGAGCCTGCTCACGAGCAGGCTCATCAAACTCGCGAGCAGGCTCATTAGGCTCGCGAGCATGGATTGTCGAGCTCGACTCGACTCGTCTGTGTGGCTCGAGTCAAACCCGCTCGCTACAGTAATGAGCCGAGCAGGCTCGGTTCGCTACAGTACCGAGCCGAACGGGCGAGCTGGCGAGCCAATCCGCTCATTTAACAACACTATCAATGAGCACATGAGTGAGTTATAGGGTTAAGTGAATCAGCAATTGGATATGAATATCACATGAGTTAGATGATACATTACAGACTTTGCTTTTGCTTAATCTTATGACAAACAATTGAGAAACACTTATGGTTATAGTTAGAATGTAATGCCACAGAGCACCCCATTTGTATTTTTAATTTTAAGTCGTTAATTTTGTTGAAAACGTAGAAGGAATAAGTATCATGTTTTTAAAAATGTGAAAAATAGAAGACTTTCAAACAATTGCAATTTAAGACTTTAACATAAAAAGAAATACATAGTTTGTATGATCGTTCAAAAATAAATATTTAACAAAATAGTTCATAATTGAAATTAATTTCAGTAAAAATAGAACTTATAAATTCAAAATTTATTTTTGAATATCATTGTTCTTATTCATTCATTAGTCAATCTTGCACTAACAAACATGTAACATCATTTTTGTGAGCACTTTTTTAACTGCATATTTCATTGTTTCCTTTATCCATCATTTCAACATTATCTTTACTTACATCACAAAATTGATCTATGAATTTAACGTTCAGTAAGAGATGCATAAAGATAATATGAGAATAATATGCAATTTTGTAAAAACATGTATTTTCTTTCTTTTCAGACTTGTTTTTTCTTTACTTTCACTTAACGGTCGAATCGTTGAGGTAAGTTAGTGAAGGAGAACGATTGAGCACCATTTGTTGAACCTTGTAACGGACAACTAATTCGTCCCTGCCCACAATGACTATTTCCATTTATTTAGTAATTCAATCTATCAGTTTTTCTTACTGCAAATATTTTTCATGATGCATGAGTCATACATAATATATAGCGTAACATAAAGATATCCTCCATACAGTCCGTCTCTTCTTTCCTATTTCATTCAAAATAGTCTATTATCCTAAACATATCATTTTTTAATCAATATCATCATAACATAACTACTTGCTCGAGTCATTATCATCATAACATTCATTAATGCATATCCTCGAATAAATATCATCATAATATAACATTAAACTACATTCTCGAATCAATATTACCATGAACGTAACATTAAAACAAATCGAGTCATTACCATCAACAACATAACAATAAATCAAGTCCTCAAATCTTTAAGTTATCATTATTGTAAACATAACAATAAAACAAATCATCAATCCATCGTCGTAATATAACAATAAAACATAGTACTTTGCGGTGCAGGTTGATGGACCAAACACAAAGCATCACTTACCTTAAAACCTTTGGACTATAACGGTAGTGTAAGATGATTAACCTTCCCTTTGAATCAACTTAATCACGAAGATTCCCGTATATTAGTATATGGTAGAAATGATATTGAAAACTCTAATCGATTTCTTCAAACTCTTATAACTATTCAACGATCGTTGCCTACTTAATTTTGACGTAAAATAGGTTTACTTTGATAGAACTGGAAGAAGCTTGGGAGGGAGCTCGTGGTTCTGGGACGAAATAATACATTTTAGAGTTAAATTTATCATATAAATATTTGTTTTTCGTGGCACCGGTTGACCGCTCACTTATGTTCGATCGATCATTACCTCATACGGAACGCGCAGACGTTGTCTCCTCCTTCTGGTCTCTCATTTTCTCAGCTCAGTCGACTACTCTTTCGTTTGGTCGACACCTCAACCTTGCTATTTTCTTTTGCTCATTATCATTTGAAGGAAAATTCTCAATTGATTACTATTCATAGTATCAACTGCTTGAGATTATTTCTTTCAATTTCAACTTTTTAGTCAATTAATTTTACATCACTTTTGTATGCGTAAACCTTACGAGAAGAAATTATCTTTTCCAAACACTTCATTGATAAAGAGGAAACAAAATACACTTTAAGAGTTCGCTTTCTAGCCTTGTTTCCTTTGAATTTAGCATGTCTTTATACTTAAAAGCATAAAACTCATATCAAAATTATGCTATGTAATCCTCCAAATAGACACTTTTACTCTATCTTAACCAATATTAAGCATTATATTTTATTAACACTTAATAATTATACAATATATAAGCATGATTAATAATTTATACAATCAGTCATTAAAAACTCATTTCTTATATAACCTCAAAACAACATTGGATATAACTATTAATCCAATTATTCAAAATTTTTCATCGAACTTTTTAACTATAAAAACATATACATTTCAAGCTTCTTTCAATCATTTTAAACCAAATCAATTTCATATCACCAAGATCATCCTCATGCAATCCATGATTACTAAACAGTTACTTTTTTTTTTTCACAATTGATTATTTTAAAAACATAACTAACAGTAATTGTTAAAAAAATTATAATAATATCAAACTAGCTCTTGTAGTTTAATTTAGTATAACTCATGTATGGAAAATAATTTGGATAAGCTCTTGTATATAATAAGACTTGTAAATTATAAGTGAGTGTCAGTATCATATTTTATTTTGTTTGTGATTGAACTGCTGATATTTGCATATTAGATTAGATTTTTGCATGTTTAATCTTTATAATTCCCTATGTTTGGACTGCATGTTTTCAATGTGATCTTGTTAGTTTGTACTTTATGTCACTTGGTGAGCTTGTGTTTGTGTTGCATTCCAACTAAATTGTAAGAATTCAAGATGTGGTAGCTCACCTTCTACTTAGAAATCTAGAAGTTGGGACTCAGTAGAACCTATACTTAACAATAGTGGTTTGAAGTTTTGGTATCAAAACTATGAGGCACAAGAATATCTTATGAATTTTTAAATAGCTTCGATTTTTTTTTTTTAAATATTTTGTTGAATTATGTAGATCAAAGTAAGATTTTTGTTATATCAGGTTAAGATGCAAGTTATATTTGCCCTAATGATTTTGGATGAAGTTATAATAGATTTTGAGAACATGTCACTTTCTTGGTTTGTGCCCACTAAACTTGGTCATCATTAGTTGTTGAATTTGTCGTTACGGATTGATAGAGTTTGGTGACCCGATTTATTTTTAGGTCAACCCAATAGGCAGCATTGCAGATCTCCTTTATAGTTTAGTGGAAAAGAGAGACTAGTTATAGATTTAAAGATTTATTCTTTATATTGAAATTATTGTCAATGTAGAGATTCTTAGAATTTGTTGAATAAAATTTTTTTTAGGTCAGACGGAGAAGTACGACATTGTGGATCTCTTTTATAAAATTTGTGACAAAGTAGAGATTGTCAAAGTCCTGTGACTCGAATTCTTTTTAGGCAGACCGATGTACCTGCATTAGATATCTATTTTAAGGCTTTGGTTTACTCTATAAATATATATAAACTTGAATTGCAAAACTTTATGATTGTAATTTGGTATAGGGTGCATTCTCCTCCTTTATCCATGGTTTTTTTCTCTTAAAATGGTTTTTAATATGAAACTTACTTTCTTATTTTCTTTTTCAATTTCAATTTCAATTTTCAACCCAAAGGATTGATGATTTTTATAATCCAAATATAGAAAAATTGAATTTAATTGACAAAACACTCAACAATATCCAACTAACTTTGGATGTTTTTTAATAGGGTAATATTCAATTTAAACCCTAAAGTACGATGTATTGAACAAAAATCAACTTCAAGTAAAATTTTCAACTATTTTAATAATTTTATGATAACAATTTTAGAAGGTTTTGTGATTTTTCAACAATTTTATGATGTATTATAATATATTATGT
>CM039519.1:953352-995386 GCA_022433055.1 Begonia peltatifolia | reverse complement strand
TTCAAAAACATAACAAATGATATCGAATTTTTTTAAAATTTTTATCACATATTTAGCATATCATGGGAAGATAATCTAAAAAGTTTCGTGATTTTGCAACACTTTCATAATTTATTATAACTTTTTAAAAAATATTCCATAAAATAGATGTAAAAATTATAATAAATCGTTCAATTGTTGAAAAATCACTAAACTTTCTAGATTATTGTCTAATGATATGTTGAATATGTGATAAAAATTTCAAAAAATTTTAATATTGTTTATTTTATTTTTTGTTGAGAACGGAGTTCATCATCCCCTTATTTGGAGATCGACACGACCTCTGATGTTGAGATCGGGAGGCCGACAAAGTTTATTTCGAATATTTTTTTATACTTAGAGGCTTAGAGCGTTTGAAAATTTACTTAAAGGTAACTTTTGTTCATTACCTCATATTTCATGTTTTAAATTGAATATTTCCATTTTTAATAAAATGACAATCTAGTGATGATTTAAAGAAGTTTTTTTTTTTTTAATTAAACATGGATTTGTAAAATAAAGACTTTATTTGGATATGTCCATACAATTGAAAAAACAAATTATTTAATTTCATCAATTTATTTAATCTTTTTAAATTGAAAATAATTATCGAAATTGCAATCCATTTCCACGTCATTAGATTTCCAAAGTCAAATGATGATTAACTGTCAGGCTTTGGGAATGTTAAACTCCCCACCAACCTCTTTTCTTTTATTTAATCATTAAAATCAACATTTATGTCTTTTTTCGAATAAAAAACACTAAAAAATATAATTTCATTTTATTAAATTAATTTTTAAATTTAATTCCCAAACATAAGAGCATTTGAAGAAGCTAAGTAGTTGCAAAAAAGGAAATGCATTAGGGAAGTTGATGACCTACACGGAGGAGCGTCAAATTGTTGAACCACCAAGGGTAAAAATGTAAATATAACAGTAGGTGAGCTACTAGGGCAAGATTGGAAGTATAAATATAAAGAAATAGAAGGGAGTTTGAAAAGAAGTGATGGAGAGAAAGGGCTTGATAGTTGGGAGTGTTGTTGTTTTGGTGTTGCGGTTTGTATTGGGATGCTCGGCTGCAAATTACATTGTCGGGGATTCTTCTGGTTGGGATATCAGCTCTGATCTTGTTTCTTGGCCTATCGGCAAGACTTTTCTTGTCGGTGATTCTCTCGGTATTCTTTTTCTCTCTCTAAAAAGAATATGTTTAAGTTAATCTCTCTTTTTAAAATATATTTTTACATTTTTTGATGACGTAAAGTCGTAAGTTAGAAACAAAATCGAGCATAACTTTATTCGAAAATTGTTTTCAGAGAAAATCAAAGTTTATTTTAACTCAAAAAAACTTTAATTTGTAAGAATAATCCGACTATAATTTATAATTTTAAATTTCAATATTATACTTGTCATTGACACAGTCACATAATAATTAAAATAGATTATAAATAATTAAAATTAATATAAATACAAGATTATACAATTTGTAATAACCATCACAAAACCTAATAATAATTATTATTATTTTAAAAACTAACCAAATTATTTATTTATTTATTTTTCATAATTTGATATAATTCTTCTATTTTTCATTGAAGTGTTTCAGTACTCATCCTCCCACAGTTTGAACGAGGTGACACAAGATAATTTCAATGCATGCAACACCAGTAACATTCTAAAAGCATACACAAATGGCAACACAACGGTGACTCTATCAAACCCCGGTGACAGATTCTTCGTCTGTGGTAATAGATTGCACTGCCTTGGAGGAATGAAGCTTCAAGTAAAGGTGGGAAGCAACCAGGCTTACGCTCCTGCCGCCGCACCAGGTCCAGATCCAGGTCCAGGTGCAGCCAACCCACCTTCGACACGTCAGCAGCCATCTTTAAAAAACAACAACGATGACATCATTCCTTCTTCAAGTGGGTTTATTCTGAGGAGTGGCATGAATGCTTATTTCCTTGCTCTTCTCTTCTTTGTTTATTTGGTCATATGAAATTCCTTCTACGTATTGAATTCTTACACTATAATTTTGAAGTTCAAGCTTCACTTGCTTATGAAATTTAGTGTAATTCACGACTTCAGATGGGTTGTGCCCAAAATCGATCAAAAGTCAGAGTAGCTCGTCAAAAAAGATTAGTTTAAATCGTAGTAAAATAACAGTTAAAACGACTTAAAAGACAAAATAGTTCAAATAATACATAGAGATCCTGTTTTTTGATCTAAGCTCGTCGGAGGGAGAAAAAGAAAAAAAAAAAAAGATTTTTTCCGAGCATTAGTTCCATAGTATGATCATCTTAATTTTTTAAATTGATTTTCGTGACTTACAAACATTCATCTTCAATTATTAGAATTTCCGTCAACTTCTTCTCGAGTTATTTTTCTCTCGACTTTAACTATTTAGATTGTTTCTCTATTATTATTATCTTTCCATCGTAGATAAAAAAATTTGTTATTTCATTATTTTACAAGTAAAAATTTGGTTAAATCTGTCCTATTTTTTTCTTCACAGAAACAAGTTTTCTCATTAAACATAATGTTTTAATTTATTTATGTAATGTGTGTGATATCTTTTTGTAATTTGATAATTACACGAGTAGTTTTGTGCCTAATTAATAATCAAATATAGTTTATTATCTGACCCTAACAACTCATTTAACATCGCGTAAATAGGTTTTAAAATATATTTCTTCAACGTGGATACCCGGAATGCATCATGAATACTGGTTGAAGATTCAAATGCGAACTCAGAAAACATAAAATCAGGAAACGTCATCACTGGTATGAATGGCAAAATACTTGAAGAACCAAGTCTCCAAAGTCGTCTAGAGATCAAAGTCAAGTCCTACCCACTTTTAACAACTCCACTAATAACCCTCCACAAGAAGGTGAAAAGAAACATCTTATGAAGTCCTAGTTTGTGACACCAAGTGCATGCGGCGCCCTCGCGTATAGTTAAAAACGACTTCTCATGTCCGAGATCGTTAGTTTTAAAGTGATTATAATCATATATGCAATAAAGAAAATCATAATTCATAAAATGATTTAGATGAGCTTCACGTTGTAATCTGATTCGATCATTATATAACAAAGAAAGTTAAGCTCCTTAGATGTAGAAAATAACCCACACCAAGATTTTCTAAACTTATTGTCCTTGCACAACAATTAGATTTAGATCTGGCAGCTATTTAGCTAAAGCCTTAGAAGGATCGAATCACGCTATTTCCAAACGAATAAACTTTTTGAATTTAACTTGTTCTTTTGGAAGCAAAAAGTCTTTGTTATTAAGTCGTATTGATGCATATATTATTGTAGGCATCAATTCTAAAATATCAATATCAAGATATTTAATTATATTTTGAAAGAGAGTTGTATCATGACAGTCTTAATTACAAAAATCATTTGAATTGTCTACAATTTACAAAAATTACTTGAATTGTCTACAAAAAAGTGAGTTTATTACGACTACAAAAACTTGAAAAATAATTTTTTTTAAATTAAAAACTTTTTAACAAAGGTGGGCAGGCGCAAGAAACACATGTTATAGTATGACAATGAGCAAGAATTAGAGTTTTTTTTATTGAAAGTTAAAATACATTGATATCAAATGTCACTAAATTTATGATGTGTTGGACACAAAACAAGGACACCTAGAAAAATTTTACACGAATGAAAATGATTTAGAAAGAAGTAAGTGTATGACTTGTATCGAAATTCAGCAGGATTAAACTCACCTCATCATTAATCGAAAGGGAAGATTTGAGAGGTAAATGAATGATCAAGGTCCCACCCACTGCCAATTCTACTATAAATATAAATAGAAGATGCTAGAGCAAAACGAGAGAGATTTTGGTGGGATAGAAAATAAAGAGCCAATAAAAAACATATCAGGTGCTATTTGTTCATCAAGTGGTGAATATTTTTAAAAATATTTAGTTTTTAATAATTATAAATTTTATTTTTCAAAGTGGTATATTTATTCCATTTTTGGTATATTTCATAAAAAAAACTTAGTTTTTAAGGTATATCAAATAAATTTCTATAAATAGTAATTATGTGGCGTTGAATAAAAATAAAAATAACTTTTGGACCAAATAAAAATGTTATTTTATTAGAAATTTAATAAAAGAAGGTTCCTGCGAATTATAATCTCAACATTTTCTTCTATATTCACTCATCCTTTCGCCTACGAATCAGCATAAAGCCCACACGATGCTCAAAGCCTTACCCTCCTTGCCTTCTTCCTCCATTGCTTCTCCTCTCCTTCGCCTTTCATCCTCTCTCTCTAAACCCCTCCTTTCCCTCTCCTGCTTCACCCCCAAAACTCTCTCCTCTTTCCCGCCAACGCACCGACCCCATTCTATCTATAGAACTCCCATGAACTTGCTCAACAAGCTGGGCTTCGGATCGAGGTCTCCTGAGTCCTCGTCGATTGCTCAGGGTCCTGACGATGATATTCCGGCTCCCGGCCAGCAGTTTGCGCAATTTGGCGCTGGTTGCTTTTGGGGAGTCGAATTGTCGTTTCAGAGAGTCCCTGGTGTGACGAAAACAGAAGTTGGGTACTCCCAAGGGTACCTGCATAATCCTACCTATGAAGATGTTTGTTCGGGGACGTCGAACCATTCAGAAGTGGTGAGGGTGCAGTACGATCCGAAGGAATGTAGTTTCGGCAGTCTGCTTGATGTTTTCTGGGCTCGGCATGATCCTACCACTCCGAATCGGCAGGTGCGTGTCTTTGAATTATGTTTTCATTTACTGAAGTTTATAGCTTCGTTTTATTTGTTGAGAGATATGTAATTCTTTGTTGTTTTGACAGTTTATGGTTACATTTTCTATCATTCTTTTTATGTTAATTTTTGAATTTTGGATTTTTCTTTCCTTGTGTTTTATAGACGTGGGAGATAATTTTCATGAATATTATTTTCCCAGACTGTGGCAAGTGACTTGTTTTTGGGTTTTCTTTCAAGATGTTTTTGATGATTTAGTTATTTATTGTTACCTTGAGATAGTTTTGCCCGTTTGAATTATGCCCCTATCAAATCATCTTCTGTTGGAAATGTAATGCATCTGTCTTTTTCGTGGTTAATCTGCTATTCTTTAAAGAGTCTAAGAGCAGTTGCTTAAAGCACTTTTACTTTGTAAAATTCTTTATATTATAATGTATAGTTTTTCCATGATGTTGTGTATCGTAGATTTCCATAATTTCAGTTATTTCCTTCATGAGTTAAAAAGTTATTACAAAAACAGAGATGGAATGGCTATCTTAGGACGTAGATGTTTAGATATTGTTTTTAATAATAATGAAAATCTCTATTAGAGAAAAATTATTGCAAGATGGTGAGCTTTAGAAGCTCACACCAGAAACTTCTTTTAAAAGATGGCGAGCTTTATAAAAAGCCCGAACTTCTTGCGTGTTTTGTGCTGGGATATCAACTTTCAATTGAGATTTTTTTTCCTTTTCTGATTTATGTGGTCAAAAAATTCTCATTGAGAGATAGACTCTCTTACTCTTAACTAAGAATAATCTTTTTTTTTTTTTTTGGAGCGGTGATAGAGGCATCACATATTATAAAAGCATAACTAAGAACAATCTTCTAAATAATTTTTTCTTACTGATAAAAGCTAATCAAACCTAGTTATGCTTTTATAATTTCCTGTATGTTTTCTAATTGATCTGTAAACAAGTAGAGCAATATATGTCTAAATAATATGGAACTGTCTGTGGGTTACCGAGTATGGAATTTGTGGAACTTAAATATCAATATTGGGAGGCTTTGTTTGTTTGTGGTGATTAGGAATTTGCGAGTATAACAAGTGAAAGTTGTAATATAACCTAGTGCACTGGTTCTTATGAGAAATCACTTGCTTTGAAGTTCTGTTGTAGTGTACAACACGAGTGGCAGCATGTAATCGTAAGGACTAAAAACACATATATTATCATTTTTTTTGTACACTGATATATTGCTGACACAGGTTTGAATCGCATCATTAATTAATTATGGAATAATTTCATAGGAATAGTGCCTTATTTGCATTATTTTTTGTTTATTTCCTATTAAGTTTTTTTACCACCTGTGAGAGTTTACCTTCTTAGACTTTAAATGTATGTGAACTTTGAATTGTTGCATGTTTACTCAATTTTCTTGGCATCAAGCCTTTAGCTAAATAGCTGCCTGATCCAAATCTAATTATTTGTGCAAGGACGATAGGTTTAGTAAAATCTTGGTATTGTTACTGTATTGCCTCAAATTTTAAATTCTTTTATTTTTTCCAAAATTAAAATTCCTAAAATTTTTTCAAATTGATTTAAATTTTAAATACAAGCATTAAAACCTTAATTTCAGAATATTGAAAACTTCTTTAAATAATAACGAAAACATTAAATGCGCCAAAACATTAATCAAAATTTAAAACATTAAATAAAATTGTCGGAAATTCGAAATAAATGCATAATTAAAAATATTTTAGAAAACTTTAATAATAAAATTCAACATAATTTATTTAAAGTTTCAACTTCAATAAAAACATTAAATATCTTCGAAAACGGAAACATACTAATTTGAATTCTTTCTTTTAACCCAAAGACATTTTCTTCTTTTGTTTGTTGGCCGACCTCTACAAAGTTCTCGATCATAGTCGTTTCTTTATCAGACAAAACTTTATCTAGATCACAAAATTACAAACTATGAAAATAACTAGTGAACGAAAATTCGTGCAATTGCAAAGTTAACATTAACTTTTATCGAATCCTGACTTAACAGTTACATACTAGTTAGTTCTTATTTCCCAACCTTCGTTCAGACTTAATCATCTTATTATCGTTTATGCTTTGTCATTTTAC
This sequence comes from Begonia peltatifolia, assembly GCA_022433055.1. Taxonomy (NCBI): domain Eukaryota; kingdom Viridiplantae; phylum Streptophyta; class Magnoliopsida; order Cucurbitales; family Begoniaceae; genus Begonia; species Begonia peltatifolia. Next base: position 988,531 of record CM039519.1, on the reverse strand, counting down.
TTTCGTTCAGGTATAGTCATCTCATTATCGTTCAGGTGTAACTATCTCATTTTTCGTTCAGGCGTAGTTACTTCATTGTCGTTCAGGCGTAACTATTTCATTCTCGTTCAAACTTAGCCATTTCATTGTCGTTCAGGATTTGCTATCACATATTTTTTGTCAATTCTATCATTTTCATACACATACAAAATGTCCTACAAATTTTATCTTTATATAATTTTATGTCGATGCCAAAACATTCGTGCTCAAATATTGAAAACATGTAACAAAATAATCATAAAAAAATAGCATAGATTTTGTGATTTAGTGCCGTAATCAAAACGTTTAAAACGTGGTATTTTCACTTACTTGGATTCCGAGAGGGTACGGTCTTTCTTTTAACCCAAAGACATTTTCTTATTTTGTATGTCAGCCGGCCTCTAGAAAGTTCTCGATCACAGTCGTTTCTTTCTGACACAAAAATTTATTTACATAACAAAATTACAAACCATGAGAATAACTAGTAAGCGAAAATTCGTGCAAGTACAAAATTAACATTAACTTTTACCGTATCCTGACTTAATAGTTACATACTAGTTAGTATTTATTTCCTAACATTCGTTCAGACTTAGTCATCTCATTGTCGTTCATGCTTTGTCATTTTACTTTCGTTCAGGTATAATCTTATTGTCGTTCAAGCGTAATCATCTCATTTTTCGTTCAGGCATAGCTACCTTATTGTCGTTCAGTCGTAACCATTTCATTATCGTTCAAACTTAGTCATTTCATTGTCGTTCAAAATTTGGTATCACATATTTTTCGTCAATTCTATCATTTTCATACATATACAAAATGTCTGACAAATTTTATCTTTATATAATTCTATGTCGATGTCAAAACATGCATGCTTAAATATTGAAAACATCTAACAAAATAATCGTAAGAAAATAACATAAATTTTGTGATGTAGTGCCGTAGCCAAAACGTTGAAAACGTGGTATTTTCACTTACTTGGATTCCGAGATGGTAGGGTTATTGAGATTTTTCTGCTATTCCAAATAATTTCCTGTCTAAATAAAATATTGGTATTAAAATCTCACTTAATTAAATCTTATTTTAGAAGAATTTAGGAAAAAATTTCTTGTGTGTGCTCTTAGGTCGAATATGATTGAATTAGATCGATTAGGATGACTTTTGAAATTTTCTTGCCTAAACAAAATATTCGATATTAATTTCCTATTTTAATAAATTTATTTCATAAAGATTTAGGCAGAAATTCATTACTAGTTTATTCTTGGATCGATTCAGTCAATCAAGTCAAAATTTGGGTCGGAGACAATTCAATTGAACTAGATCTGATTCGGTTGGACTGGATCTGGCTTGGTTGGGCCGGACTAGAGATAAGTGAATCGGGTCAAATTCCTTAAAAGAAAACTGAACCTTTCTTTTTTCTCCCTTCTCCTTCTTTGTGCTTCCCCGTTGTGCACCCCCGAACACTAGAGGAGGGCTTCAATGGCGGCGACAACTTCGGCCGAGGTTCAAAGCTCGGTCGCTCGAGTGAAGCTAATGCATGTAGAACTCTAGCTACTTCTGGAAGCCAGATGTTGGTCGGAGGCCGAGAGAGGCGAGTCCCTTCTCTGTAAGGAACTCGGTAGTGGAGAGAGAGCTCCGCTGTGCTCTTTATCATCACCAAGCCTCTCAATTTATAGGAGAGGTCCAATCATTTTCCCCAAAATTTGAGATTCATTCAAATTTTTTGTTGATCACTTATATCTCGCAAATTTTTTTGATAACAAATTTGATACTCAATCTAATTTTAGTCTAATTTTTTAGGGATTTAGGGCTAAATTTCAGATTATGCTTTATTTTGGATTTGATTTGAAATTTGGAATTTGAATTTGAACTTGATCGTAGAAATCCTAGATTGTTACAATTACGCTGCTGGCTATAACTCTTTCAAGACACTGAAATGTAGTTCTTTTAGCTAACATTGATATTTGAAACTTTTAACAATGAAAGAAGAAAATAAAGTATCTGAATTATGCAGGAACTAAAATGAAGGGATTATAGTTGTACCATTATTGATACACATTTTCTAGTCCCATTGTTCATGCCCTGTCAACTTGGATCTGGGAGTGACGTGGACATTGCTGGGTGATGCCATACTTGGTGAAAAATTTAGGTTAGTGGGGGATAATTTTCAAGGTAAGGGAGCATTATTGTTGCCTCTATTAGGACCCTATATCTCTTGTCGTCACAGATTCCTCCACCCTGGTAAGTTCCTTCCTCATTCTCTGAGTTTCTCCCATGTTCAGACTGAGCTCGACTACTTTTTTCCAGCATCCTCTCCTCTCTTCATCGTCCCATCATCCCTTGTCTGTTCTCGTTGTCCCAAGCTTGCCACTGTAGACAGTGCTTCTAGTTTCTCCAATATGGCCTATGTACCTTTCTTAGGGGAAGGTATCTTAGCAATCTCCTCCTTTAATCCAGCCAATTAGAGAATACTGGACATTACTATCCGTTTCTTCCTATTGTAAATGACATGAAGCAGTTAAGAGTAACTTTTGTGTTAGAAATTCTGCCCATATTTACAAAATCGAAACAAAAGTCAGAGACAAGAATCATAAAACGAATGTTAATCACGTAAGTGACTCCACTACAACATAAAAGGCATGAATGAGACGTCGCTGGAGAACTGATAAAATTCAGAAAGATCATGGAAAAGAGAGTACTTGATATGTTTTTTGATGTGGGGGTGAAGAGAACGAAAAATCAACTAGAGGTAAATGATCAGAACAACTACAAATCCAAATAGAAACTTCAGATTCGGAAAGAAATAACAAACATCAACAAATTTTCATCAAACATAATAATGAAAAAAATCATACCCATCCACGAAACATATAACTTCCCTTCCTAACAGAATCTACCCACTACAACCCAACGTGACCACACCACTAATTTCCTTCAATACCCTTTCTGCTATATTTCTTTTCAAAGAAACTGTCTTCCACATTCTCAAATGCATTATTTTCCTAGTTAAGATATGAGCCAGTTGAAGAAAAAAATGAATCCTTGGTGGAAAGCCACCAGCATCCATTAGTAAAGCATGTAACCTATAGGCGCATGGAGAAGAATGCGGAGAGTCATCACAAAATTTTGTCAACATAAGACGATAGACTCAAAAGTGTCAAACTTACAAATAACAGCACCAAGATGGCAGATTGTGCTTGACTGCTATCTCTGTACGAAAACATTTTCAAAAAAATGATGATAAGTCAATATTATGGCGAGATTTAAGGAATAAATCAAGACACACTTGGGACATGTTGGAAGATTCATGGGAAATTACACAACCAAGGATTTCCAAACAACTGGAGATATAACCAAGTGGGAAAGAGCCATGTACTGAAGGTACAGACTTCTGCTTAAGAACAATTAGAGCTCCTTCAACAGGTTCTAAATCAATTATATTCAGGACCATCCAAATATTTGTCAGGATGTATATATTCAATGTTTGGGATACCAAAAGTTAAAAGTTGCTAATGCTTAACGATCCCATATTGTAGGAAAGAACCTACTTCTCAAGTAATTTTTCATTAAAATCAGTGCCTAATCTAGAAAACTTGTCTTTTTAATCTAATTTGAATCAACAAGCTCGCCAGGGATGATAGTTGTGCTGATAAATTTTCATCTCTGATGGGTAAATCTCAGGACCTAACTTTAGGGAGGTGACTGGCAAATTTAATTGATAGGTATACAAACACAACAATTCTCCCTTCGAGAAACATCCACCCCAGCATAGTTTTTACCTCAAAAAACTGATTCCCTCTTCCTCCTAAACATCGTCCTCTTTCTCTTTACTTCCCATTGCAACTGAATTTATTCAATTACAACCAATGAAAAACAAAAAAGCTGCCCCTTCTTAACAGCTGGCACCCCAGCTCTAGCAACCAGCGTTGAGCTGTTGCAGTTTCATGAATCTAGTGCTGCAGTGACCCTCTTGGCCGAAGTTGTCCAACACCAGAGTTGCAACGTTGAATCTTAATAGCTGGCAATGCACTCCAACTTGCAAGGTCAGTGGCACTAGCAGTTCCCCAAACCTCCGATGATTATTCCAAAGCGTCTTCCTTGCATGTCTTTAAAGGCCTATCAATACTCCTAGGAGAAGAATCACCTTGCACTCAATTTGTTGCCATTTTGAAATTGTTCAAAATACCTTGGAGATAAGTTCTCATTGACTCCTTTTTCTAGAGAAAGGAGTCAATGAGAACAAATATTGAGATACACCCATGATCTAATAGTAAAATGTGCATCCCTCCTATGGGTATCCTCAGTTAGCTTCATCGGTGATTGGGCCCGACAAAGATATTCTTTAAGCTCATCTAATCTCACACCACGATTCTTTCACAAAAGATGCCATACTCGAAATTGGCCCATATTGAGTTATCAATGGTGGTTCTCTTCCATAAACAACTTTGAACGGTGATGTATTGGTAGATACAACAGAAGTGGTATTATACCAGAATTTTTCCCATGACAACCAATATCTCCACTCTTTTTGGAAAACATCTAAAATAAGTCTCCAAGCACCGGTTGACCACTTTTGTTTGTCCAAGAGAATGTGGATGACATGAAGTGCTTCTACGGAGTGTTTATTTTGGAAGACAACAATTTCGCTTAAAAATTACTCAACGACACTTCATCCGTGCCTGAAACGATAAAGTGGGGCAATTCACGGAACCAAATAATCTCCCCGCAAATAAATTTGCAACAATTGAGTTGTAAATGGACGATTGAGGACAATAAAGTGCATATTTACTAAAGCATCCAACTGCCACTAATATATAATTATTAACTTTTGAGAAAATATGTTCATTTCATCACTGCTAAACACCCTTTTATTGCTCCAAAGATTGCTGCTTTTTTTACAACTTCGGTGGTTCGTCTCCATGATATTTTGAGACCAATGATGTTGGATAGAGACAAGATTTTCCTTAGTCTCTTTTTGGACAAATTTTCAAACTTCAGGGTACTTCTCTACGTTACAGGGGTGAATACCTTCCTCAAATGAATGACTGAACCAATCCTAAATAGTGGCACAATGGCTCCCAGGGGCCTAATACTAGTATAACACTTCTTTTTAGGCTTCTGCTAATAGAAAGCCAATTTCGTTAGATGGTAGAGATATCCCTGCTTTAATTCCATGAGAAAATGGGTCCATTGTATTGGCAAGCAGCGGATCAGTTCTTGATATAGATCAATTATTCTCTGGGCTTAAGGGCCAATAGCCATCGTCATGATGTTTGTTTCATGGAAGGGGATCTAGTTTATCTAAAATCACGCCCATATTGCCTAAAATCTCTAGCATCCCAACCGAAGGCCAAGCTGTCTATAAGATTTTAGGGGTCATTTTCGATTCTAAAGAAAATTAGCTTGTATAATCAGCTCAATACAAGCTGGGACTTCCAACTACATTGTCAATTCACCCTGTTTTTCACGCCTAACAGCTGTGCGTAGTATTGGGAGAAGTTCAGCAAGCCTCCTCTCTCCCACCATTAACTTACAAGAATATTAGAATATATATGGACCCTAGGGAAATTTTTAGGTTTCATAGTTTCACAGGGACAACAAAGCAGTTCCCCAAAGCACTCATCCCATGAAAAAAACATGTCAATCTCCTACCCATAGTGGTAACCATTTGATCTCTTTCGGACTCAACTTCTTGCTTTTCACTTTGAGGGCAAGCTGGCTTATAGTGGGAGTAATAATAGGCCTGCAATAAGGTAGACATATGCTAAGAAGCCCTAGGGGAAGAAGGTCCAACTGGGAGAGGAAAACGGAATAAGGAGAAGAATGCACAAAGAATCTACGTTGTTGGAGGAAGATTTGGCTGACGTGGAGGGAAGTTAGAGTGGGAAAGGGAGTATAAGTATTCTACTGAATAAGAAATATGGCGGGTGAGAAATTGGTGAGAACATAATTGAGCCTCTCTAAATTGCTCACTAGCCTTTACTCTTGTTTTCATCAATATGATTCCTATTTTCTATCAATTTTTCTGGATTTAGTCTTTCAATTTTGTAACTAGACTCTATTAGAATGTCTGAGGGAAGGGGGCAAATTTGGTTGTTGGAAAAGGTAGACAATATATTGTGAAGGGTTTTGGGAGAGTGACGGGGCTCTCGAATGTCTATTACTTGGTTTTTTTTTTTTTTTTGTTTACTGGATAGTTCTAATACAATTCGCTTTGATCTTCTTCTATTTTCTTCCTGTTGAACTTGTTAAGTGCTAAATCCTATTATGTATGTTGAGAGACCAAGTTATGTGAATGAGAAAACGCAAAAACTGAATAAATGAAAATCAATTAAATAAGAACAAATATCATATGTATGTATTAGTAACTATTAAATCCTGTAAATAATATTTAATTTTGACACATTTAAATATTGTATTTCTGGTACAAGGAAAAATATTTCATATTCTCCATCAACTCCCTTCTTGTGTTGTGGCAACATGACTTTGTGGGGAAGATTTATTGGTCATGTGTGACTTTAAAATCTAATATAATGTTGAGACTTGAATGATTCTCAACCGATAGGAAGCCTAATGGTCCTAGTATTCCTCTTGGAAGAAGGTATCCAATATTGCGTTACTTCAACAGAATTTCACTTGCTTTTTTTCCATTAATTTTGTGTTTGTGTCTGTAGGCATAATCTAGCAACTTCAAATGATTTCCTATTTACTTTCCACAAATTTAAGTACAGTTTCTGACAACATTGATGATGTTGATTTGACAGGGAAATGATGTGGGGACGCAATACAGGTCTGGAATATACTTCTACACCCCGGAGCAAGAGAAAGAAGCATTAGAGTCTCTACAACTTCACCAAAAGTTATTGAGCCGGAAAATTGTCACTGAGATTCTTCCAGCCAAAAAATTCTACCTTGCTGAGGATTATCACCAGCAATATCTTGAGAAAGGAGGCCGATTTGGTTTCAAGCAATCTGCCTCCAAAGGTTGCAACGACCCAATTCGGTGCTACGGCTAAAACAACGATCTCTAAGGTAAATACAGTATCTGCTTGACGAAGCACTAGTGCTTGGGGTATGTAGATGTAATTAATGAGACTTATTGAGCAGAATTTGTGTATGAAACTGTGGAGTTGCTTTTAGTTTATTAATATCAAAATCTTTGAGAGGATTTATGTATTTAAAAGTTCTCTTTGTCTTTGAGGATGTATCGTTAGTGTTAGTGTTATTGCAAATGATTAAGACGTTAGCTGGTAGGTAAGTTAGCTATTCATCCTTGTAAGCCTAAAAACTTTTCTGCCCATACCTAATTGGAAATTGGTTGGTGATATTCGACCCGCTCAACTTGGTTTGCCCATTTGCTCCTTTTTTGCCGACTCGCTACTGCCCCATCACCTATAGAAGTGGTGTTTAGATTGAAACTTCATTATTGTTGCCTTATGGGTACCATTTCTGCCGAGCTAGGAGCTGAAGTGAAATCTTAAATGTGTGAGGGTATGATTTTGATTAGGCCTCCAGGCTTCACTGGCTTGGCCAAGAAATTAAAAATTTGACGTCATTAAGCCTTAGTTTTGTATCAGGCCTCCTTCGAGCAGCAATAATCTTATTCTATTGCAGTATAAATAACAAATACATAGTCAGAACAGAGCTGAATCAATTCCCTATCCTTAACAAAAATCTGACCACAAGTTTATTGAGCTAAAACTAAGCCAGCTGGAGCATGTTATTCTGATAATTCTAACACATTGATGTGCCCAGTGCTAGAAAATGAGACATGTTACTAAATCAGACCACTATAACAGCCAATTCCTACCCTCTTGGCTCTTTTGTCCTTTAGGTAGGCCAAGAATGAAGTCTGACGAATATCATGTATTTGAACACGTCCTTCAGAAATAAGACAGATAGAACAGTTTTTTTTAACAAGATTTGCAACTATCTTCTTAACTTGGGCAATAAAATCTTTGCAACAGTTTCTTTCTCTACCAAAATGAGCAGCATGATTGACCTTCGATGCTGCCATGGTCTTCCTGCTAAAAGATGGCAATCATCCATGTTTATTACTTCACTGATTCGTGTAACAATTCCCAATTGGCAAAGCAATTATGCCAACTCCATCAAAAATGGTTATCTGATTGATGAAACTTTCTGTTCAACTCATCTTTATTCATTGGCTCAAACTCGTTCAACTTATGATCAGGATCAAGTTCCTCAATAATAGCAACTTTCTTGCATCGAGCGATTATTGTAGAGACAAGGTGATGTGTCACAACCCACTTTTGTGGCTCACTTTTTAAGTTATTGCATTTTTTTTAATTTTAAAATAATTCTATTATGTTTTGAGTGTGACTTTGAGTTATTTATGATTTTTCCAGAACGCGATGATTATTAGAATTAAGGTTTTATTGTTTGAAGAAGTTCGACTTGGAGTTTTAATATTGAAGAAAATTTGAAATTTTTTTTCTCGATTACTCACTCACAATCTTCTTATTTTTTTCTTTAACGTGATGACGCCTTCAATCTTTCTCGTACATTTAGTTCTTATCTTTTTATAAATAATGAGTCAAAGTTCTCTATCTTCTATCACTATTATATTTTTTGTTCTTATGTTTTCATAGATAAAAGGGTCGAGTGTCGCTTATTACCTTTTGTTTTCGAAATTGATTTATAATTATATTCGTTATTTTCTTTGAACTTCACTATTATTAGTGAACTTCATATTACAAGGTAGGCCTAACCTACTTGTTTGAATCATCCCCTGGTTTTGTTGATTTAAGGTCAGTTTGCTTTGGTCAGTTCGGAGTAAAACAGAGGTCTACCGCTTTCCCCACATTAGAGTTTTGCTTCTTTCATAATAAGATTTTCTGTAACAGGTACATCATAGAGAGGTTTATTGCCTCTCCACATTAAAACAATGGTGATTCCCCACTTTCCTTCTTTTCCTTTCCCAAGCTATAATGGTGGACTAGATCCATAAGATCTGCGAAGAAGATCTCGACTATGAACTTTTGTTCATGATTTCAGCTTGTATGTTCATTTGTTTTTAGCGTTTTCAGAAGTTTAACCATCCCATAATTGCAGTGTTCATAAAATGATTGACTTCTTGCATTACATCCAACTAATTGTACTTGTGTTGATATTTGTTAGTTTTCGCGTAAGTATTACATATTCATTTGAGCTTCATTTTTTTCAAGGTTAACAATCTCTTGTTCATTTTCTTAATTTAGGTTCCATAGTTAGATGAGGGGAAGTTTCTATTTCTCCATTGTTGTCGTCTCATTCACTTGATGAGTAGATACTACATCAATGTTTTATCCTCCATTAGTACTTGATAGGACTTGATTATGTCTCACTAGATGCTCCACGATGATCCTTATGTTTTTCTTATTCTATTTATTTCTTATTTTATTGGTTTTCTATTATATTTCTTCATTGATTATTTTCTAATGTTACATCATTTCTTAAATTAACTGTTTCCTTAAATTATGTCTAGAAGTCTATTTAAATTTGATTGAAACTTTTGAAAATTAATTCAATTGACGAGAATGATGACAGACCACCTAGGGTTTGGCCTGTCGTCGACCATGTCTAGATTGGATGACCATGATAGCTAGACATTGTTGGCGACGACCAGAGGCTCTTTCCGAGACTGGTACACGACAACATAGTGGCAAACTGCAGACTCCCATCCGTGATTCGCTCAAACCCAATTCATGTGTGTGACCCAAACTTCGCGGCTAGCGATTCGGGGCCTACCCATGTTTACCAGAATCTTCACCAACATGTTTTCAATGCTCCTTTGTCCATTGGCATCGCCAAATTGGAGCTACAATATGATTTTTTTGGCAAGCTAGACAGTTGACAAATGAGGTGATATTTACCCGCATATTTAAAATTGTGACAATTCTGAAACCTTGGTGATGACATAGGAGAGTAGATGTAATTTCTTCCCAAATGTGTCTATCAAGTTGATAGGTATCAATTGTTAAGTTGTCACTAAAAGACCTTTGTGAAAAGAAGATGTGATTTCTTTTAGAATATATTTTTCAAGTTGGTTGGTATCAATTGTTAAGTTGACCCTACAGAACCCTTTGTGGAAGAGGATGTCGTTTGCATTGCAGTTTTACAAATTTGTTTCTTTGCACTAAAATTTCTTTGAAGATGAAGATTTTCAGAGTTCAATATTCAAAATTCGTTTTGGGTTAAGTCGAGAAAGTTGCATTTTGAATTTCTCATGTTAAATTTGTATTAATGTGAAGACTGCTAGAGTTGTGTGTGAACTCATTTCTAATTGGTCAGGTCTGGTTTGACTCGTATTTAATATTAAAGTTTTTTATATTACTCTATGTATTGGTAATCGAGTTACAAAAACCACTTGTATTTGATTTTAATTAGAAATTTTTTTTCCTGCTCATGATTTTTTTTTCCAAAACTATTTTCTACATTAATCCCATTGTCCCGTTTCAGCATTTTTTTTTTCGATTGTCGTTAACAATATGAAATATTTATTCACAATTTCAGCTATTAAATCTTGAGCCAATCCCTCATTACACAAAAAGTTTAGGTATTAAATTTTGAGATGTTTGACGTTAGTTGCTTGAAATTTTAGTTTTACAATAAGCCATAGAACTAGATCAATAGCTATGCCAAAATATATTAGCTTATATCAATAGGGTATAAAAGCAACACTTATCGACATCAGCATGTCCTTCCCTCTTAAATTTTAAAAGTTCGCAAATTCGTTCCTAAATTTTGAACTTGGAGAGGATAAGAGAGTGAGATTAATAATAAAATATTATTTGTATAATACATAAGAGGAAAGGGATTACACCATTTCAATACCATTTGGTGTCCTATTAACACATACTTAGGAGTAGAACTCTAATCATTACATTGGACGTGCTTCTAGTTCCTAGGTTTGGGTGGCGGTGGATTTTCAGAGCCACCACTACCCTCACCGCCGCCACCACTATTATCGCCCCCAGATCCATATCCAAAACCAACTCCTGATCCAGACCCTGACCCAGATCCAAAACCGAAACCCTTTCCAAATCCTTTTCCCGATTGGCCTGACCCTGAACCATAGCCCCACCCACCTTCAGGGCTAGACCCCCAACCCCAATTGTAGTCCCAACCAGGTCCATGCCCCGAACCGCTATCTCCAGTTTGTGTTTCAGGCGAACTAACACGTCCTAACTTCTGAACTGAGTTCGTGTCTTTTCTTTCACTAACCATGACACCATTGTTGCCACTCTCACCACCTTTACGTGCATGAGAACTACGAGTAAGTAAGAAAAGAACGAGCAAGAGAAAGATTTGGAGTTTTTGCATCTTGGCTGGGAATGAAAGCACAGCACGAGTTGTATGTTTATGAGTTCTTCAAAGTCCAATTTATAGTGGTGTTGGTGGGGAGTATGTGATAGAGACATCATCTTAGATATTTCAAAATTTTTATCATATTTTAGTAATATTTTAACGAATTTAGCCAACCTTTTTGCAAAAATTTTTTATCACAAACTCTAACTTTTTTCCGGTCAAATTTATAATTTATATATGATTGATTATCTATTAATTCTTTCTAATTAAAATATGATTATTTTATTTGCAAAAATAATTGAATATGAAAAATGCTGATTTAAATTCGTCCAATTTTAATTAAATTAGAAAATTGGAGTACATCTGTAGAATGTAAGAGGGTAGACAAAGCACAATTGATGAATCCCTCTAACCCTATCACTTAGCTTATAGTTTGAAAGCAAGTGGTGAAATATTACAAGTTTGAACAAATTGAGTAACACCTTTTATGTGTCCTTTACTTTGTTTAGTTTACTTATGACTCTCCACCGTCTTGACAAGTTTCCAGACACTTAGATTAATTCTAACACTCTGTCAATACAAGTATTATTTTATGTGTTTTGTGTAATTGTTATTTTTTGTTTCATAATCTTCCATGATCTCTAGACCTTATATTTTGTTTTCTAAGCTTTTACTATCGACCTTTTTACCATCGACCTCTTCTGAGTATTCTCTCGTTAGAAGGGTTTGATTTCATGCTTCGTAATGACGTTTTCGAGTATTTTCTCGTTAGATGGTTTGATTTTAACGACGTTTTCGAGTATTCTGTCGTTAGATGGTTTGATTTTATGCGTTGTTGTAACGACGTTTTATCCTTTCTCTTATTTATTTTACTATATCTTGGAATACATGAGAGAACAATGACTAAATTAGAGATGAGAAGAAGATTATTGCTTGCGTGAATCATATTCACTTGGAAGGAAATTAAGTTCAGAGAAAAAACAATAAATGTAAGAAGACAAATCTTTTAATGTAGATTTATTCCACTATTATTGCACCCCTCACTTAATGTGAATGACAAAAAGAAATTTAGATACTTGGATTTATTGAGGGGCCACTATGTAGTTATTAGAAATTGGACAGCAATAAATCCCCAAGTCAACTCAAGAACACGTGACACCTATCTCTTCACATTAATATAAATATATACACACACTAAGTACGACAATAGAATTAAATATTTGATTTCTTTTACACCTTTATATGTTCTTATCCTTCATCAATAAAAAAAAATATTAATGTTTTATTTTTTAAAAAATAAAAAATACGGTGGGGTCACATTTTTGGAAGAAAGCAACGTATGATCTTGCCACATATACGTTTAAATCAATCATAGACCTTGCTATTTAAGTGCAGGGTTTGTAATAAATTGGATGGTTGGGTGTTGGAAGTGTGTGATCGACGTGTTTCAATTTTATTTTATTTTGGGATTCTTTCTAGGCTTTGTTGTTTTTTAGTGTTGGATTTGTCTTGGTAGGCGGTAGGCCATTGTCCTCATTTGTGTTTTATATCATTATTTAACTTAACTACTTTCAATTAAAGATGTTTAATGGGTGAGCAGATGAACGTTCGTCTGCTCAGCCCGGTCTTATAAGACGAGCCGAACCGAGTCTAAAGATTAGGCTTGCAAGCCTTCTAAAAACAGAGCCTCACAATCCCCAAACGAGAGGTAAGAAAATGTGAATTTAGCATTCTGCTCAAGCAAATCAGCTAAAACCAACTGATCCAGGACTTTTGTGTACATACAATAATAGGTACTAAAAAACTTTCATTGTATAAAAGAGTTTATTAAATTTATTTTATATACATGGATCATACTAAAATAAAATACCAAAAAAAATAAAACTCATTCTTGGGGCTAGCTTTGCCAAATCTTGATTCTCCGTGTGAGAATATTAAGCATCCAATCACACATAGATAACTGTGCTGCAAGAATATATATAAAATCTGACTCATAAGTAATAAATGAGTTTTACTGTATAAAATAATTCATCAAAATTTATTTTACGTACATGGGTCATATTAAACTAATATACAAGAAAAGATAAAATCTAAAATAATTTCTTGGGCATAAGTTGTGTCGGGATCATCAACCAACTTATCTTTACTTATCCCTTGTAAGCTGTTACTACCTACTCTTGAAAAAATAGAGAAAATCATACAATGATATTTATATACCCAGTAAAAATCTTAATCTAAAGATTAATTAAACTAAATTGATTTTTCATCTAATCATGCACTAATGTTTTACGTAATTAATTTTCACAACTTTCATTTCAATCTCAATTTTTATCATCTACTAATAAATAGGCATCTCATGTTTTATGTGAACAACATGTTCTAAACTTTTCTTATTAATATTTATGTGACACGCATCGTTATGTAAAAAATGTATAGAGTCTACCTATCGATGCTTAGACATACGACTTAGATAATCATAACCTAAATATACTCTATTCTCATAAGCAATTTACATTCATACACAACTTAACTCTATGTGCAACTGGCACCATGCTCTTCGTGTTAGTTTTTATCATAATATGTTTAGCATGAAATATTATGTATATTTTACACACATATTCATCCCATGATTTGCATTTTACTAAAACTATCTAGACACTACTATTCATTGTATAATCTCAAATAATATTTACCTTATTCTTCTATATGTTGAAAATGATAATGCATATCTGAAGATACTTACACATAATACTAGAATCATTGTCTAAATATTACAACTCCCCACTTTCACATGACAGCTCATAACAGCACTAAACTTCCTATTCTATATTCAACTATGACATGAGCATTAAATGCATTTGTCGCTCACAACTCATGTTATGATAATTGAATAAGTGCATATTTATTTGGCTGGTTTTATTATATCAGTATCATACTAACATATTTTGTTAATGTTAATCTAAATGATCGATAAACAATAGATGCAAAGTCATACACATACGTATATATTTTTAGTTATTTTTTTTATGTAATACATATAAGTCACAACATAATATAGCTCTTAAGAGTTATAGATTTACAATTCAAAGAAGACTTATAGTCACTCCCTGTTTATTTTCTGATTTTACATGCATAATAAATCTACTAATGAGATGATAATTGAGTTCAAATGTTATAAACAATATTTCTTGCAATACCATTTTCACATTTAAATAATTTTATGGCGATGATTTAAGCATTCTCACTGTGCATACATTGATATGAACTTACAAATCTTGTTGGATGACAAGTAAAATTATACATGAATAATGTTCATACAACTATTTAGTTACCAACTAATAATGTCTCAAATCTCACAAAAACCCAACACTTAAATCATACTAAAAACACATTTTTAAGTTTGTCAAGACGTTGTCTTTTCAATTGCAGGCGCTCGCATTAGAAAAATTTTCACACTATAGTTTACTTCTTATGCATCTGCCTTGACTCCCAGATGCCCTTCCTGAGAGGTATATCAAACAGAGTGAACAACACAAGAACTATGCCGAAAAAATTAAGATTTTTGGAAGATGGAATAAAATTGATATAAAGACCACTTGATACAAACCAAGAAAGCCCAAAAGTTAAAGTTTCAATAAAAGATTTTTCAAGAATGGATAAAAATTTATTAAAGGAATATCATGTTTTTGATAGTGGAAAAAAAAATATTTTTGAGTCAAATATTAGAAAGAAGCCCAAAGATATTTGGAGTGCATCTTGAAAGTCAACTAAGTGAAAAACATAAAGTTGTGTATAAAGCAAAGAGTTTAGAGCGCTGGAGGTATGCAACGCGCCCTGCACGGGCAGCTCGACCACCCAACAAAAAATTGCCAAATTTTGATTTTTTTTCCATTTTAGATTTTTCATATTTTTTATTTTGACATTTATTAGAGTTTATCATATTTTTAAAAATATTTTAGACTATTTATTATTATCTTTATGGTTTATTTGTATTCTATCGAAACACGATGTTTGTAATCCCTTGAAAACAATTATGATAAAATAAACTTTGACTTTTTTAGAGAACTTTCTTTTGGTTTCTTTGTGAAAAATTAGATCTTATTCAAGGTAAAATGTGAGGGATCAAATTAATAGTTTTGGTTATTACCAACAAATTTGGTCTAGGTCAAATTCTTTGTTTGATAACTTTGATTTCATCGACAATGTTCGATCGAGGTCAAGTTGTTTTTTACTTGATTCAAAGACGTTTTTGAGTTTCTATTTTGCATTGTTGAACGATCTCAAGTTTGATATACATGTGGTTCTCATCACCATTAGCCTAGAGAATCGAGAAACTAGGGAGCCAAGAGAAGCCACAATCCCTTGAGAAAACCAAAGTAATAATCATCATAATGATCTCCTCCCGGCCTCTACCCCCTCCTTATTCTCTTACCAAACCACCACAACTAACAACTTTAGCCAACTTAGCATTTAAGATCCTAAGATGACCCTTTGGTACATACCCCTTCCCCTAGCATAAGTTTTTTTCCAATGGGCATAAAGCTCCTTCGAAGAAAATCGCTATCTCATTGTGTGAAGAACCCAAAAAAAAATTCAAAATCATGATTTGGAATCAAAGATTAAAAAGATAAAAGACGCAACACTCCATAAATACATAAGCGAAGTGATAAATCAAGATAAACTCCACAAGAATTTCAATTTTTAAGTTGAGGTAGTTCTTGAGAGGGGCAAACAAGAAGACCTCATTTTTCATTCAATAGCAATGTCTACCCGTTTAAAGGTAAAAATAGAGTATTTATAGGCTACAAAACCTAAATGAAAGTAGTTTAAAACAAAGTCCAATAAGTAATAATAGGTAGTTAAAGTTTGATATAGTTGTATATGTAGTGTATGGATCTAATTAACTTGAAACAGGGCCATTAAACATGGTTATATCATTAATAAAGCATTGCTCCTCGTTAAAGCTTTTGTCGATGCATGTGGCCAATCGTTTAGTCAAAACTACTTCAATCAGTTTATCGAGCGTCTCCTTCGTTCTTTAACCATGTTTAATTAATTTGCTCAGAAAAGATAACACTCTAAAGAGAGTAACTTCAGTCAAACAATATTCAATAATAATTCATTAACTCAGCCTCATTCTCTACATTTATAAAAAATCTAATGTAATATTAATTTTTAATTAATTTGCATTTAGTTGCATCATAAGTAATAGATTCTGGGAGGACTTTTATACATCTCTTGAGTATCTCTAGAATGCTTATATATCTCTGGTTGTTGAAATAATAGTTCATCGACTAAATGCGAATGATAGTTTGCAACAAACATTGATGAAATCTCTATCCTTTAACAGAATCTTCAACAAAACATGACAAAAATGTGACATAAATCTCGTCCATAATTATTAAAGAGAATTTCGTTACATTTAGACTAAGAATACAAGCAAAATAGTGCAGCCCAATAAATCAAGACTCCTCCAATACTAAGAAATTTAATCTGACAGTATGCAATTTTAAACAAATATTGAAAGCAAAATAAAAAAAAAAAAAACAACAACAGGAAGAAAGAGCAGTCGTTCTTCAAGCTTCCCAACCCCTCAAAATGGTGGCCCGAGCCACGCGATTTACACCCAGTGTAAAGGCCCCCATTCGGAGATTGCAGTCGTGCGACTTGCACATGCTCTTAATGTTATGAAAAGCTCGAGTCATGTATCGAAGAAGCTCACTGTTGACCTTCTCTTCCTCCCACATAAATCCTTGAATATTCTACAAGAAGATACAAATAATCAGATTAGTAGTCATAGACAATGATACTCAACTCAGCAGATACCCCACATCCAAAAAGATGGTGTTCTTGCTATGAAAAAATGAGGTTTGTTTTAAAGATTTTGACTGTGACAATACAGATATGAACATTCAAAGAGTAAGAAAAAAAGAAACTTCAGCAAAAATATGTAAAAATAAAAATTTTGGTGCGAGAGTGTTTGCTCTAATTTGATACCTGGACCCATTCAAAATAGCTGACAGTCACCCCACCAGCATTTGCATATATGTCAGGAAGTATAACTACTCCTTTCTTGGACAAAATCTGCAGGAATAAAGATAAATAAATAATTTTTCAGGACTTACGAACAGAAAATTAGAAATAATCGCTTAGAAACCTCGTCGGCATCTGGGTCGGTAGGATGATTGGCTGCCTCTATTATAAACTTGGCTCTAACATCTGCTGCATTTTCCCTTCAATGCCAAACGAGAAATTTACACACAATGAGATGGAAAATATTTTTAACAAATAGTGACAAATCAGTTTCATTTCGCAATATGATTGAAAGTAATAGCTCATAATTGACGATACTTCGTCAAATGCATCTGCTTAATATATACGCATTTGGAAGAAGCAAATCTCACTTGTTAAGAACTCCACCTAAAGCACAAGGGACGAGAACATCACATTCGTGAACGAGTATTTCATTAGCATCCATATTATCGGCCCCGTCAAAATTCGTCAGACGGCCAGTGGCTTCTTTGTGCTTGAGAAGATCTGGTATATTAATACCATTTAAGTTCCTTACTGCACCAGTAATGTCACTCACTGCAATAACCTTCCCACCTCTCTCATGAATTAGGGTCGCTGCCCACGATCCCACATTTCCAAAACCCTGCCAAGTTTATTCTAGTAATCAGAGCAGGGCATCATATATTCAAACGTGTAAACTTTTCAGAATGTAAGCTATTGAAATTAATCATTTGATTGAAAACATCAACAAATCTGCACAATACCTGAATGACAAAAGTCAAATCCTTAATCTCTTTCCCATACTCTGCAAGTAAAGCAGCTGTTGCATAAACAACACCCCTCCCAGTTGCAGCATCTCTACCCAGTGATCCACCAAGGTCCTGAAGTATCAAAAGATGTGCACATAGAGCGAGGAGAGAGAGAGAGAGAAATCAACAGCTTGCATTAATTATATCCAAAAAATATAAATTTGTCTCACTTTTTCTAAATCTGGCACTTACCACTGGCTTTCCTGTCACAATAGCAGGTGAATGGCCATGAAATTTAGAGTATTCATCCAAAATCCAAGCCATAGTCTGTAAAAAATTTCAGAAAAGAAAAATCAAACAAGATAATAATCAAATTTTATTAAAAAAAAACAAATAGGCTGTAAAGCATATAAACCTGCGCATTAGTGCCCATATCAGGAGCTGGAACATCTGTATTAATTCCAATGAGATCATGAATTTTCTGTGTAAAAACACGGGTCAATCTTTCAAGCTCAGACAAGCTTAAATCTTTCGGAGAACATCCAATTCCACCCTTCGCACCGCCATATGGAATATCAGCCACAGCAGTCTTCCATGTCATTAGTTGAGACAACGCATTTACTTCATCGGGATCAACCTTTCATCGCAAATGAAGTCCCATTTCATTCAATAATTTTAACGCAATATATTTGAAGGAGTAAAAAAATGACGATTCTTCCTAATTTGATGCCTCTATTACACATAATCTGAACATGATGTTTCCCATTAATCCAGTTAAACCAATGTCAGTCAAAGTGGTAATCAAGATATTGATAGTATACTGCATTTATAAAGACTTTATGATAATCCCATCATGGTCTTCATTATTCAAGTGATATTATTTGTTACTATAATGGAAAATTGCAAACGAAGTATAAAAGAAGAGACTATAGAGGAATTACCATAGAAGAGAGGGAAGGAACGCAACTCAAGAAAATAACTCATTTAACAATAATGAAATTACTATTGTTTCAAAAATCGACAATTGAACTAAATTAAAATTGTAATACTATTGCTCTAGTATGACCAATGTTAATCATAGTGGCAATCAAGATATCAAAATTTTATTGAATGTAAAATTTATCAATATTATGCCCATCGAGATCTTAAATCGATAATTTCCAGACCCAAACTTTTGTTTCCTAGTAAATATACAAAAAGAAAGGAAACATAAATCACAAACAGAGAATGGGACTTTAAAATTTTGTAAAAGAAGAAAAAAAAATACGCGAGGGTATTGAAATTCAATATCATGATAGAACAGAATAATTGAATCTGGCATGGGACAGCTACAGCAAGAAAACAAAAAAATCAAAATCCAGCCAAAAAAATCACCCTGGGATAATGATATTAACCAGAACTAAGAACTCAATTTGATCAATCCATTAAATCCTGACTAAACTAACTAAAAACTATCTAAAAACATAGTTTGAACAATGTATGAGTTTCGTATAATTCATGTAATTTTCATCAAAGAATTTGCAGATAATTTTCAATTAAATCATTGAACAACGAAATAAAGTTTAAAAAGGACAATCACCTCAGGATGGTATCTGATTCCTCCTTTCATGGGCCCACGAGCATTGTCGTGTTGTACTCTGAATCCAACGTATGAAGCCAAGGTTCCATCGTCCTTTGGTATGGTGCATTCCACCTGATCAACAAAGCCAAAAAAAATTTCACAGTGAGTTTTACGGTAAAACAAACAGAACCCAAAAGCTGAAAGCACCCAAAAAAAATCTCTGGATACCTTGATCTCCCTGAAAGGAATCTGAAGACTCTTCTCAACCTTGGAGTCCAAGCCCAGAATCCGAGCAGCGTTGCGGAAATTTCGGTTTGCTGCAGTGAGGGCGTTCATCGCTGCTAGAACCAAGGAATTACGTGACAATGAAAGAGAAAAAAGAGAGAAAGGACGAAAATCTGAACAACAAATCAAAAGAGTGAGTAGGAAGTGATTCGAAGAAAGCAAAGAAAGAGCGATGGAGGAAAGAGGGGCGGAAGAGACAAGTATTTATAGCGTATGAGTCTCAAATTGGAGAGTTAATTTACTCCCACGCCCCTGCCATTGAAGCTCTTTCCAAAAGCTTGACAAGAATTTGAGGTGCCGTCCCAAATTCTAGGCTCAAATCTTCCTAGCCTGGCCTCATCAAACTGCAATCACGCTGCTGTACACTTCATTTAATAAATTAGAAAACTAACACAATTCACTTCCTCGCATTATTCAATAAAATAGGAAATTTAGGTTTTGCCATATTATAAATGCATAAATCCTCGCGCTACAATTTTACATTTACACTTTTAACATACTTATTATACATGTCAGGATTTCAGATGATGATGTAAATTAAAATTTAAAAATAATATTATTCTTATATTATATGGTACAAATTAAATATACATGTCACATCATTCGTAAATTATCGTCGCATGATTAAGCATTCATAATTTCACGATCATTTATATTATTTGAGTACTTAGTTTGGTAAATATAGATCATTAAATAAAATTTAGCTACACTTAGGAATGAAGTTTTGTTTCCCTTAAGTGTACACACAACAAAATTATTTTTATAATAATAGAAAAAGAAAAATAACCCTTACAGAAGATAGAAAACAAATTACATTGAAATTTGTATGAGGTAAATAAAAGGGTAATTATTAAATTCACCCGGAGGTAGTATCGAGATGGAGATGGAGTTTAAGATTTTTTTTGTTATCATGGTCACCCTTAACGTATAAATTTTTAACAAACCAACTCCTGGCGAGCCCCCGTTCATTTAGAACATACATTCGGTTCTCGTGAGCACAAAAAGTGACTCTGGCTCGAACATCCATTCTCTAGTATATGAAACCGGTGCCCATTCATCGACACCTAGTGCATACATGGGGTTGGTTTGTTGAATAATTCATACGTTAAAAACGATCTTGTTAACGAAAAACTTTAAACTTCATCTTGTTAATATTCACGTACTTTGAAGGTAAAATTGATAATTATCCTAAATAAAAACAAGTATCGAAATTCATAATATTTCCTTTTATAGCATCTCTACACTGATACAATCATTCCCTTAAATATTAATTATGTTTTTCACACTATATATAAAATTTTCAAGTCAGGCCAAAATATAACTCTTGTCGATGAGCTCTTATATATATATATATATATATTCTAACACAAGATCGAGCCAAAAATTAATTTTGAACTATCAAATGGGGTTTTTTTTTTTCTTAGATCAAAATATTTTATTTTTTTACGACCGGAACAAATTGAGCTTTAAGTAATTACTAATTGTATTCTAAACGTTTTTACTAGTCAACATAAAAATATTAAGTTGCACGCATTAGTACAAGAAGTGGTCCATCCTTTTTCTTGCAAACACATGTTCCACTTTTTTTTTATTATTAATTTCTCAACAACTATGTGCTAAAAAATATAATACACTTCAACATACGTTGCTTCAATTTCTATCCAAAAATAATGTTTTAGAATTGGGAGTACCTTCGGTTCACTTCTCGTGTTCATCTTTGAGCTTAGTTAGTCAGAATTCAATGTTGAAATACATAAAAAGATCGAATTCGTGAAATTTATCTATGAACATGACTTAGTTTAAGTCAAAAATTAATTAGAAAGAGTATAATACTTTTGTCACGTGTCAAATGTGGTAATGACTTGTAGATAGGGTAACAATTTTTAAAAACAATAATTTTGATTGAAAATTAATTAATTAAAATTATAAATTATTGCAAATTCCACTCAATTGAAAATCCTACGCATCAGTTTTAAAATTATTATTAGTTGTCATGAGTCCTGCCACGTCAGCTAATTGACAGATCTACTTGCTCTGCTCGCCGCGTAAGGGATGACGTGGCAAGATAAACGGAGGCCCAGGCTGCGTGAGTCTGGACTTCCCTGTAACCTAACGTTCTTATCTAACTTCTTCCACGTCAGCTATTTTGCGTTGAAAATTCTTCCTTTGACTAATTTGATATAGAACGACGTCGTTTTAATGTTCTTCTAGTTTTTTTTTCTGGATAAGTTTGGATCTAATTTGTCCAGGTTCTGTGCACCAATTGCTAAGATATCATACAAGAAACCACGTTTTTTTTAAAAATAATTATTAATTATCAGCTCAAAAAAAAAAAAAAAATCGATCTAGTATTATAGGCTTCAACAACGACCCAATGTCGTTTAAGTCATGTGATAACGAATCGATATAGACATTTTCGTTATCGGTTGACGCCATGTAAATAACACAATCGATATTAATGACTTTCAAATTAGTCAATAATAAGTTGCGAGGGAAAAAAAATTGAAGAGGCAACGTTGATCCTTATCAAAACGAACAATACGGGTAATGTTTTCTATTTCTTTCTTTGTTATATGCCAACCTCTTCCACTATACGAGTCTTCTAAGCGGAGCGAAAAGGGTGTTTTTATTGATGATAGGAGATATATCGAATAACATATTGTGCAACTCTTGAAGTCAATATTAAAGTGCACTTATATCATCGAGAGGGTAATAAGCAATGTAAACCTAATGTTTGTGATGTCACTTACGCATTAGAATTTGATATATTTCTTTGACAAATCAAACATTTAGTAGATTGAATCTTGCTGGCAATTTATCTTTTAAATTCAACGTTCGTATACCATGTTTTTTTTTTGTCATTCAATCAGATATTTTAATCTAATTTCTAACTACTCCAGTGATTTTAAAATCGATTTTGAACTTTGTGAATCTCTTGATTTCGGTTAATAGAATACTGATATAGTTGTAAATCGAGTTAAAAATTGAAAGAGTAATTAGAAATCGTTCATCAAAGATTGTCATAAGTAGAATCAATTAATACAATAGTGGGCTTATAAACTAAGATTTAAGGGAAGATATTCATTCATAGTGGTTTTGATTAGAGAAAATTGGATAAGTTTAGCAATTGGCCGGATGTTGTTTATTGTTATTTTTAATTTGGTTTGACCGTCGGATGAGGATCTTCTACCAAAGCCAATGCCTATCCATGTGCTTTCTGTCTCGACGACAGGGTTTGCAGCAATTATTATTATTATGTGAAATTTTGTTTAAAATAAGAGGAAATTATAATATTAGCTGAAACAATATCAATAAAAATAATTTTTAATTGCAATTAAAAATATTAAAATGCAAATAGCTACTAATTAAATAATATTTCATTTTTTTAAATATTAAAATGTAAAAACAAGCTATTTTTTTCATACCCAATCGTAAAAAGGCATATTCCTATGCGTATATTACATTTAAACCTTTATAAACTGAAACATAAATAAATATTTTCGGTATCCAATATATAATTAGAGAGCTTGAATTAACAAATATAATATGCTATTTTAGCACCAATAGTTATTTTATTAAATAATTTCAATTGCTCAAGTTAGTCGCCCAGACATACCTGATCAAATATAAAACTCCGAATATATGAAAAATATATTAGGAATTCTTTGCTTCTCCTTAATCTCAAAATTATTTTTTGACAAATTAACTCTGACTTAACACAAGTATCTCCTGATTTCATTCGTGCGCGTCGTACCTTTTGGCAACTTTATCGATATAGCTATTTTGTGATCGTTCAAGTGTACCCGGCTAAAAATCTCGATATTTGAATCTCTAGTACCAACATTAATTGTTTCTCATTTTTGAATTAATCACTGTTTTCAACCAGCTGATGATCCAGCTTCATTCTTGTTGAGAATTACAGAACACAATAACTTGATAACAAGACATCTACTTCTACAACATATATATGTCTGGCCCTGTTTCCTCGTGTCTCTGCTTCCTCCCTTTCTTCCATCAATTCAGATAACACAATCTTTTAAACCTCAAATTATGTCACAAATGACCACAATCCTTACTCAATGCTAATCTTTTCCAGAAAATAAAAACAGAAAATTGCAGTAGGATTCTCAAATACAAATGATAATACATGATTTTTTTTTTTTTTGTCTCCAATCTTTGCAACACAAACCAGTCATCTTCTAATATGGTCGGTATCGCATCGGCCGCCTGAACCTTGGAACTCTTCTGCACAAAGTCCAAAATTTATGACACAAGAAGTTTTTTTATTGGTCAAATAAAGGAATTATAAGAAATATGGCTAAAAGAAATGATCAAGTAAAATCTAAAGTGTAAATCTTGTTCACAGAAGGAATGCCAAGTCTCCAGTTCGTAGAATTATGCATTAGTACATCAAAGTCAGATTTTCTGTTCAAAAGATTGTGCATTGATGGAATTTTAGGACATTTCCAAAGGCTTCTTTTGGAGTGCTAGAGAAGTGCTTTCTATTCTTAGAACTCTAGATAGACATTAAACACTGGAAAAAGTAAAACCAAATCTTAGATCTCATCCAAAAGCAAACAAATAGTATCAGTGGAGCTGCCCCTTGACTCTTAAAACAATATATTGCTAGAATAGTTCAAGATATTACCCAAACTGTTTTTGTTCTATTCATAAATAAATAAACCGAATAAAAAACATTATGCTTCAGACACCTCAATTAATCCCATATGCTGCGAGCATAGCATTTCCCGTTGAACACACCCAAGCCAACTAATAATAACCGAACCTAACAAGTACCCGACCGAATAAACCACTAGTTACTTTGAAGGGTTCCAAATTTGAGAAGCATACCAAGAGTTATCAGTTGAGCTGCCCCCTAATTCTTAAGAACAATATATTGCTAGAACAGTTAAAGATGTTACCTAAAGTGTTTTTGTTCTCTCCATGAAGTCGTATAAAAGAGGTGTAGGTGTATAATAAAGCTTTACATCTAAATTTGACAAAAGGGTCAAATACAAACAGCAAAATTTGAAGCTTTCAAGAGCTGAGGATACAGAAAATGGTTAGAAAATAAATATAAGATAACCAAACAAATCTTACGACAAAAGACAGCAAAATTTGAAGGTTTCAAGAACTGAGGTTACAGAAAATGGTTAGAAAATAAATATAAGATAACCAAACCAAATCTTAC
The DNA here is from genome assembly GCA_022433055.1 of Begonia peltatifolia. Lineage (NCBI taxonomy): Eukaryota > Viridiplantae > Streptophyta > Magnoliopsida > Cucurbitales > Begoniaceae > Begonia > Begonia peltatifolia. The sequence goes on along the minus strand of CM039519.1, from coordinate 963,411 downwards.
GACCCTTTTTCAAATTTGTTACATTCTATTTAATTGTATATTTAACTCAAGTAACAAAAAACTATATGAAAAACCCGCGATAAAGAGATCGTCAAACTATATCATTATCTTTCTTTTAACCTGTTCATCTGCCTTCTTGGTTTTCAATGTGGGCAATGAATTGTTCATACAGTATTTACATTATTAAACTGAAATATGAGTGCTCAGGGTGAAACCCTAAGATTAGGGTTCGGAGAAATAGGTAAAACCCTAAGATACTATAGGACGCAGTTAAACAAAAATAGAAATTGCATTATTTCCTCCAATTATAATGGAATAATACTACATTTACACTCTAATTTCACGTCCTTATTAAGAGGTTACGTGTCATTTAATCATTGATGAATAATTATGGTATATAAAATTATCTAAAATACTATATCAATCAATGAGTAAATTATGCATAAGAATCAAGTTAGCATGTGATATTAAAATGTGAAATTAGAGTATAAACGTAACATTAATGAGAAATGCTAACCTTACGTATTTTCTAGAGTCGTCAAAATTCATAATATAGAACCCTAACAATGTTAAATCTATATGCCGAGATGGCGTATTGGATAATCAAATGTGAAATGCGTAAAAAAAAAAAAGAAAAAAAAAAAAAGCAATGTGCACTAGGAGGTATGTAGTCCATATTTTGAGATACAAGTGATATGAGAAGACCTAAAATGTCAAATACAAAAATGAAAAAAAGAAAAAATTAAGAGAAAGCAGTTGTAGAATTGTAAATTTGTAAAACACATCCATCAATCACCACTTTTTCTATGTACCAATAGGCAATAAATATAGACTTCTCATATTTACGAAATTTATGGCATACATTTGATATTTATGACACTTGCAGACATTTGATATTTATGAGATCTCTTGGTATTTGTGCAATTTTTATAATCAATTTCGACTATTTTACTGGATAATGAAAAAGGGATTTGTCTGGAAGCCAGAAGGCAAAAGTAAGTGCTTAAACATACCCATAGGAAGGATAGAAGGGAGTGGGAGCAGCAGCCATAAAAGGCCTCCGGGGTCGAAACCCAAAGTAGGGATTTGGTCGCCTTCCTCTGTATTGTTTCATGCCTGGAACATTAGTCCTCTTGGCAGAAACCTACAAATACACCAAAATTCCACCATTATCTAATATACAAGGTGATCCAAACTTAACTACAGATTTACATAATTTAAACACCTTCAGTTGACGTCCATGCAATTCTGATTCATTTAACAACAGGGCATTCTGGACAGCATCCACCTCCACAAACTCAACATAAGCAAATCCTTTTGGTTGGCCAAACTTATCTGTCAATATGGTCACTCTGTTCACAGTTCCACATGATTGGAAATGTTGTTGGACTTCTTCAGGAGTGCATACATAGTCAACCTGAATGAATAAAATCAAAACATCTCTTTAGATTGAGTCTCAGAGCAATTATCTGTATCAGAATGTCGAAAAAAGAACATGACTCCTATGATCAAATGAGTGTTAAACCAAACATCTAAATGTCACAGAATATTTCAAATGTTTGAATAAAGAATTCTATAATTCCATCTGAAGAATAAGAATTCTACAAGCTTGAATTTGTTAGAAGTTGAAGCTTGTAATTACAAAAGAAGATAAGTACAGGGAAAATGTAAAATCTGTGAAAAACAGGTTAGCTAAATCGATGGAGCCCACCTTTTTTCTTAGGAATGAACACATTTTTTGCAATAGAGTTCCATCAATTTATCTACGGAGACTCTCAACTTAATGTAGCATCCCAAGCAATGCAAGTGGATTAAAAAAAGACAATAAGAACTACATCCAATCACTCAGCTTAATCACTAAATGGTAATGCATTGTGCAATAAACAGATAACCAACTCAACTCAAGGCATGAGAAACAAGGATACTTGGGTATGAAATTCTAGTTATTAAGATTCCACTCAGCAAACTTTGAAGGCATTTCTAGTTTTTGGTTGCTTTATAAACTTTGGAGCTATAGTGGATCTTGCTGAATATCATCATTCCATTTTACCAATTAAACTGAGCCATCACCCATATAACTAGCATCAAATGAATGAACATATCTAATCCAAGCATCTTATCTACCAACCATTAAGTAATTGGTGACCAAACACAACATGGTCCTAGATAGACAAAAGATCATCATTTCCCAAACAGAAAAAAAATAATCATTTGCAACTACAAATGGGTGTAATTGATCAATTACACAAACATTCAAGATAACCAAAAAATGGAAATTTTTTGGACATAAGTACGATGGTGTGATTTGCATACATGCTCTTATTTTTACGTTAAAGCATAATTCAAACTGCAGATATCTGAATCCATATACCATATCAATTCCATAAGATGAAAATCACTAGAGTAAAAGAAGGTCAACTAATACAAATATTGAATATGGTACTACATTAAACAATTTTAAATTGACCATGAAGATATGATGACCGTTTATTTGAATCAAATTACAAGTAACATCCACATGCTGAAATAGACAAAGTAGGACAAACGCTCTAAGGAATGGAATCATAGAAAATTCACAGGGAATGCAAAAATTAAATGGTTCATAGGATTTTAAATCTCACATTGCCAACATAGATGGATCTAGAATCAATTTCCTCCTTTTCAGCCTGTGTTGCAGAAGTACCAGAGGAATCTTTTTACATGTTCATGAAACAAAACCAGAATTTAGGAAATTCAAAAAAGAGAATTGTACGACATTGCTAAAATTTGTAAAATAAAGTTTTCCCTCAAATTAATTAGTAACCCAAATATGAGAACAATGTGATAAAGACATAAAACAATGATAAATGATCAAAATAAGCACTAGAAAAAGTAAATAACATAGACACAGAAGAAAAGTATGTACCAAAGACACCAAAGTAAACCTAAAGGAACTAATTTTAGGCACCCTCTTCTTCTCCCCGCTCCCCAATTCACTCCATTCAACCACAACACTCGAAATAGAATGCATTCTGAACCAATCAATGCCAAGGCAATCCGAGAACCCAAGACCAAAGGGAGTCGACCAGTTCCAAATGATGGAGAGGCTACTCATTCTCCTCCTTCTGGCACAAAAAAATATCTATTTGGAAGAGAAAACAGTTATGGACCAATAGTTCATGCCCACAATTGGCAAGTAGACCACTCACCAAGATCTCAACAGATGCAAATACTCTAAGTAACAGGGTATGAACTATTTAATTATGATAGAATGATAGAGAATAATAGTTACCCAATGTAACTTTTAAAAAATGGATCTCATAAAAAGGACGCAAAATTTGCATCAAAGATAACCATCTGCCTTCTAATCAAATAGCGCAAGATGCCAATCATGTAACTATCACAAGATATCTCCACAAGGAAGAATCAGAAGATCGTGACAAAGCCCAAAAGCCATCAAACTTCTACACAGTTTAACCATTACTGCAAAATAAGATGACATTCGGACGACTCAAAATTGGAAGATATCTGAACTCTCTAGCATACTAGAGACATATTTTGAAAGAAACCGCAGCTAAGCTGCCAATAATAAAGCCGTCCAAAAACAAAAAATGTATATTGTCTGAAAGAATTCAACTCTCATAAAGGCACCATATTTGGGAAAAAGCCCTAATGACAGAATGGGAAGTCTTCGGCCTAACAAAAAGTTGGTGGGTTTTCTACATCAAATCCTGCTTGCTAATTATTAAGGGTTCATTGAGGCCATTTGCATTATCATATAAAAGGTAAAAGAAAAAGAACCCCCAGCAAGTTTCGTTAGATTACGCATACTATTAATCTGGTTCCCGAATATTGAAATAATAGGGAAAACTATGAAAGCCGAGAAAATACATAATAAAATCCAAAACCATAAAACAACCTTGAACAGCACCCATCTCCTTCTCAACCTTGGCCTGCATTTCGCGAAGAGCCCCAGCTTCTTCTTCGATCTCCTTAAGCCTCTTTTTCATGTCCTCCAAATCCTAATCAAAACCAGCAGCCATATCAAAACCCTATTGGAGTCGGGTAAAACAGAAAGGAAGAGTACAAAGCTACAAGAAAATCCAAAACCCACCTTGGAATTTGAATTAGCAGGTTCTTCTTCATATCCTTCATACTCGGCATTCATATCGCCATCATCGCCTATATCTTCTTCGTAAACGTCATGCTCTTGGTCTTCATGATTGATGTTATGCTCCATCTCTCTCTCCCTCTGTACTAGTTACCTTGGTTGAATACTAGTTTTATCTGGGCTCCGGTTTTTGCTGCAGCTTCTGCCGCTGCAAGGAAATATTGACTATTGAATAATGGCGTCGGGGACGCCCTACCCTCGGATTCTGTCAATACCTTTCGGTAAGGACGATCTTACTAAGCCTTAATATTTCTGTGTAATTTTATTTCGGTCATTTATGTTTTCAGAAAATAAAATTTTCCGTTTTACTTATTATTCATTTCTCCCTCTCAAAAATTGACTCATAAATAATAATTAATGTATTTAATATAATAAATTAATTTATTATATTAATTATATATATATATATATATATATATATATATATATATATATATATATATTATTTTTTGACACATGGATAATATTTTAATATAAACAAATAAACAAATTATTCATATTTAATTTTAATTTAATATTTTAAATTTTAAATTTTTTTATTAAATAATTAAATAAATTAATAGTTGAGATACGGAGAACATCGCTGACATAAAATTAGAGCATACTTAAAAAAAATAATTCTAATAAATATTGGCAACATTTTCGTGACTTATAATAGTTTATTTTATTTTGCATGTTAATAATGTTCATTTATTTTATATAAATGTTAAACTAAGCAAGCTTACAAACTAAATATATATTATTTATTATTATAATAGTTAATCTTTAATTAATAAAATTGTTTAATGTCAAGTCAAGCTGGTCAACATGCTGGCAAACTAGCCCGCTCGTTTAACTCTTCTGATAGTGATAACACCTAATGCTAGAGGCATGCTCGCTCTCCCTGCGCTACCAAATCACCCTCTGTGCCGAGAAGCAGCAACAAATCAACAAAAAAGTGCCTATAACACATACCCGTTTCATTATTATTTCGCAGTACCATTTTACATATGTTATAAATATATATACTCAGCAGAAGTGCGACCCCATAGGAACCCACTAAGCACCAGGTAACTTTGACCTACCCTAATACTCTATGCCTCTTGATCTTCTATTTTGCCTTTGACTTCTCGTTGTCTGTCGTTGTTCTCTGAATCTAAAAGATAAGAGATTACTCCCAGTAAATACATCTTTACGCTAAAGATTTACTAAAACATGTAAAAAAGACATGACAAATGTAAAACTCACCCCCAGGTACCATGGTGAATATGAGCTATGATATACAACTGGTCACTTGTCATGCCATTTCATATGTGTAATGTGCTTGTGATACAACTTAATGGTGATCATATATATCAACATGCCAATGTAAATGTCAGAGCCCGATCACAACTCATGGATTCTCGAAATAGGATGGAGAGCCAGCACAAGTCTAACTCTTACAATCCGATTAGAATATCACACTCACTCGAACTCACTTGGTGTCCTAAGATAGAGCTATTTTGCTCACTTGCTAAAATGTACATTCAAGCGTATGGACTTATGACAATCAAACGTGCTACAATTAAAATGATACCATGCAACAAAAATTTGTAGTACCAACAACGAAATAAACGCATACAAGCCACATAAATAATATACGAGTATTATTATATAAAAGACTCTGTCCTCAAATATAATACACACTTTGGGTCATATCATCATATATCCTTACAAATAGTAAACTAAAATAAACTATTCTCTATGTTTTGCTAAGCTCATCAAGTCATTCATTCATCTAGACACTCCTTATTCATGTCTAAATAAGAGTAAACCATAAAGCTCATGAGTAGCCGAAGTTAGTAGCTAGAGCTAACATGTATGTATGAGAATTTTAAATGTGTAATGGTACACGTGTTTGCATGATGAATCATGCAATAAGGAAAATATATTAACAAAAACGTATAAATATTAATATGTATTGAATTGAATTGATAGTAAATAATAAATTATCATGCAAATTCAGCATAGCATTGTATTCACTATGGAGGTATAGTGGGTGGTGGACTTAGGTAGGCGAGTTAATTTATATTCGAGTAAATTTTTAAAGTTTTTACGTCGTACTCAGTGTCTAGGGAGTGTGTCATATGTCTGTGTGTGTACATATCCATCCGTGCATAAAAAGTGTAAACAAACTTTAAAAGAGTTTTATAAATCAATGTAAACGGAGTTGCATACATGCACTTTATTTAGAATGTTTATTTGGAAGAAACCACAACATAATTTATTTTATGGTTTGTTTCTCGTTCATTAGTATCATCTCAGGTGAGAATCTTTAATTAAAAACATTTAAGTTATGCAATTTCTTTATTTATTTACAAAATTAAAAGGTGTGTGTTCTATTAATAATTTGCTTCCCATTATGGTACAAAATAAAAATAACAAATCTGTACAGTTTACATTCTAGCATAAGGAAGCACCCAGTTATCATTTAATCTAATCAACGTGTAAATCCAACTGTAGAAACTTCAACTTTTATGGCATACTGGCATTGTTTACACGCTTAATCCATGTTTCCATAATAAGACATTTCTCAACTACTTCCAATGTTTAAATGAAAACGTAGAAAGACTCTTCCCATTTTCAAGAAACTTACATTAATCTTCATTCAAAACATTTCTACTCAAAAAAAAAAAAAAAAAGAAATTTTTGGGCGTAAACTACAAAAATTTCAAATTAGAAGTCACGATTTAGCTCTCATAGCATCATATTCAACGAAAAATAACTTCCAAACTGCAAGGCATAGAAAGATTCACTTTTCGAACATAATCTTTTGTTCTAAGAACTTATTTCAATAAGAAAAAACTCACCAGAGAAACCAATTTTGAACTTTGTAATCAGTATCTTCAAACTTCTGGGTTGTTTTCCTCTGGTTTTTTGTTTATTTTCCGACAGTTTGAATTGCTATTTCCAGCCTTGAACTAACTGCTTCCCATGATATGAGCTCAGTTACAAAGGTTGATATGTATCTAGGTCGCAGATTCTACCATACAAGAAATAAGAGCAAAATATCAAACTCTAATACACATACATTGGGCTGGCTACTTGAACAAAACAATGTGGATTGGTATTTAATTTTCACCTGAACGTCAAGATAGTATGCATGCTGTTGAAAGCATCAAATGAAAAAGTGACATTAAAACGTGAAAAAAATAAATGATGAAAAAAAAAAAGGGAAAGCATACTACCTCCCAAACATCAATGGTAAGCAGTGGCTGCAAAAACAGAACAGACCAATTCAAATTGTGTGCAACAAATATGATAGCATCAGAAGACAAGGCACCATATTAATCCACAATGAAATAAACAAGAAAGCTCAACAGTTTTCCTTAAGATTGTGATTGTACTTACATGATAGCCCCAAACTAGGGGGTTCACAGCATTGGGACTCTTAACAACGACAAGCTTTTTGTCTTCCTCTGAAGGAGACGGATTTATTGCATTTCCAACATCAAGCTTTTGTTCCTTATCTATATTAAAATACAAAATAGAACGGCATAACATGCAGTGAAACAAAGTAAAAGGAAATCATAGATACCAAGTTAACACTCACATGCAAGCCATGCCCAACCAGAACCAAACTGGGTTGCTGCCGCTGTCTTGAACTCCTCCATAAATTTTTCAAAGGAACCAAAATCTCTTTCTATTAGTGCTAGAAGGTGTCCAGTTGGCTTTCCTCCCCCTCCTGGTTTCATTGATTCCCAGAAGAAGTCATGGTTCCAAACCTACAAAGTTCAAAGAAACCATAATTCTCAAGGTAACAGATGAAGGTGAACGAAGTGTGGCATGCATAATTGTCAGCTCCATAACCTTCCAAGTTGCAATTCTTGATCTCATAAAACTTGTTTTTTTTTAGTTTGCATACACAACAAGAAAAAAAAAATAGTTCCTTTCAGCTGTAGTCGATTACTTGTTCATGTAAAACGTTAAACACTTCTATAGAAAAAAAAATACACCATCCAGACATGTTCCTTGGGGTAAAACTACAGTACGTTCAGTTTCTTCCATGGTTAGAAATCTTAAGGTCAAGTTTCCTATCTTTTTAACTGATATTTATGTCGACTCGGATAATCAACTAACAAAAAATAAAATAAAACACAGAACTAATGCTTATGCTCAAGACACCTGAGCTGCATTGTTGAAAGGTGGAAGCATATCACCCTTGTTGTATGTAGCAATAACAATATCTTCCAACGACAATTCCTCTAGCTCTGTTCCAGCTATTTGCTTATTCAGGTTGTCTACGTAGGTCCTGTGGTGCTTTCCCCAATGATACTCAAGGGTCGTTTGGCTCATATGAGGCTCCAAAGCATTCTGCGGCATGCACATTGTCATACATAAAAATCTTTCCTAGATTATACACTCAGACTCATGCACTGAACTTTCAACAAAAATTTACATAGTCAAGAAGAGTTTGGTGATATTTAAAGGAAAAGATGTCCTTGTTGCAAAGATGAAGAAAACCAAAAATTTAACTATTTTCAACAATTCTTAGTATGCCAGAATGTCATCCACTAATTGTTAATGTTCTCTTTGTTAGTATGTCACCAGCTAATTCTTAATTCTCTCTCTTTCATTCAAAAAATAAATACAACATTATTTGCATTTTCTTGTAATTTCAAATGCGCTTTTCATTTCAATATGAAACATTCTTTTTAGTATTTCTTTATGAAATTCTGAAATTTGTTTTTCGGCTATATTGGCAGCAGTACTATGACCATAAGTTTAATCTCTTTGTTTTCTCATGTTTTTATACTCTTTCATATATTTCCTTTGATTATATTTACTTACTATTAACATAATAGATTGAAATAGTTTACCAGACATGCAGATGACAGAAATCTTATTTGTCTTATTTAAAAATTTAACTATATTTATTGAAAAAAATAATTATTCGAAATTAATATGAAAATATTTAGAACCATATTTCGGCCAGAAAAATGTTATTTAAATAGAACTTGAGTACTAAAAAGGGTACTCAATATAATTATGAAGTGAATTAAAGTAAGAAAAGAATGCATGATATTTTTAAATTACAGTTGGAATAACTAGGTAAATTTATATATTAGATGGACCCTACCCCTAACTTCGCCTTGGCACTGGACTAAGTAGTGCTGGAAACCCAAAAAAAAAAACCCCACAAAGATTGCTAGAAACTGTTTATGTAACATCTTAAATAGACAAGATTATGATAATAAAAAAGCTAGCCACAGTGAAATTAGACAAAATACTACATAAAATGCAAGGAAAATAAACGGTCCAATCTTACCAGCGGATATGGAGGGGGTTTGAGATCAAACTTTGCACTGATTTTTCTAGAAGATGTTTTCCGTATGTGCAGTTTCTGTCACATAAAAAAGCGATCTTATTTCCTTAATAATGAAAACATAAGTGAATTAAAAAAAAGGGTCATCATAGATATGATTTCAATTTTAAAAATTTTGTTATGAATTACTTTGGAGTTTATATCATTATGACAGGGGCAGTGGATATTATTTTGTGGCATCAGACAAATACAAGAAAACAAAGTTCCTGGTACAAATTTTTTAGTGTTTACAAACCAGTTGTGACCTGTAATTAGCTGAATTTTCAATCAAATTGCTTTCCTTTGGAAAAAAGTCGTTCAAAAAAAATGGAATCAAATGCCAAAAGAATGAAGAAAGACAAATCTTGGGCCATGTGATCAGCAGGATTCTTGAAAATCTTCTTTTCCTTTGGATTAGTGTTTCTAGAGCTCTATAAGTCTATATTCTTTAAACTACGAATAAAGCAAGTTCTTCTTACTTAAACTGGTATGAGCATGTAGTACATAAACTGGCCTGACAACAGTTACTAACAAAATGCAAGACATACACACACAGACACATAAATCCATATAGCAAAATCGCATT
>CM039519.1:907652-953342 GCA_022433055.1 Begonia peltatifolia | reverse complement strand
TCACCCAAATCATTTACTACCCATGTTATTTTCACCATATTTACTTTTCACGTCCAATAAAAATTAAGTCACCAGGAAAGTAAATAAAAATTCAGCGAACAAACTGTATGAGTAACCTTTACTGTGCCAAACCAGATAATCAAAAATCACTGACTCGGCAACTATCAGCCAGAATGCAGAATAGAACTAAGTAGCATTACCAACAGGAGTAATGAAACAAAATGGGAAAAACCATTTCATTGAGAAAATAAAGTTTAACTTGATTCACAAAAACGGAAACAACAGAAAAAGAAAGACGCAAACACACATCCGTTGATAAATAATGTAATGAGGAACCCATATTTCTTAGCATTCGAATTGGGGGAAGAAGAAACCCGAGTTTTACCCCTTTCTTTGACGAGTCCAATGTACGAGTTGACTGAAGCGGGCTTCCATGAACAGATGAAATTTGATTGTGCGGTAGAACAAGAGAAGATAGAGAGAGTGTGCCCGCCATACTTCGCTGAGGTCCTAAATGACCACATCAGCCATTTGCAGGGGAAGGATAAATGCTTTACAAAGAGTACTCCAACCTTTTGGGTAGTACCTGTTGCAGTACTGCTTTGTACTGGCCCATAGTTCTTTTGGGTAATAATGTAATATAAATAGTTGTTCTTGAAGTTTCCTTAGTTTCAACAAAATGGAGAAAATAGAATCGGTTCATTTTTGTTTGGCAACATCGGATCTTTGGGTTTCATTTTTTTCTCCTGAAAATCAAATTTTATTTAATATTCTTCTCCGATTAAAACCACAATAATTTTTAAAAAAGTAGAATAATAAAAGACGAGACTATTAGGTATTATCTGCATTAATCGAAAGAAAAAAAAAGACTGTGGAAGAGTTATTTTTAAGGGTAGGCACGGGTCGATTTAGTCATATCGTGAAATTGTGTGTGTATATATACACACACGCGCGCGCGTAGAGTGTGTGTGAGTTAGAGGATGACAACTCTTCACAAATAAGAATGAACTAAATAAATTAGGGTTGGATTTTAGGTAGTTCTAGGTTTGGGCATTGATAGAATTAGGTATTTGGGCCGAGTAGAATAAAGTATTTGGGTCCAGTTTTGCTGGTTGACCCAGGTTTGGGGATTTTTTACGGTTCTGGCAATTTTTGACGTCCAAAATCACAAACCGAATCGTGGCTCGCAGTTTGGGGAGTCCCGAATTGTGATCGGTTCATATCCCTCACAGAATCAATCTGGACCGAACCAAACCGCGAAGCCTGATCGGTTTTTGTCCACCCCTGATTATTCTATTATCACTTGGAGAAAAAGAAAAAAACCAAAAAATAGTTCACGCATTTCGCACCACTTTCCCCTCAACAATTACGATATAAGTACATCTCCATTCCTAATTGTCTTCCCCGCCAGCAACTGAGATCAGTGCTGTCTTGTAACTAGTGAGAGTAGGGTTTAAATGGAGCAGAACTCTGCACTTATGGTGTGGGACTCCACGATATATCCGATAGGCACAACTTCTTTGCAAAAATCATCCGGCGCAATCTTTTGATTTGTAATTCAAGATTCTACTTTTGCAAAAAAATGAGAATTCTATTTCTTCACAAACTTTCGTACACATGAATTTTCGGCTTTAGGACTCCGTACGTGTTGATTCTCTTTAGATTACTAGATAGCAGGACTCCACTTTTGAGACCAGAGTTCCAAAAACTTTGAGATACAAGATCTTCGCAAAACACTCTATCTGAACTGGGACTCCCTATAATTTTAATGACATAATCATGGACAATAACAAATTAATCATATACAAATTTATTAATTTATAAATAATAATTATACTTTGTCAATCATTAAAATTAAAAATATAACAAAAAGGATCATAATACTTTGAAGACAAATTACGAGAAGACCTAGTAGCCACCGAAAGTGGGCGGTAAGTTTGAAGTTTTATAAAAACTAAGTCACCAACGTCAAATTGGCATTCAATTTTGTGTTGACGAGCATACACCTTCATTCGGGTTTGTGCTCGAGCAAGATTAATGTGGAGTAAACTGTCCATATGATGACATTCTAACATTCAACAATCAAACCTCACACTTGGAATGAAAAATAGAACAACAACCATGAAATAAATGCACAAATCTGATTCACTAAAGTGATCAAGAACTAGACTAAACTCTAACATGAAAAATGGCCATCCAAAATTCCCTAACTTCCCCCAAAAACATGTTTAAATATCTCTTGCTAATTGGGAAATGTCGAAAGTACCCTTACAACAAAACTACACCACTAGAGTAGAAAATAACACATCCAACTATTTCATTTAACTTGCATTGTTTTAAAACTTATAAATCAAATCCAAATTAGCCACCAAAAGCACTTCAAGTTCATGTTATTCTTGATCTTTCAATTGAAAGTTCGTTTGAACTCCAAGTCGTATTTCAGAAATGTTGCTTGTTTTGACCTCCACCTTAAATAGTTAATGACTCCACTCAATGAGATGTTTTGGTAACTCTTTATCCTTTGTACTTAGCTGGATCTTCCACTTATTCTTGCACTCTATTATCTGGAAAGCAAGTAGAATTATAATGGTTAAAGAGTCTCCTTTCTTGCGAGCAAGTGAGAGACCTTTTTGGTGCATCACTGAATTCGATTGAAAAAGAGTTATTTTGAATTGATATTTGTAGGTGAAGCATTACTTGAATCGAGTGAATTACAAATTCTTTAAGTCAAAATTATATGAATTGCTACAACATTATTTTCTTTAAAGAATTAATTAATTTTATTTATATTTTTCAAGAACTATTATATTAATAGCACTAAAATGATTGTTGTTGCATTTGCTGCGTAGATACTGCCAACTGGGATGAACATATTATGAAAATTGAAGAGATTAAGCAAAATATTTAATTGTGAAATTCTAATTAACAACAAAGAGGGGTACCTTTATTGAAGAAAGAACATAAGAGAATAAATCTTGAATTGAAAATGAAAAATTGAAAGAGAGAGAAAGAAAGAATTTGAAAAAAGTTTTTAAATATAAGAAAGCGAGCAGGAGAAGAGTGGAGACATTGAGAGCCGAACAGAAAGGCTCGAAATGACTAAAGAGAAAGAAGTTTAGAGAAGAAAGTAATGATAAGAAAGGACGACGCATTGCTGTAACATCACACATCATTGCATTGCAAAGAAATTGGATTTATGTCGATTGTCAAATTTGATTATATATGTTCTTATCGTATTGAAAAATAGGTACGAATTGTTAGATACATAATAATTTATACGATCTGAATTTTATGAATTTGTTATTATTCAATTTGTATGACTTCAAGAATAAAGTGTTATTGAAGTTTTTATTATTTTCACTTTGTCTGTAAATAGAAAAATAAAAAATAAAAGGAACCAGTAAGTAATTCAAATGAATCTTGATTATTTCAAGATTCTTGTTCGTTCGAATAAATGTTGTAGCAAATGTCTCTGCATGTTTTGTTTATGCTACAATGTTTTCATGACGAAAAGCCATGATGTTTCAAGAATGGAATACCTTGGCATAGTGTTATCTCTCGTTGTTCGATAAGCATGTCGTGACATTCAGCATTCTTTGCAGAGTCTTGTTTTTAAAATTATTTTCATAATACATTATTCATACGAAATATTTTATAGTGTCATGTTAATGCACTGTGACACAACATTATATTATTGTGTGAATAAATTAATAAAATTATGAAATTGATAAAGCATTGCAAGTAGAACATTGCACACCACTGCATTTGTGTGATGATAAAACATGTATCATCTGTATGAGACCAAAAGGTACGTGATTAGTTTACACTATACCTTAGATCACTAATTTTCAAGGCGTGAAGTATTTTGATTCATTGAGTAAATAGAAGATCAATTCAATGTCCTCCTTAGAAGCAAAACCCTAAGATCTCATATGATAGTAAAGTTCGATGGCTAGGACTAAAATGGTGAAACTCCAAGAAACCTAGTGTTGTGCGGTGGATCGCATACTAGTGTGATAACTTACATATATTGCTATATTGGGCATATTGACATATAAACTTAAATATCGATACGAGTAATAAAAAATCTAATTAATATTATATCATCATTTCCATAGCACATACCACTAGCACTAGTTCACCATAAAGGGTTTATAGTAGAGGTTAGGGGTGTGTTCAAGTCTCATAAGTTCAAATATATTTATTTAATTCTAAAAGAGTTTAGATTTTCTTATTAAGCTTAATGAGAAATCAAGTGATACAAAATCTTCTATTTTGCAGATACAGAGAAAACAACTAGAGGCATAAAGGGAAGTCAAAAGCGGAGTAGAGTAAAGACATCATATGCACAATTGACCGCATAGGTTACTAGCTCGTGTAGAGATTTTTTAGTGAAAAATTACACTTTAACGTAAATGCACGTATTGCTAACAAAATAATGAAAAATAAGTATGAATAAAATCCATAAGGATAAACTTAATCAAATTATATTGTGTAAAAACAATTAAAGATGTAAAATAACATGCTTGGTTTTTATATGAAATGTAAAAAATAACATATCAAATTAAAACGAGTTGGTTCTGATATTGAGAGTATTTGTTAGGGTTGATTTTCTTGTTACGTAAATTTCACTATTAAAGCCACAAATTGCTATAACATTCGTTTGAACAACAAGAATTTTATAATAACTAATGTTTATTCGAATTGTTTCCTTGTATAAGCGCTCATTTGTATAAAAGATTGGATCGACGTCAAGACGAGAGATCAACAACGAGAGAATGAAATTCTTGAGAAGTTTACGAATTTGGATGTTGAAAACTAGAGATTCTTTTTATTGAAATTTTTTTTGTAATTTGAAATTTTTTTTTCGAATTTATAATTTTTTTTCAAATTATAATTTCTTTTTATATATCAAAATATTTTTAATGATATTTATGTGATATTTTTTATTCGATAGTCTCAAATAATTTTTTTTTATTAATATATTCAATTTTATATATGTTAACATAAATAATTTTTAAATTAAATGAGTAAATATATTAGACATATAATTTTTAATACTTATTATAATTTTAAACAAAAATTTTTAAAAAACTTATATTAGATTAATACGCTCAACTCATTAAGGTTTGTTAGGCTTGTTGATCCGACTTGACTCAAGTTGAAATTTTTTAGGCTTGGCTTATTAGGCTCAGCTCAGTAGGCTTATCTTGGCTCGTTAAGTTTTGTTAAGATCGTTGATTCGACTCGGGTTAAAAATTTTTAGGTTTGACTTATTAGGCTCAGCTAAGTAGACTTATCTCGACTCGTTAAGATTTGTTAATTTCGTTGATCTAATTCGACTCGGGTTGAAATTTTTTAGGATTGGTTTATTAGGCTTAGCTTAGTAGACTTATCTTGTTTAATTAGTTAGCTTTGGTGAGTTAAAATACTTATGGCTCGACTCAGCCGGTTCGTTTGTCACCTCTATATTGACTACTAGAGTCACTTGCTAACACTTCAAATTTTAGAGCGGTTAATTGATAAAATTTAAAATTATATCAATTACAAACACCCTATTATTTTGGGGGAGACAATCCTTAAAAAAAATTAAGCAAAAAAAGAAAAGACCTTTGCACATCCTGAGGGGAGATCAAATGACGTGTCGTAAATTGATTGGTCAGAACGCATCACAATTTTGATTTCTTTATTGGCCTTTTATTGGGTTTAGGAAAAAAAAACGTCGGAGCGAAATACGAAGACTTCTTTGCTTTCTGCGCAGAGGTTTTTTCGTTCATGTTTCTTGATCCTTGCTGGGGTAAGATTTTTTACTTTTGTTTTCAATTCTTCATCTCGATTCTTCTATTTAGTTGGTTGGGTTCTTAATCTTCTGGATTTGATTTTCGGTTTGGTGATGGTGCTTTAGTCGCAAGATTTATGATGTTCAAATTGTTTTCTGAGAGATTGAGAAGTCATTGGTTGTTTTCCTCGTGTTTTTAAGCTGTTTTCGTTGTTTTTTTTTTGTCAAAGGTAACGGGAGCCAATTTGAAATGCTATCTTGCCAAGAGTATATGCTAAAATTTTGATTCATTTCTCCGTAGTTGCGTTTTTCTTCCTTTACGCTGTAAAATGATCTTTTTTGTGCCGCATCTTTTTGAGTTTACTTGGTAGGAAAAATGATCGGAATTTGAAGAAGCTGAAGAAGAAATTGTAAAGTTTTATTGTGGTTTGAGTTTCTAAAGTAGGTAAATATTAGTTTGGGAATGAAGGGGATTAAGATGTTTGGAATTTTCTCATTTTCTGTATTATTTATTTAGAGACGCGGTCCATATCAAGGTTAGTGGACGTTGTGAGCTTTAAGGTATTGTGTTTCTTTTTCTTTTATTGAAGTTTGAATTCCGTGACAGCTTGTTGTGAAAGATGATGAGACTTCGGACATATTCAGGGCTTAGTTTTATGGCAGCTCTAGTAGTTGTTTACCATGCTTTTAGCAGCAGAGGTCAATTTTACCCAGCCATGGTTTACCTATCAACCTCAAAGATCAATTTGGTGCTTCTTCTCAACATGGGACTAGTTTTAATGTGCTTATTATGGCAATTCACAAAAAAGTTATTTCTTGGCTCTCTTCGTGAAGCAGAGATAGAGAGGCTTAATGAGCAGTCATGGAGGGAGCTGATGGAAATCCTTTTTGCAATCACTATTTTCCGGCAAGAGTTTTCTGTTACATTTCTTGCTATGGTCACAGCACTTTTGTTAATTAAAGCTTTGCATTGGCTGGCTCAGAAAAGGGTTGAGTATATTGAGACCACTCCATCTGTACCCATGTTATCCCATATTCGGATTGTTTCTTTCTTGGGATTCCTTCTTGTTCTAGATAGCCTTTTTCTTTATAGTTCCCTGATGACCATGATACCATGGAGGGCTTCAGTATACGTCTTCTTTGCATTCGAGTGAGTAGATATTTTTCATATACCATATAATACTCTGCTACTATCATAAATATTTCTATTTTGTTTTTAATAAAATTTTTAAATCTCTTTAATTCTGGTCTGTCTCCAAATATAATCTTGCTCATGTTGAATTTTGTTGATCATTCACCATCGTAAGTTTAAATCTACAAGTCTAATAAGATATTTTTTTCTGCTTGTGAAAAAATTCATTGTTTCTCTTAAACCATGATTACAAAATTATGTATACAGAAAAGTTTGGTTAATATCTACATAGGACTCTTTAAGAAGCAAGAAATACAGAAATCCTTTATCTAAAAGCATTGAAAATTGACTTATTCTGCAAGTACTAGGACAAAAGAACTACATAGCTTTAACAGACCGAGAAAAGAAAAACTATGCGGTGTTTTCTTTTTCTTCTCTGATTCTCATCTGTATTCTTCATATTTTGCTATTTGAACTGAATGTTGATTTTGTACTGATCAAAAAGTTCGCAAAAATTATTTCTTTTCGAAGAAAAGATGAGTAAAATAATGTTTTGTCTGCAATTTTGTTGAAATGACGGTAGTTGATTAGGATGAATATTAGCGCCTAATCATGATGTGTGATGATTATCTTTTAAACACCTCAGACTGCACCTTCTAAAGTTTTGTTGGTATAAGTAATTCTATAGAGAAAACGTTTGTGAGCTCTTGGACTCTTTAATTCATTGCCAAATAATTCCGTCACTCATTCAATAGTTGGTTAGGTTATTTTATTCGATGCTGTCACTTCTTATTATTGTCTCACTTTTATTCTTTGAAGTGACGATTTCTTTGGATGAGCATTTGGAATCTTACTTTTTTTTTTCTTCCTATTCTCAGGTACATGATTCTGGCAACAACTACTGTCTCTACATTTGTTAAATATGTTTTCTATGTCAGTGACATGCTTATGGAGGGACAATGGGAAAGGAAGCCGGTATACACATTTTACTTGGAACTTATTCGCGACTTGCTTCACTTGTCTACGTATCTATGCTTCTTCGCGGTGATTTTTGTGTAAGCAATCCACTCACTTACTGTTGTTTATATAAAAAATTACACTGGTTGAACATTTTGATTATGTTTTGTGATTAGGATTAGGATAGTTAGATTATGATATAGTGTGGTTAGATGTCAGCATTCCAGTGATTTCAAAGGTTTCAATAAAACAAAAGGCTTTCCTCTTAATTATTGCTATTAACAGTTTATAAGACTTACTGTGATTATAGTTAGTATGAGCCTTATGTGTGATTAAACTCCATGCAAGTGTTGTTCTTTCTTAAATTTTATTCTTAATGGATTCATATTGATTTTGGTTGATTGATTGGGAAACTCTCATTAATTTTCCCAGTGCTCTCGTTCTTTCTGCCATTTTGACTGTTATTGAGCGGCTCTTGTAGGTTTTATGGTGTTCCTTTACATTTAATTCGAGAGCTCTACGAGACATTCAGGAATTTTAAGATCCGCATTGCAGATTATATACGATACCGTAAGATCACTTCAAACATGAATGATCGCATCCCAGATGCAACAATGGAAGAGCTTAATGAGTGAGTCTTAAAATTGCTTCGTGTATCATCTTGTCTACCATTTTTTTGCTATGGTCTAAAAACATGAGGATGATGGGTATGCAGAAGCGATGCCACATGCATTATTTGTCGTGAAGAGATGACAATGGCAAAGAAACTAATATGTGGACATCTCTTTCACGTCCATTGTCTTCGGTCCTGGTTGGAGCGACAACATACATGTCCTACATGCCGAGCACTAGTTGTACCGCCTGAAGGAACAAGTGTAGGCGCAGATCAACGTGGATCACAGTCAGATGCTAATCAACAGGGTAATCACTTTACGGTTTCTTTGATTTTTGATTTGTGTTCATCATCTAGCTAATTGCAAATTTCTTTTTCTTACCGTTTAATTTTTTTTACTATAAAAAACTAAAATTATATCAAAATAAGGTTAAAATACAAACAAATTAAGTAGAAGGAATCTTTCCAATGAAGAAAAAAGAAAGTGTCAACATGTGACTAAAGCCTGCCAATTGGAGACAACCAAGAGAAGGAACACTTACTTTGATTACTACGGAAAACACTCACTTCTAAATCAAGAACTTGATTTTATCCACAAAGTAATGCTATCAAAATTTCTGATCCTATTCTAAGAAAGATTTATTGTGACGCCCTAGCCAAATTTGTCCAAAGAGTTGTAAGAAAACCATTGCACCAGGAAATCTTGCTCGTACTGATGTTGGAAAAGGACTGGAATAGAAACAATCAGAGAAGAGAGGGAAAAGAATAAGAAGAAGATGGAGTTTGTATTGAACAATAATTCAAGTTTATCTGATAACATAACTTAGTCACCTGTTTATAAAGGTCAAATTACAATGAATAAGAAACACTTAAAAAAATATTGTAATAGTAGGGAACTAATCAAAAGCATAAAATTTAACAAAATTTCTAATTAAAATAAGGAAATAAAAAATTAATCAATCTTTTTTATTTTTTAGGTTCGCACTTAAAATAAGTTTTAAAATGTGATTGGAGATCCATATCAGTTAGTTATCAAAGATAGTGCATAATAATAGAAATTCACGAAGAAGAATTACTCTCTGAGTTCAATGAGACCAACTCAAATTCTTTAAGAAGAAAACTTCAAATAATCCGACGAAAAGAACAACATAGAGATAAATCTATTAAAAAGTGCCTATCCTAAATCCAATTGCCCATGTTAATCTTACCAAGAGCCAAAATTCAAGTGAACACATGCACTTTTATAGTGATCCCCCATTTCCAAATGGTGAGAAAGTGAGGGAAATCTTCTAACTAACTTCACTCGATTGAAAGTTTAAAAAAGCCTCAGTATGTGAGAATATTAGATTGTTTTGCGTGTTTTCCTGCTATTAGTGAACCTCTTCTAGATTCCGTCTTCCTCGAAGATTCATCTAATTATTAACAAGTAAAAAAAATATGATGTCTCAAGGAGAAGTTTGAAATAACTAAAAGCATGTGAGACTAATTACAAGCATGATGAGAATTCCTTCAAAAGACTAGGTCTTGATCAGAAGGGTAAAAAAGTTAACACTATGCAAAGAGGCAATAGGTTATTTTCATTACAAGACAATGGGAAGGTAGAAACATATTGGTTACATATATGGAAGAGAGTTATCAATTTGTGTCTTCCCAAAACCAAGTCGAAGTACTATCCCCAATATCAAAAGCAAAGGAATCTTCACCGAAAAATAGGTGAGATATGTTTTCAAGGATTAACCAATCTAGGAAAAAGTTTGGTTTTCCAACCAACGTTCATGTTACTGTATTTGCTCTTTATAAGTAGGTGCCGTAAAGAACTTCTCTTAAAAGGAAATATGTAACTTTTGTGTTCTTACCGATTAAGAAGCCGGAATCTTCAAGAACATATGGTTGGTAATTCTTGTATTAAAAATATTAACTATTAAAAAAAAATTTATATGTTTTTTATTTTCATTAATGAAATATATTTTGATGAAATAATCAAAATAATATTTGAATGATATATATATGGAGTATATATGGAAGAGCCATTTGTGGAAAAGATTTTTCTTTATCAACCTAGAGGAGAATTTCTTTTGAGATTTTTCGCCACATGTAACTTTACCTATGTTATTTAAACCCTTGGCTAGTATATAACACAAGTTTATTTTTTCCTTAGGAAGCTTAATGATGAAAATATTATTAGCTTTGATGAGTTATGTTTCTGTGGCTAGTTAGATTCTTTGTGTGATTTCAACCGGCGTTTTTCCACTCTGCAAAATATGTCGAGTTTTCTGTTGTGAAATTATTTATATTTGTCATTTTAATTTTGAAGTGAGTCAATTTATAATTGCATGATTAATATCACGAAATAAAAAAAAAATGTTATATTTAAGGTTACTCATGTTTTATTTATTTTTTTATAGATAAAGTATATTATATTTAAGCATGAAATTTTCATGAGAGCAAGCTAGTAACAAAAAAAGCTCCACTCTTCAAAGAAACAACACTCATAACAAATCTACCATAGTAACCCGCAACCACCAAAAAAGAGAAGAGAAACACAGCAATGGTTCTTGAATCCCTCAAGTTCAAATCTTCCCCGCAAAATCTAGTTTATCACTTGTTTCTTACTTCCTTACCCCCTATCTCTCCTCTACCATGACATTCACTGTAGATCTCGGCATCCCACTCAACATCAAGCCAATTCCCACAACTATAGAGCAAGACCATCTCACAATCCATCTCGTCACACAAAATGCATCTTTTGGGAAGAGCTGTGTTTATATTTTTGATGTTGCATTTTAGCTATAGACGTCCTATATGTGTTTTTCTTACAAACTGTGGGTCATTATTTAATTGGGAGCAGGTATAGGAATTTCAAGTGTAACTGAACAGGGTTCTTCTAGTGGTGGTATGGCAAGGGATAAAGTAAGCCAGCATCAAGCCAGACTCCAAGCCGCAGCCAATGCTGCCTCAATATATGAAAGATCCTATGTTTATCCTTCTCCAAGCTCGCTGGTTTGGTATGAATTTTTCATTAAATAATTTTCTCCGAAAGTATCATTGGTTCTCTGGCAACTTCATTTTCTGCTTTAGATTGCCTCCTTGCTTTACCTTAGAACTTTTGCTGTAAAACTTCGTTTATCCATTGGATAATATTTAGATTTTATCTATTTGGAACCTTTGGGTGAGATAAATATCTATGGAGCTATTTAATAATAAAATACTTGCTATTTCTAGGTCCCCTGGATATGCTGCAGTTCCTCAGATTCAAAGACCATTGCCGGAGTCTTCTAATTCTGAATTAAGTAGCGCACTTGGTTGGACAGGACAATCACAACATTTTGCAACTCCTGGTGGCCCTGCATCTTCTTCCTTTCCCCAACTTCCGCACTCGTTTTTTGTTCCTTATCAGCCTTCTGGAGACTCTGTAAATTCTGGAGTAGTGTTGTGTGATGATCCAATGGTAGCGCGATCACAGCTTGAAGCTCAAAGAAGATTTCTTGAACGCCAAATTGAGGTATAGTAAGATTATGTTTTCACATTCTAGTTTTTTCCTGCACAGTAGCACCGATATTCATGCATATTCATACACCTAACTTGATAATTTATTCATTGTATATCTGTGAATTACTGCTCTTCTTTTATGCATTTTGGTTTCCGATTCTGATTGTTATTTCTTTTTTTTTTTTTATCAGTATTATAGATCCCCTTGGTTCATTAATAGGAAGGAATCAAGTTTGCACTGACATGAGCCATGATAGTGACTGATTTTCTAGTGGTGTGGTAGCTCTCCCTCACTATTTCCTGTTCCGAAAATTTTTTTGATAACCCTTAAGTACACTCTCCTCTTCCTTTAGTATTCTTAAAAACTCTATCAGAATTTTAACTAATTCTCTACCTTCCTAAAACCTAAATTAGCGCACTTTGAACCTACCACAATACTCTTCATTACACATCCCTTTTACCCTTACCCTCGATCCTTTAGTATATTATTCACCTTCTAGAATGTGGTGCTTATTTGTGCCAGCTGCCCAACTTGAATTTTGTTCTTGAGGTGCATGATCCTATAACACCTCATAATTTGATGCTAACGCTACCTCAGAAGATGTCTCCCCTTTTCGGTTCATCCCCATGCCGCCTCACAGATCTCGTTTTTGCTCTTCCTCTTCTCCAACATCTTGGCCTACCATTACTTGGAGTTCCTTCAACTTGCTTCGGTGGCCCAATATTTTACATCAGTTCAATGGCAAAGGCCCTTCTCTCGCTTCACCTATAATTCATTTTTTTGTGAGGTGTCTAAAGGAAAAATTTTCCCTCCCACTTGGTCATCTATGTATAGCTGAAAATTCACAATTTGGCTTGGGTTATAGTAATAACAGAGGAATGAACTAACTGTGGAAGCACTAAAGGCCACTAAACTTGAATTAGAAGATAATAAAGGGATTGGACTGGATCTGGACTAAGGCCCTCGTCAATGTGATGGATCGCTTGCATTATGAGGTCCAATCCATCAAGTCTAAGTACCAGAAGGTCTATCCCAATTTCTTTCTGCAACCCATGGATGAATTGCACCTCAAACATGTGTCTGAGAATGTGGGTGATATAGGAAGCGAACCTTTCGAAAAGCTGTTGGAGTGAGAAGAAGAGGTCGATTGATTATTTGAATATAGCAATTATCCATATAAGTTTAAATTGAAACTTGCTAAGTCCGGATTCATGGGCCAATTATCTTATGGTAGACAGCTTATTATTCAAAGAAGAGATGAAGAAGTTATAGCCAGGATTGTTGTCATTTTCCTCGTAAGAACAATAGACTTTATTCCATTTTTGAAATTTCTCCGAGATCGGGAGTATTTGTAGACCCTCTTTGATCCTCTCCTTTTGCCATTCCAACAATGGTTATTTATTTGTGAGTTTGTCCATGTTATGACTTAGTTACGATCAAATTGAAATCGTACTTTGATATAAATGATAGGAATCAATTGATTACTTTATGAAGTTCTACAATTCTTTGAAAGATTACATCCTTTTATTGAAGAATCAAAGAACTTTTACAACCTAGTCTCTAGAATTTCAAGTCTAGAGTCTCCAATATTTTCTCATTCACAAGATAATCCCTTTAATTCTCAATCTTCTTCTATATAAACTCCCACTAACTTTCTAACTCCCTTCGGTTTCTAACTCTCTCACTCAACTAATTTACTTGCATTATGTAACCACTTATCAGAAAAGTAGCCAATCAGGAGGGGGAAGGAGGAAAACCTCATTTTTGGAAAAAGAACTGGAAAGAAAGAAGAAGAAACTAGAGAGAAGGATGAAATCCATTTTGATAAGATATAGTTGAAGGGAAGGGGATGATGTGAGAAGTCCTTTTCGTGTATGGTAAATGAAGGGAGAATCGGTGAGCATAGTTAAAATGGTTTGATGTATAGTATAAAGAAATAGAAAATTCAGAAACTAAATTCAAACACAGGTGAAGTCTTGAGATATTAGGGGCATTTTACTCTTTCTAGGAGTTTGACGGGGCCTTGCCTGATATAAGGATATTTTTTTTGGGGTGTGGCATCTACTCATCACTCTCAATTGAGCAAAGCATATGGGGATTTTTTCTGGCATCATTGCCACCTTTTGGAACGAAAGCTGGTGCATAATCTTAGGATTTTTCATGATAAAAATCGCGATTATACATTATACTAGACAAAGTTAAGTTATTTGGTTTTTTTTTTCTGGGACAATTTCTTATCATCCAATTGTGCACTTCTTGCTCGGTTAATACTAGTACAATTCCTTGTTGTAAAAGGACTAGCATTTAAAAGAAACAAATTTTGTTAACATAGTTGTATCCTGGTTTGAGTTGAGCGGAATTTTTCTGAAAGCAAGTATTAACACGGCTGCCCTGAGCTGTACATTTGTGGTTGGACGCCTGGGATTTGTTTACACTTTATTTCTACTTGTTTATAGGCTAATCCAATCTCAAAGGACATATGAGTCAAGATTGTATTCTGATTTGAGTAATTTGTCTGCCTGAGCTGTACATTTGTGCTTGAATGCCTGGGATTTGTAGACATTTTATGGTTGTTTTTTGGCTAATGGAATCTAAAATGACATGTGAGTAAATGAGAAACTATGCTGAAAATATGTGTTGAAATTCTTAAATAAATGTAGTCCAGTTTACATATGAAAAAATACATTACTTTTAAAAAAAAATAATTTTCCCTTCATAAGCAAAGTGGACATTTTTGTGGTTTCACTAAGCTCCCATGATTTTCTTCAACAGATCCTACAAAACCAGCTCCAACTTCTCCAGAAGGCAAAAACAGAGGACAGCATGGAAGTGGACTCTACAACTCCGGTAGATAATAAAGGGAAGAGTGTTGCTACCGCTTCTGGTCGTGACATAATTGAAGACTAATACATAAAAAAAAGGTGCATAATTATAGATGTATGATATGAAAACCCACATGGTGTGCACTCAAAAGAGAACAGGTTAGAGTTTAAATTTTACCAAGATTGCTCCATTTATGGATTTTTCTTTCTTGTAAAAGCAATCAATGGTATGTTTTGTTTCAATGATTGATTTCATTTACAGCCGCGAGACTTTAAATTTTAGCAAATGAATCTGCTCTCAGAAAAATGTAAATTTTATTTTATATTAAAGTACTCAATCAAGAAAAAACATTAATTTTTATACCTTAATTTTTGAGATGGCAAATATTATTGTTTAACTATAATGTTTTAAATTGAATTTCAGGTTTCGTGTAATAATTATTATTGTTGCTAATGATGGTTGATCCTTTAGTGGTCAGCACGTCAGATTGCGAATAAAATCCTTAATTGCTTATATAAAAATGCAATTTATCTCAGCGTTGGAGTTATGAGGTACCTGACTTAGACATGGGGATGGAGTTTAGGAGTGGCATCAGGCTGGTTTGGTTTGGTTCCACCCCTAATTGAAACATTCGAAACTGAACCGATCAACTTTCAAAACCGAACTTGAACCAGATTGATATTTTTGGTTTAAGTTAGCGATTTTTTTTGGTTTATGGTTAATGTTCAAGAGAGCATTGTTAGGTTTTTCTCTTAAATACAACATTTTTGTCATTAAGTCCAAAAAATTGAAGATTTGATCATTACTCGGTAAATTTTGAGTCGTCTGGGTCAATCTTGAGTGTGTTCAAATCAAATTGGAGTGGAGATGAATGAGTTTTAGAGCCGTTTGAATATTTGGCTGGACCGGTTGTTAGTTAATTGAACCGGTATTGACTCACTGCAAGATTTTTGGATTTGGGTTGGACCAGAACTGGGTTGGTAATGGTTGGTTGGTGTCGACAGGGTTGACTGATGTGTTACAAGGTATTGCAAATTAAGATGGACCTTCGAAAGTGGAATGGAGTCCTCTGCATTGCTTGGGTTTTGTGTTTGTCCTCTTTTTCTTCTATGTTTGGTATTTGTCTTTTAGCCTAGCTGGTGATTTTTTTTCTTTGATTTGTTGAATCTCTGGCTAGGAAAGTCCCCTTCGTATGGATTCGTGGATTAAAAGTGGATTTCTTACTTGTGAATGCTAGAAAATTAAGGTCTTGCTTAGTTTGAGGGATTTTCAAGGGAGTCTCTCACCATTTAGGTTGATTTGCATTTGGGTGTTTGTGGCTGCAAATCGAGTTGGTCGAGCAACATGTTGGTTGAGGGTCAAGGAGAGATGGAGAGCTAGATTAGTGACAGGAGTTGATCATGCTACCATTTACAGGGAACTAACATGGCGGAGGAATTTTATTTATGTTGTGTTTGTTAGACTTTAATTGCGAAAATATTATAAGCATTTAGATAATATGCAAAATTATTTGCACACGTTTCTTCATTGATACTCAAACTTTACGTTTGATTTTATGTCTCTTTCGATCTTCATGGTTTAGGCTGTTCAAACCCTTTGTCAATCTTCTCTTCATAGTATAATGTTTCTTGTAAAATATAATTGCATTAGATTGGTAAGATTGGGAACCCAAACCTATGACACCAAAAAACTCTTTCCATCAAAGTGAGTTTTTAATGTACGTGCTTTTGTGAAGGGTGCGCGAGCATAAGGTTGTGATAGATAAAATGATAGGTCATTATTATTAAAGATAATTACTCTATAAAAATTTAACTTTATGAAATATAAAATTTATAATATTCTCTCATTTGGTCTATATTTTAATAATTTTCTTTACTAACGAACAAATACATGAATCATAGAGATAAACCTTCTTAAAGTGCTATCTTCCATGTATTGCAATGCGTCGTGTTTCCTAATCACTAGTTCATATAATTTAATGAATAAACCTCACGCTTGTTCTAAGTTCAAATTTTATTAATGTTTCTCAAAATAACTATCTGCATATAACAAAAAAAAAACATGTGAAAATAACACATAGTTTTATTAATATTCGTTCTTACAATGAAATTGCATAAATTAATCAAGTCTTATTCTTTGTGCATGATTCTTAATGTTAACAGTGGCATGCCATTTGTCAAAAGTTTATGCTTAATACATTTTCTTATGGCTATATATTTTACGTCCACATGCTCGTAGACAACTACTTTTATTGTTCTTAGCCAGAAAACAACAATTGAGACACCTTAATTGACTTAGCAATCAAGTTCACAATTTTAAACTCAGTAGTAGAACCATTCATTCATACAGTGTGTAAGATAGTATCAAAACTCTACTTTTACAGTGGAAGTAGAATTCGGTGATTACCTGGCACTTTTTCACGTCAAAGCTTTACCAGCAAACATATAAATATATTTGAGCTTGATTTTAGTGAATGAACACAACCAACAAAGTCCGAATCATAATAACCAATCAATCTGTTTGCATATAAACATGTAATTTCTAGTCCTCCAAAAGTACATCATCACTTTCTTTACAATTATCCAATGATCTATACTTGATTTTTTCTTGTCCTATTAACATTCCAACTGCGAATGCAATGTCAATTCTTGTAAAAACTTGAGCGTAATCACTAGAACAATTTTTGAGTCTCTTTAAAACTTTGTTAGTCTAGATTTTTCAAGAGACTCAAAACATCTTGAATCTGTCTCGATGTATTTTATTTCCTTTAACGTAAGATGCATCACTCATATTCATGATATCAAAGTTTTGAGAGACAAATTATTTCACCCCAGATGATAATCTTTTTTCATTAGTAGCAAACAAAATATTATTCACGTATAAAATCATGACAAATCATAATTGCACTAACCTTAAGATATGTACATTGTTCCATAATATCCTCTACAAAATCAAATGAAAAGATAACATCATGAAATTTGAAATATCATTGGTAAGAAGCATGTTTTAGTTCACACATGGATTTTGTAAACCTGTAACTTAAATGTTCACCTTAGTAGAAGAAAATCTTTCAGATTGTTATTATATAAACCTCTTTTTCTAAATCTTGATTTAAAAATATCATTTTCATATCTATTTGTTGTAACTCAAAGTCAAAATGTGCAACTAATGTTATAATGATCAAAAGAGAATCTTTCCCAAGTACAAGAGAAAATGTCTCCTTGTAATTGATTTCTTCTCTTTGAATGAATCATTTAGTACAAGTCTGTCTATATATCTCTCAATGTGAGTCTTTCTTATTTTTAAAAACTAATTGACATCTTAATGCTTTTACACCAAGAGACAACTTGACGAGATTCCAAATCTTACTAGAACTCATAGAATTCGTCTCAATTTTTGGAACATCATACTATAAGTTTGATTCTTTACAGCTTATTGGTTATGAAAACATTTTAGGATTATTTTTAGCTCTAATATTGTGGCCTGACTCTTGTGAAAGCACAACATACTCACTAGAAACTATTCATTTATTTTCTCTAATAGATCTTCTTAATGTTATTTCGACGTTCTCTTGAGAAATATATGAAATATATTAATCAACAATTTTTAGAATTTCCTAAAAAAAATTGATCTACTTGATTATTATTAACTTATGGAGCTTGAATAATTGATTGTTCAACACTCATTTGGCCTTGAGTAGTGCCACTTATAATAATCAATCTTTTGAGCTAGAAGGTTGAACATCAATATGATTTCTTTGAGTAACAATGTTCTGATATTTGATCACTCCTAATAATCAAGTGATTATCAAGAAAGTTGACATTTATTGACTCTACAATTCTAGTGATATGACATTGACAACATAATTTATAATTCTTAGACTTCTCGGCATATCCAATGAAATACCTACTAATAGTTCTTGAGTATAATTTCTTCTCTTTTGGATTATAACTCCTTACCGTATAGAGATATCCTCATATGCGTATATGTTGTAAACTTGATTACCAACTTTTCCATAACTCTAATGGTGTTTTAGAAACAACATTAGTTGGAACTAAATTAAAAAAATAACATTCAAAAAATAATCCAAATGTACAAGTTTTGATACAAAAACTAAATTCCTAAAAAAATAATATAAAATATATTTTCTAACTTTTATACAAAACTAATCGAAATCAAACCGCATGTGTAAATAGCCTTCAAATGTGAACGCATTTTACTGCTTATATAGATGCACTGCTCACTTCCCACTGATTTACTTAGATTTCTTATGCTTCGCGAGGAATTTGAAATATGAATTGTTGAACATGAATCAACTCACCATGTGTCACAAATGGAATCAATTATATTAAATTCAAACAAGAAAATGAGATTAATGAAAGCCACTTTGAGGTTCTTTATCAAATGAGGCATGAAAGAGGTCCACTACGAAGAAGTTCGGGAGTTACGAAAGAAACCTCAAGCTTATATTGGTCATGGGTTGAGAACAAGAATTGAATTTTATGAGATTTAATTTCCCATTGTTCCTTAGTAGCTTAGTGTAGAGCGATCGGTTGTTAACTGACTAATCGTAGGTTCGAACCCTACAATTTTCAAGTGAAACCATATGCTTGGTGCAATCATTCTTTGTGAGTCCCTTCTTGTTACAGAAGAAACATCTAGATTTCTTTTTAATTTCACCATCTTGAATCGGTATTTTACCTTTCATTTTATTTTTGGCTTGACGCAGCTTTTTTTCTTTTGTTGTCATATATGCAGTTTTACTCATTTTCACAGATAGTTTCTCTTCCTCTTGAACACACATGATCAACAATTCATTAATGGACCACTTATGCTGATATTTTGAAGGATTAGTATTGTCGTGGAAGAGTAATCAAAATACAGTAAACAGAGAAATAGTTAGATATGTCAATTTCAAGTGTCTTAAAATTATGCAATGCGCAAATAATGTTGTCTTTTACTTCCAAATTTTCAAAAAAAAAAAAGAGAAGAAAAACCTTCTGGAAGAGAAAAGGCAGAATATAAAAAGAAAATATGTGAGATGTTATTGCGGAGAGAAATAACTTATTTTTTGGCGAATATTTTTTAAAATATTTAATTTATAAAAAAATATTATAAATATTATATTTTTTGAAAAATATTATAAAAAATACCTCTATATCTCTAACCTTCATTTTTATAATCCTTCTTAAATTGGAAACATTACCAATTTACTAATGCATATTTATTTCATCCAAGCCCAAGTAAACATGATAGTGGAGAAGCATAAAGGCTCAATAGTTAACATAAACTTAAAGGAAAAATAGGAGGTTATGAAAGGAAACAAACCATTAAAAGATAATTATTCAATTGTGATAGAGTAATAGTATAGAAGAGGTTATCAAGAATGTAGGATGAAATAATAACTTTGATATTGAATATTTATTTACATAAAATGTGATATGGAGGTATCTAGTACAATTAAGTGTAATCAATTTTCGAAGATAAAAGGAGTAGACAATATAATAACCCGATTTGTCACATGTGGAAATATTATATATTTTTCAAAATAAAATAAATCCACAACATGCAAGAAAAGGAAAACTAGGCGTAACACTTATTTGATTATACTTATAGATATCTCATTTAATCAAATATTTATAGATTTCTAGTCGATTTGTTGAATTGATCTTCTTAGTCCAACAAAATTTTGACAATTAAAGACAATATTATGGTTTTGTTTGAATATTCTACCATATTTCTCCTCGCTTCTCATTTTCTCCATCTTTTCTTTGAAGTCTCGAGAATTTTTATTTTACGCATCAAGTTACGTACATATGTCCCATTTTCATCTATGTAAACGAAAAAAATAAGTCTTTAGTGATTGAATACTTGGAATAGGTCCCTCAAAATGCAAGACTGTATTTCTAAAAGTGAATGTTTAAGAATAAGTACGTATGGTAATTTTTCGAACACTCTTAAGAAACTATATCCTCCCAAGAAGCGAGACGACATCAAGTACATGACATTAAGAGGCCTAGGGCTCTATATAGTGACATTGAAAGGGTGATATCTATGAAATTTAACATTTTTTGCAATAAAAGAAAAGGAAATGATGCAGGAGACGAAGAAAGGAAAAGGAAGACTTAAGAAATGGACAAAAAATACTTGAGAAATATTATAGTTGCATAATTATGGCAAAAGAATTTTAGCAACAAATTTAAGCTGTCTCTTTTTGAGAAACTAAATATCATCTCTTCCTAGGGCCGGTCCGGTCCGTACTCGTTCTGGCCTGGAATTGGACAAGATCGATAGTTTCAAAAAATAATTTTTCGAAATCGGAACCGGTACCGAACCGGAACCAGACGAAATTTTTGGTCTTCTGCCGGTTCCCTCCTATGAATTTTAATTTAAAAATAAATCAAATCACAAAAAATAAAATACACATATATTATTTGAAAGATATAATTATTAGGATAAAGAAAATCAGAGACCGGACCGACCCATGGGTCGATAACCCACAGGGCCGACCCATGGGTCAGTTCTCTCATGGGACTGCTCGGTTCTAGTACAAGAAACCGAGATTCTTCAATCCATGGAATCGAGCTAGTTTTGCCCACCCGTATTTCTAACTATATACAAAGATTGATATAAAATAATTATATATTTTAGTTTTGAAAATGGTTGAACGACATGTCGCTTCGGTCATGGGATGATATTAGAGGAAAGGGCAAAATGGAGAAAAGAAAAAGAGTTCTCCCTCGCTCACTCTCGAAAGCCCTTCTGCTTCATTTTCAAGCTGTCTTTATTTCCCGGTCTCGGTTTTGTATGATTTTACGTACCTCTATATATACGTGGTCGCTTTCTCTCTCTTCCGCTCTCTCTCTCTCTAGATTTCTTTTGCTCTTAGGGTTTGGGACTGACCCTGCTTTCTTCTAGGATTTATCAGAAGTGGTTAGTTTTTGTGAGTTTGGATAATTTCTGACTGTCATTCTCGCTCAGCCATGGCGGCGGAGAAGCTCAGGGATTTAACCCAGCCGATTGACGTTCCTTTGCTCGACGCTACTGTTGCTGCCTTCTATGGAACTGGATCTAAGGAAGAGGCGAGTGATTTTTCCTGCTTGTTTTTCTTCACTGGACTTGCTGTTTAGGTGCCGCAATTTTGACTTTGGAGAATTATGCGAGATATTAGGTTCCGTGATCAGTTTTTTTACTGGTTGCAGAGAAAGTGGGGGAATGTGTCGGGATTTTCAAATTTAGGATTTAGTGAAACTTGCTGTAGTGGAGTTATTTTTTCACAACTGAGAATAGTTAGGGGAGGAGGATACTGCCTCGTTAAACTAATAATTTAGTTGTTAGTTGTGGTTAATTGTTGAGATGGTTCGTTACTGGCCTAGTTTTCGTCCTTCTTATCTTTGTTGGAGTGGCACTAGCAGTAGAAGATCAATTATTTTAGGGGTTCCTTGCATTTAATGGAAATATCTCTGTTATGTATAATTTGTTTTGGGTTTATTGGAGTATTCCTTTTCTCATGCTGTTATTGAATGCTATAAAATATGAAAAAGGAAAAATACCACCAGCTGACCATTTGGGATACCATTTTTTAGTGCTGCTATACAGAAATCTTAGTGCATTTTGTATGGTGGTGGTTTGGCTGTATGATTATATCTTCTACATATACCGTCTGTTTTCCTTGCTTTAAAGAGTCTAGTTTTACCATTTTTTCTTGGTTCTTACCTAAAATAATTTATGCAGAGGGCTGCTGCAGACCAAATTCTACGGGAGTTGCAAAACAATCCAGATATGTGGCTGCAAGTTGTTCATATTCTGCAAAATACAAAAAACTTGAATACTAAGTTTTTCGCCTTACAGGTTAGTTCAATGGGTGTATTGGTGTTCTTTTTGCAGCGCAATGTAGTATCCAATAATTTTTTATTTATTTTAACATATGTAAAAAGGAGCCACAGTTTCCATATGTTGATATACATATGCTGGTATTGAATGAGTTTTAGGTGTTATGTGCCTCAGGATGTTTATCGCCCTGGACAAAAAGGCTTGGTGTAACTAGGGGTTTCAAAGTTAGACAACAACCCACGTATACCCGTCTACACTAAGTGAATTATTTGATGAAGTAGAAGATCAAACTGATAATAGTCGTGTTATTACGAAGTGAAGCAAATAAAAAGATATAGGATGAGGAAGTGAGGGAGGAATAGAAGATCAAAATGTTGGACGTGGTTATCTGTCTGTATGTCTTGTCATGGTTTCTTGCCTTTTAAAATCTATTGATGATACTCCATTTTATTATTACCAGTTATAATTGAGAAAACACTATATTTGTGGCTAATGTTTTTGGTCAAGACAACCTATGCCGAGCGGAGTTTAAAAGCTAGAATGGTCCCATTTCTCATTCTCTAGAAGTTGAAGGCCAAAAATACTATTAATAGACTTGACGGGTTCTGTAGCTGATATTGATGTTGGTTGGAAACGTTGTTTTACGTGTCACTCTTGAAGCTATCCAAAGTTAATTTCGGAAATACTATATTTATGGTGATCCCATAATTTTTGGATTTCGATCACTGTGAATAATCTCCAGTAGTTGATTATGTTAATAAATAATTTTTTTGTCCTGTCATACAGGTCCTGGAAGGTGTTATTAAATATAGATGGAATGCATTACCTGTTGAGCAGCGTGATGGGATGAAAAATTACATATCTGATGTCATTGTACAGGTGTGACTTTGTTGTCTCTTTTCGTAGGAAAGAGCTATGAATTTCACCTTTTTCTCATTTATTTCCATAAAAAACATTTCATGATGCAATTTTTTTTCTCTACCTTTAATCTCTCCCCTCCAGCTTTCGAGTAATGAGGCTTCTTTCAGAATCGAGAGACTGTATGTCAACAAACTCAACATTATATTGGTTCAGGTGCTTTATGGATGCCATTTTTCTCTTAAATTATTTTGTTGTATACACATCTTAACTACGTAGGTGTCTTTGCTGTGGCTTCTAGAGTCAGATTGAATTATGATTTTATTCAACATTATTAATGCTAAGTTATTTCCCTTTGATATATTTTTTTCTTCGCGGAGATGCTCATCTCAAGAGCGCTAAGAACTTACATGCATTTAGATTAAGTCATGTCTTAAGTGACAAATGTTTTTTTTTCAATGGTTACTGCAAGCATTATTTTTTATTCAAAAGTTGTCCTTCATATTAATTCATCCATTCCCAGATTTTGAAGCATGAATGGCCTGCAAGATGGCGAAGCTTTATTCCTGATCTTGTTTCGGCTGCTAAGACAAGTGAAACAATTTGTGAGAATTGCATGGCAATACTGAAAGTAAGTAAATTTTCCTTTTTTTAGTTTAAACTTCAAAATAGTTCCATCTTTTTTTTTTCTTTTTATTGATGACATGATCATATTCTATCAGCTTTTAAGTGAAGAGGTTTTTGACTTCTCAAGGGGGGAGATGACACAGCAAAAGATCAAGGAGCTTAAACAATCTTTAAACAGGTGGATTTGTGAATTTAATATTTGTTGGAATGATTTCATTCAGGATCTGTTCTATTCTTATTTTTTGTGTGATCTAAAATTGTATTATTAAAGAAAATATGTACAAGAAGGTAAGCTAGGAATACACTCAAGTATTGTATTTGTTTTTGACGTGTAACCAACACGACAGCAGCATGACCCCACCAAAATGGATTATAACAAAATTGACTTTTTATAATTTCTACACTAAGGATTTTCTTATGAAAACCATCCTATTTCTTGTGCTAAAAGTACTCAAAATAGGAAAATGAGGCAAAAATATGCACATTTCATCCTTACACAGCCACTTCCTTCTCTCTATCTCCCATCTTTTCACCGGCATGATCGCCATGAATAGAAAAATCCCTACCATTCCCAAATGTTGATTTAAAACGAATATGCATTTGGTCAATGCAACAAAATATGGTTAGGTTTTTGCAATTCAGATGGATGGCTGCTTTTACCTTTTTGGGTGTGCTTTTCATATAAAAGTAACCAGAATGCTCAGATTGGAAAACACTGGAATGGATATGTCTGAAACTAGTCAATCTATGTGACTATTAATGAGCAGAACTATGTTCCCAAAAAATAAAATGAACAGTTGTGGTTTTCATATTTCTTGGACAAACCAGTGGGAGTTAGCTGTATGCTTGTATCCTCGAGACCACTGGACCAGATCCTCCATCAAACATGATGACCTTTTCTCACTTGGTCAAGTGCAATGTCTCTCAAGCATGTCACTCTAAATTTCAACAATCACATAAAAAATAAGGAAATGTAGGTTGTTATAAATTTTTCATCATATAGATTGATGTCATCTCTTGAGAGTGTAGTTTAACCATGTAAAACGGTTACAGTAGTTCAATTTATATTATCTTTACACGAAATTTTATTATTATTATTTTTTTAATATCATATGATTGTATTTAAGTTTCCATTTTTCTATTCCTTTTACCTAACTTGTTTACGGAGAATTGGTTTGTTGTTGTTTATGATGAGTGTCAACTCTTCATGAGTTATGCTTGTAAGTATGCCAGAGTTGTTTACTGTATACTGGTGACGAAATGTTGTCTTTTGGATATGCATTTCTCTTCTTCTTCTCCCCAGCTGTGAATTTTATTTTTATTGATTATTGTTGTTTTTACAGTGAGTTTCAACTCATCCATGAGTTATGCTTATATGTTCTTTCGGTGTCTCAAAGAACTGAGCTAATTCGTGCTACACTATCCACATTGCATTCTTTTCTGTCATGGATTCCCTTGGGTTATATATTTGAATCCCCATTAGTAAGTATAATTTTATAAATATTGTCAATTATTCAATATAATTTTGTAGTTTGAATTAATGCCTTACATTGTGTGTCAACTGTTGCAGCTTGAAACATTGTTAAAATTTTTTCCTGTGCCATCATATCGAAATCTCACCCTTCAAAATCTAACAGAGGTAGGGTTATATATATATATGTGTGTGTGTGTGTGTGTGTATATGTTGGGCATGTTTCTTTTACTGCTAAAGACATTTTAATTAATTTACACATTTTTTGCAGGTGGCCTCTCTTAATTTTGGGGATTTCTACAATAGGCAATATGTTAAGATGTACAACATATTCATGGTGCAGTTGCAGGTTTGTCAGAGCTCTTCCAATTTAAGGCTTCAGCGTCTTCAGCCTTTTCTTCCATTTTATATTTGTTTTCTTTTTCTACAAAATGTTTTCTGTTGGTAATTAAGTTACCTTTTTTCTAACAGACTATTCTTCCCCTTAGTACAAACATTACTGAAGCTTCTGCTAATGGTTCAAGTGAGGAGCAGGTCAGTGTTCTTGTAGGTTGCATACTCTGAAGGATTCTGTTTATGTATCTAACTTTGGCCATATTATTTTGTTGCACCAGGCCTTTATTCAGAACCTTGCATTATTCTTCACTTCATTTTACAAGGTCAGTTTGCTTCACGTTTGCATGAGTTATGGTCAAAGTTTTCAGCATGTGAGTTTGATTATCTAGATAATGCATTTTTCATGGTAGTCAATGAAGAACTTTACTGGCAGTTATCTTTTTGTGGTGCAGTCATGACTGAAATGCCATGTATTTGATTGGCATTCTAAATATTTAGTTTGAGGTTTTTCTTCTTGAAAAAGGTTCTTTCGTTCTTTTCTTTGTAATTTCTCATTTTCAATATATTTCTTTTCTTATTAAAATATATATATATTCATTGTTGTGTTAATGGAAATATGCAACTTATTATAATGAATCTCTGGCTTATATTTCGAAGTCTATAATTTATTAAATACATGATGCATATTAACCATCTAAGAAGTGATGTGGTTTATTCCTTGTATGGAAAATGGTACCATTTGGAAACTCTTCATTGCTTTCAAGGTGTTGTGGTGGGAAGAAGTAGATTTGGTTGGCATTCAAAATATTTAGATTGAGGTTCTTCTTGAGAAGGGTTATTCCCTTATCTTATTTGTAATTTTCTCTCTTTCAATATATTTTGTTTCTTATTAAAAGAAAATATATTTACTGTTATGTCAATGGAAAGATGAATTTTATTTTAATGAATCACTTTCTTATATTTCAAAGCCTTGAACTTATCAAATACATACTGTATATTAAGAAACTAAGAAGTTATATTTGGTTTATAGCTTGTATGCAAAATGATACCATTTGGAAACTCTCCATCACTGTTAGGGTGTTTGTGGTAGGAAAAATTGATTTGTTTGGAATGTCCAAATTCACTTAGCATGTCTTTTTTCGCAAGGCTTTTTTTGGCCCATTTTAAAATAGGACAATGAGAATCAAGGTCAAATAGAAGATTTTGAGCTATGGGGCTTTAAGTTAGAAATGAGAAAACCATCTCTGATTTTGTTTTCAAATTGCATGTTTTTAAAATTCCTCGCTATTTTTTGGGAATGAAGTTTAATTATTTGTATGTAGTCTAGAGAGATACTCAGCTTGTCTTCTACATTGTTGAACTTTTTGCAATCACCTTAAAAATTTCTTATCCTAAGAAAAAAAATTGCAATTTTTCTATAAAGGCTTTCCAAGTTCTGAATGAATTTTTGGCTGGACATGTTCTCCAGAGTGTCCTATTACATTTGGATACGAGAATATATTTTTTACATGTTTTTTTGCAGTTTTTAAATATTTTTTCTTTAATCTTTTCAATCTCTGTTGAATCTCATGTCTCTTTATGCACTTCTTTCATATGTTATTAATTGTTTCTTACTATAAAAAAGTTGATAATATGGCTCACCCTTTTCACCGAGTGCGATCTCCATGCATGTTATATTTGGTTTCTTAATGATCCAGCATGTTGATGTGTTATTTCGGTTTTGTTCTTTCCATTGCCTTCATGAATGTCCTTTTCTTTGATAATTATTTAATCTACAATTTCTGTTCCAGTCTTTGAAATAATGTTGTTATCATTTTTTTGCAGTGCCACATTCGAGTATTGGAATTCACCCAAGAGAATATTTCTGCTCTGTTATTGGGTCTTGAATATTTAATAAACATCTCGTATGTAGACGATACCGAGGTTTTTAAGGTATTGTAATTAAAGATGCAATTTCCTTGCAAAAATCTGCTGGGATTCTCAAAAATACATAGAACATAGTTGTTAGATTGTGGCAATCATTATTTTATATGACATTTGAACAGGTGTGCTTGGATTATTGGAATTCCCTAGTTCTGGAACTGTTTGAGGCGCAACATAATATCGAAAATCCTGCAGTAACTGCAAATATGATGGGATTGCAGGTACTTCTTTTAGGTTTCCATAACAGGTTACTTTTGTGATCAGTGATCCATATATGTTAGGTGTAAAAAGTGCAAAGAGTATGAGTTTAGGAGTTAAATTTGAGTTACACAAAACTAGAAAAAGCTGATCTTGTCACAAAATGAACAGGAAATAGTTTCCAAGTACAAAAGCAAAAAGATTAATCATCAAAGTTGTTGGCATTTTGTAATTTTGTTATTTTTGTTTGCATTAAAAAAAACAATTTCCACAATTGGAATCGTAAGATGGTCAAGTAAATAATCTATATTGCAGAATTTTTATCAGATTGTAAAGTTGTTGGCATTTTGTAATTTTGTTATTTTTGTTTGCATTAAGAAAACAATTTCCACAATTGGAATCGTAAGATGGTCAAGTAAATAATCTATATTGCAGAATTTTTATCAGATTGATGGTCAAGTAAATAATCTATATTGCATAATCATGTTGGGACAAATATGAAACCTTTTTCTCTTCCATGTTTTTGACATCCTTAGCTTTTGCCAGGGAACCATGCCTCCAGGAATGGTTGATGGCCTTGGTTCCCAAGTTCTACAGAGACGGCAACTTTATGCTGCTCCGATGTCAAAGCTAAGGATGCTTATGATTTGTCGGATGGCTAAACCTGAAGAGGTTCTTATAGTGGAGGATGAGAATGGGAATATTGTCCGAGAAACAATGAAGGATAATGATGTGCTTGTTCAATACAAGGTGGGTAATCTATTTTTGTAGTTATTGTGTATGCAACTGTAATTACTTCTCTTAAAATTGTTGTAAACACAAAATTTTAGTGCAGTGTAGGATAAATTGTTTGACAAATCTTCCTTCCCCTTTTCTCCTTTTAATGTTTTAAGCTGTATTTGTTTTCTACAGAGTATGAGAGAGACCTTAATTTATTTGTCACACCTTGATCATGAGGACACTGAAAAGCAGGTAACTCAAGGCTTTATTACATACACTGCAAAATATAATTTATCTGCATGTTGTATTGGATTTGCCTATTTTGTTGTTTTAGGTTGTTTAAGATTGTTTGAGATTACCTACTGTGCCAACTTTAATGAGAGCAAATGGTCTTTTGTAAAGTGAAGAAAGTGAGACTAATAGATCTTGACCTGTGTACAGCCTTGTACAATTACAGTTGTACTTGCATGGGATTGGTTTCTTTTCCTGTAAGTATTTGATACTAACGACTCCCCAAAAAACAAAATTGAAAAGTATTATATTTTATGTCACTATTTTCTTTTATCATTGTAGTCGAAAGTTACCGGTTATTTGGCTTCTGATATTAGAGAAAAGTTACAGATTCTTTGATGATTAGTGTGTGGGTTGGTTTTTTTTTTTCTTCTGTAAGTATTGGATATTTTATTTGTTACTTCCCCAAAATAGAAAATATATAAGTATCAAATCTTATGTTGCTAAATAGTCATCACACATTTTCATTTGTCATTTATGTAAAAAGTTTCTTGTTATTTGGCTTATAGTATTCGAGAAAGTTACTGATACTTTAATTATTAGTGTTTCCGGATACTACTTGGGAATATATACAAGTTTGTTTCCTGCCAGAAATGTTTCTACTTAGATTCTGTTTTTGTAAGACCATTGAGATGTGGAGAAGAGAATCCATGACTATGATGTTACTTTGGGTGCAACACAGATGTTAAAGAAATTAAGTAGACAACTGACTGGTGAAGAATGGACATGGAACAACTTGAACACATTGTGTTGGGCAATAGGATCTATTTCTGGCTCCATGATGGAAGATCAGGTACTCTCCTGTATGATTCTCAAAGAATTAATATTGATTTATCATATAGTTTGTTTTAGCTAGATATGAACCTTCTCCGAAACGACATCATGAAGAGCCTCGTGAAGTGATATTCCAATTCAATTTCCTTTTTAATCAATTTTGCTTTTCCTTTGTTACTGTTTTGTTAATAATTTTCTGTGCTAAGATTATGTCTATAATTGGGTGATTCCTATTTCCTAGGCACAGTTGTATCTACTCACCTAATCATCTATGCTGAACATTTAGTTTTTAACAACTATTTTGATAAACGAAATTGGATTTTATTTAATTCTTGTGATAAATCTAAATTCTTTATCTTTCAATACCAAAAATAGCTTCTCTTTATTTTTTTTATGAAGAAATGATATATATTAAAAGGAAGCTATTCAACAGGAGTGATCGACCATATAGCTTCTCTTAAGTGAAGTACCAAACACCAAAACCGAGCATTATATCTAATGAACTTATGAAGGATATTGGTTTTGTGCAAAGTATATACATTAACATACCAGTGATTTTTTTGCGGTATCACATTGGGTACTTTTTTGGAGATTGCATGTCTCATGTTTGTTTGTTTTTTTTTTCAGGAAAATAGATTTTTGGTGATGGTCATCCGAGATTTACTCAACTTATGTGAAATCACCAAAGGAAAAGACAACAAAGCTGTTATTGCAAGTAACATAATGTAAGGATAGTGATGTAAGGTTTATTGGAGCTGCTTCAATTGTTTTCTACTTGGCTCCTAGCATGACCCTATAATTTTGGCACATTTTATAGTTCATGAAATAGGTGACAGTTGGCACATATGCGGCCAAAATTTTGTAAATTTGATTGTGTTTTTTTTGCGAATAATTGTTTTTTTATTCTGCTGTATGGTTTTGCTGGCAGGTATGTAGTTGGACAATATCCAAGATTTTTAAGAGCTCATTGGAAATTCTTGAAAACTGTTGTGAACAAGTTGTTTGAGTTTATGCATGAAACGCATCCAGGGGTTCAGGTATGTTTTCCCTGGAATATAGCTTACTTTTATGTCTGTGGGATAGAACCTTTTCTCTGTAGATTCAACCCAGCGCCCCCTCCACCCACAAATTTTTTATGTAAACTGAATTGTGTCTTGAAACCATCAGTAGGAGGATTGTTTTTTTTTTTTTTTTTTTTTGTGGTTATTAACTTGACCATGTCACTCAAAATATATTTTGATAGTGATTGTCTTATTTAAATTCCATAGGGTAACATAACTTTTTCATTTTCTCACCAACACAGATCAAACCCTATGGTATCACTCCTTTTTTTGTTTCACAACATTTCCTTTTTGATCTTTCTCGTTCCACAACATTTAGATAGTGAAGTGTTTGTTTACCCTTGAAAATCAGTGAGAAACTATATGTAACCTAGATGTCTCAAGTTATATAAATAAATAGCAATGTAGCTTGTTATTTATTATGTGTATGGAGAGGTTGAAACTTTGTGGAATATAAATTTTTTTAGGATATGGCTTGCGACACATTTTTGAAGATTGTTCAAAAATGCAAGAGAAAGTTCGTTATAGTACAGGTAATCTTTGATTTGGCTTGGATATATATTTTTTAAATTATTTTGATGCTTTCTCTACTTTTACACAATTTTTTATGTTTCCCTTTTGAGTTTGTTGATAGATTCCCTCTTAATATTGTTAGGTTGGTGAAAGCGAGCCATTTGTTTCCGAACTTCTTACAGGACTTGCAACAACAGTTGGAGATCTGGAGCCTCACCAGATTCATACTTTTTACGAATCAGTATGTCTGCTGAAGAATATTTATGTATGATCTGGAGAAAGAAATGTTTGAGTAAACACTTGCTTATGTTTTTCTCAGGTAGGCAATATGATTCAAGCTGAATCTGATCCAAATAAGAGGGATGAATATCTACATCGGTTGATGGAGCTTCCAAATCAGGTACGCATATTATTAGTAAGTGAGAATCAATCTCTTAGGGTTCTACCTTTTTTCTACATTATAATAGTTGCTTCAGTAACTTTTTCCCCCCCTAAATGCAGAGATGGGCCGAAATTATTGGCCAGGCATGTCAAAGTGTGGATTTTTTGAAGGATCAAAATGTAATTAAAACAGTACTTAATATATTGCAGGTACAGTCTTACTACTCCAGTAACTGTTTGCTAGACTTCGAATTTATTGTGCTTACGGATATTTATTTTTGTTACCCTAGAAAATATCGCCTCATACTTCAATGTCTTTTTCTACTTGTTTTTTTAGTCTTAATTCATATTTCTCTGGTTTAAACTGTAGTTGGTATGCTATATATTTCATGTTAAAATTATATAAGTATGTTCTCTTCGTGATGTTAAATGTGTTCTTTTGTTGTCTTTTTACCTATTTTTTGATCTAATGTTTGATTAATTTTTGCCAAGTATATTTTGGTGGCATTAAGCTTTGTAATGCTTTGTTGTGCTCTTAAGTTAAAAAAAAAAAACTCAGTCATTTTCTTTGGTTTTGCTTTTCAAATCTCTTAAGTATTATTTATGGATGTAATTTAACGATGGAGAAGTCACAGTATTCTTTGTTTGTGTTTCTAATAGAATTAAGTTGTTAGTGTGTTTCTGTTGAACATCGCAGTGGGTATTGAATGATTAGATAAACAAATAATTTTGTTTGGCATTACTTCTCACTCTCTTTTGTGATTATTCGAATTAATTTTTTTATATCCTATTTATTGGAGTTTGAATTATTAAGAAATTCAGAGTGTTGTGTTTTTGGATTTAGATTAAATAATTAAATTTATTTGAGTTTGATTGATTTGG
This sequence comes from Begonia peltatifolia, assembly GCA_022433055.1. Classification (NCBI taxonomy): domain Eukaryota; kingdom Viridiplantae; phylum Streptophyta; class Magnoliopsida; order Cucurbitales; family Begoniaceae; genus Begonia; species Begonia peltatifolia. The sequence continues at coordinate 920,680 of CM039519.1, read as the reverse complement.
AAATTCAAAGAGTTGGGTTTTTGGGATTGAGATTAAATAGTTAAATTTATTAGTAGTGAAGAAGTACCTAATTAGTGAAAGATACAAAAGGAGTGGTAGGGTACAAAAAGCTCAACTTAGGCTGTTCATCTCTTGGTTCATTTGTAGCATCCTTCAAGGTCTAAGTGCTTCTTGTGTTGCAGACAAATACGAGTGTCGCCACATCCCTAGGGACATATTTTTTGCCACAGATATCTTTGATCTTTTTGGACATGCTTAACGTTTACAGGTGCCATTCCCTGCTTTGGAATCTATGGCATAGTTTTAATCATGGAACGAAGTAAATTATTTCCACTCTCTGAATTGATTTGAATTTGATTTATGTTGCATCCAGAATGTACAGTGAACTTGTATCAAGTAGTATTGCAGAAGGAGGACCCTTTGCATCTAAAACATCATACGTCAAGCTTCTAAGGTATGTAATTTCGGACTGAAGGATCTTCTGTTTTCTTATTAATGCACGGAGATTTGAGTTATATGTTGATGCAAAACAGATCAGTTAAGAGGGAAACACTAAAGCTTATAGAGACATTTTTGGACAAGGCTGAAGATCAGCCACAAATAGGAAAACAATTTGTGCCCCCAATGATGGATCCAGTTCTTGGTGACTATGCTAGGAATTTGCCTGATGCCCGAGAATCAGAAGTTTTGTCTCTTTTTGCTACAATAATAAACAAGTATGTTCTGCCCTTTCTTGTATTGATGTTGTCATGTTATTTGCATTTTGTTTAGTTTGATGTGAAGACTAGCATGAAAAAATTATGATGTATTAATTGTTTTATGTGTAAATATTTCCTCTCTGTAATCGTAAAGATCTTTTCAATTTGATTTTCTGTTTTAACTCTCATTAAGAGCAAAGACTCCAATTACACTCCAGACCTAATTTTTTTGGCACCCAACTTTATTGTCTTGGATGACTGCAAAGACATCAGTTTATATTTCTGTTTGAAAACATGCAGTAAAGAAGAATGTCATGCCACAGATGTCTCACTGTTATTCTATTTATCATTCCATTTGAAAAAAATGTGGGTGGGAAGTTTCTTCTGTTTCTGTTTGACACTCTTCATAGGACGTTCAATGAAGTTCCTGTATGCATGTTGTCTTGTCATGGAATTTTCTTGGCCTCGATGTTTGTTTTGATATTCTGGAATTAAATGTACCTTCTCTGTTCTCTTTTCTGAAAACTCTCTGGCTAAGTTCTCCTTGTTCAGATGTATTCCTTCATCTAGGAGAACGTACCTATAATTCCTGTTTTCTTTTGTGAAGGTACAAGCGTGCTATGATAGATGACGTGCCTCGCATATTTGAAGCTGTCTTTCAATGCACTTTAGAGGTCAGAATCTTGAATGATGCCTTGGCTAAATCTTATGTGTTTCAGGAGGATCATGTCAGTATTGTTGATTATTAGGCTAAACCTTGCCTTGACGGGTATAATTTTACTATGTCTATGGGGCTTTGATGTGATTATATGTGAATTTACTTTAAAAAACAGGAGCCTGTTAAAATTTGACTATATTTAAAAGCACTGGGCGAGAGATCGGTTTTTTTTTTAAAGTTTTTGTGAGTTGTTTAATATTAGAGAATATAAAAAAAAATGATATTATCCTGGCCTATATTATAATTAATGTCCATCTCTGGGATGGGATTAGAGTTTAGCAAGAATACCCTTTTACTGAAAGTATATTTGAAGTGAATTTTTCTTACTCTTAGTGTATTCTTCCTTTTTGAAGCTAATTCATACTACCACGGACTACTACTATTTATGAACTATTGCTCATGCTCACTGATGCTTCTGATAGGTTAAATTATGGTAAATTTGTTTTAATATAACACTCACATTTTCCCTCTTTGAGGATGTTACTTTGTTGAGATGAGTATATGCTTTAAATGGATTTACAACGATGCACTATAATGCTCAATGTGCTCATTCTGCAGATGATTACTAAAAATTTTGAAGACTACCCTGAGCATCGCCTCAAGTTTTTTTCATTGCTTCGCGCCATAGCTACATTCTGTTTTCCTGCATTGGTTTTGTTGTTGAATCAGGTTTTTCTAAAAAACATTCTCCTTTATAAATATATATTTTTTTCTTATGAAGGAATCGTGTACTTATAGTTTTTTCTTCAAACAATTATTATTCTTGGAATTTATGAGAATTCTAATCTTTTGTTTTGTCATTTTTGGTCTTGGGAACCTTGGTTTGATTTTTCATCAGCAACTTAAACTCGTTATGGATTCCATTATATGGGCTTTCCGGCATACTGAGAGGAATATTGCTGAGACTGGACTAAATCTATTATTGGAGATGTTGAAGAACTTTCAGGTTTGACTTTTGATTTAATTTAATGGTGTTTACAGTTACTTTATGCCACATTATTTAATATGATTCTTGATGAATTGTTAGGCTTCTGAATTCTGCAATCAATTCTACCGGACATATTTTTTGACAATTGAGCAAGAAATATTTGCTGTTCTGACGGATACATTTCATAAGCCTGGTTTTAAGTTACATGTTCTGGTTCTTCAACATTTGTTTTGCCTGGTAATGTTCTGTTCTTTGTTGCTGTAAAATTGCACTAGCAATTATATCAGAATCTTTCCTTTTAAGTTTATAACATTACTGTTCCTTGCTTATAGATATTGTAGTTTAAAATAGGACTATGAAGTTGGGTTCTTCTCTAATAACTTGTTTACTATAAATTGCCTATTCCAAATACTTGGAGCTTTTATGTAACAATTTCAATTTAAGTACTGTCTTTGATATTATAGGCGGAGTCTGGATTGTTGACGGAGCCTTTGTGGGATGCTGCATCAGTCCCCTATCCATATCCAAATAATGTCACCTTTGTGCGTGAGTACACAATTAAACTGCTGAGTTCATCATTTCCCAATATGACAACATTAGAGGTATTTTATTATGTTGGGATTATCCTTTCCTTTTTTGTTGTTCTAATATGTCATTTTTGACTAATTTGTTTGGTGTTTTCAGGTCACTCAATTTGTAAATGGACTATTTGAGTCTAGGAACGACCTGTCTATGTTTAAAGATCATATAAGGGATTTTCTGGTACAATCGAAGGAATTTTCAGCTCAGGTGAAAGCAATACTTTTTATTTTATAAGAAACCGCAAGATATATATACACATACATACATACACGCGTACAGTAGATGTAAGAGAAGGGGAGGATAAGAATTCTCTTTGTAGAAGTGACAATTTTTTTCTGTTTCTCCATGAAAAAATTTAATTGCTTGATTTTATCTGACTACCTTCCATTTTGACTCCTGATTATGTTGTCAGTCACGTGGACTCGCAATTAATTATTATATTGTTAAATTTGATCTTGCTGGCAATTAATGATTTTCTTTAAGTGAGTGAATTTGATTATTAAGCTGTGACTGATCTTAGTATCTGGAAATTTACTGGAAAAGCACCATGGTTCCTCCAAAATTGTCATTTAATTATAATTTTGTGAATTATCTTATTCAATTAAAAAATTGCTTTGCGAACTCCCTATGTCTCGTTAAGTTATTGTAAATTTTTCATCACATATTCATGGAATTAGTTAGCACCTTCTTTTGGTAGACATTAAATTAAGATAGTCATTCTTCCTGAAATGGAATCTCAGTCCGTGGTTTGCTTTATAATGGGATTTTATTATTATTCAGCTTACATCATTTCTCCCCTGACAGAATCCGTCTCTGGTTAGAACTAATGATATTGCTCAATGATCAGAAAGATACTAAAGAATTATGGAATCTTTTTATAGCGCTGTTTTGATTATAATCAAGTGTTACATAGTTCTTCAGTTAAATGAAATTCAACTTCAAAGTTCGTTTGATCTTAATTTTTTTTCATCTCCCTTTTCAATAGGGAAGAAAATAGCATGTCCTTGTCATTGTTTTCTTTTATTTAATTTTGGGAGTATTTCTAGTCCAACTTTTTTTCAATATGTTTGCAGGACAACAAAGATCTTTATGCAGAAGAAGCAGCTGCTCAGCGGGAAAGAGAGCGGCAAAGGATGCTTTCAATTCCAGGGCTCATCGCCCCTAACGAGTTACAAGATGAAATGGTCGATTCATGATGGAGTTTTCTAATTTGTTGATTTTGACAGGCTTTCGAGATTCATCTTTGATTTGAAGTGACCAGAAGTTGTGCATTCTGAGCAGAGGAGGCATTGTGAAGCTGTTTTTCTGCACATTTGTTTTTTCTTTAGTTGGAATTGATCAAGTCATGAAGTGGCCCCATATCATGATGGTTTGGCCACGGATCGATCTCTCCGGTACGGTTCTCACTCTGGTCCATATGTAGAGTATTTTTAGGTGCTGATGTAGGGTTATACATATATATTCTATATTCATATATGGATGACTCGATCGATATTTGTAATGCAAAAATTTAGCCTTTTCTTTGGGATGACTTGTTTTGGTTAGCGATGATCATCATTCTTCATAGTTGTAACCAACCCCAATACTACTGACCTTTTTGGCTGAGTTGTGTAGAACGAAATTCTTTTTTTTTTTTTTTTTTTTTTGATGTTTAGCATTCGTAGAATTAATTGAGTATTGAGATGTGTTGTAAGGATGTTTGGTTGAGGATTTGTGTGTAATCTTATGTCATGCTCTGGTTTGTTTTACATGTTGTCCTCGTGACCCTCATTTTCATTCTGAAACAATGCTTACCAAAAATGAAAGATCTGACACTCGAGAAAGGTTTGCATTTTATATTGTTGTTGAATTTATTTAAAATTTTTTTTTCAGCTATTAATAATTTAGAAGGTATCATCAGCTATTGCTAGTCTTCTCCAATTTTTTCTGATTCGAATAATATGGAGGGCTTATTATCTCCTTCAGTTACTCGTTTAGCTTGAATATCCACTTCCATCCCACACACAAGCTTATGATTTCCGGTTTATGAACAAGTGTCGAAGCAGTGTTTTTAATTAGAGCTGTCATTTACTATTCCATAGCTTAAAGGCATCTCCTTTTATCATGATGATTCTGTAGGATTTTTATTAAAATTAATGAATACCAATTTCAAATATGATGTTTTCTATGAAACAAAATAATGAACTTAGATATGCAATATTTTAAACTAAAGTAATTATCAAAATGGATTTTGAATGCGAGAATATTTTCAATTGATATTTTAATTTCTTAATTTTTTCAATTATTGTTTTATAGTTTAAGGCATTAGCTACTGTTAAACTTTGGTCTCTCTTCCTCCAATTTTGGGGTCGGGGATTGTTTTCTTCCCTTCAATTAAATTTCTCCGTGTTCTCTGATGGGTTGATTACTATTTTTGGGCTGTAATTGGATTAGAACAGTGAAGTTGATTTTAACCAGGGGAGTTCACTTTTGTGTAAGAGCCTCAGTTGCAGAGAAAAACTACAACTTCTTTTGGTTTAAAGCCATACCATTGAGTCACATATTTTCTGCTATTACTGTAATTTTTTTCTCATGAATAAGTTAATGCGAACATAAGGTGTTAGAAAATTCAGGACTCGTCAACAATGCAGAATTAACGATAGAATCGTTATAATGGTTTGAACCTTAGGTCGACACTTGCTAGGCAAGATTGCAAATTTGATCAATTTTGATAAACCCTTATTAGTTCCAACTTAATCCTTATGCCATTAAAGATCATTTCATCTAAAGACTTGGTGAAAATAACAGCTAATTGATTTTTAAAATTAACAAATTCAAGCACAACGTATCCCTTTTGCATGATCTCGAATAAAATGATAACGGATTTCTATATGTTTGGTTATAGAATGTTGAATATGATTCTTGAAAAGTTTGATGAACTAGTGTTATACCATCTAATCGAAATTTTCTCATAGAATTGATGATAGTTTTTAAAGAACTTCACGCGCCAATATGTACTCTCGGTCGTAGAGGGAGCATCAAAGTTTTGTTTCTTAGATAACCAAAATACTAAAAGTTCTTCAAGAAATTGACAAGTACCATTTCTATTCTTTCTATCAACTAGGCTACTCGAATAGTCAGAATCAAATTATTTCACTAAATTAAAAGAAATTTCTTTAAGATACCATAAGGCTAAATCGAATGTTTTATTCAAATATTTGAATATTCTGTTCATCGTATTTAAGTGAGATTTCTTAGAAGAACCTTGAAATCTAGCACATAAGCATACACGAAAAAAAATATCTGGTCTACTCGTTGTTAGATACAACAAAGACTAAATCATGCCATGATATTTTTTTCAAATCCACCTCTTTACCCTTTTCATCTTTATATAACTTGGTGAAAGTGTTCATAGAGGTACGAGAAGATTTTGATCCTTGGACTTTAAATAATAAACTCAAAATTATCATGAGTAATCTTTCATTATTGACCTGAAATAAAATTTTCCACCTTTTGAAGCAACCTTGGCTAAACCACCAAGGCAGAATGTGAATATTGTACGTAACATCTTCAAATTTTAAAAATAAATTTAAAATTTATAAATCTCTTAGAATATCATAAAATCTTAATTGAATCAAATGATCTAATAATTAAGACTAGATAAATCTTTAAAATTCATTAAATCTTACCCAAAATAATATTTAGAATTTTAGCAAATAAAATCTCTTGAAAATTTTGTGAATCATAATTTAATTTAAAAGAAAATCTAATTGATCCAATAAATCTTGAGAATCAAGGTTTAATATTGGAATCATATCCCAATTTTGAAATCAAAATTTTTGACCTTTGCAAGTCTACAATAAGTAAATCAAAGTTGTTATCTTTCAAAATTCAAAATTAAAGATTTCATTGAGTTAATTCAAATCAAATTAAAAAGATAATTTCTTTATATCAGGCTCAATTTGTTGGAAACCCTCCCCATGAAAACAAACCAAAATCAAACAAAATATCTTAGGAAAAGAAAAATGAATTTTATCACAACAAATTCATTAAAAAAAACTTCAAATAAAATTCATTATTCTCCTCCAACAAAGACCTATTTTTTCTTCATCAATTTGAACGAATAACTCTACCCAAAAAGACCTGATTTTTTTAAGAATGATCAATTCGAGGAGATGTTAAGATGTAGCTCTAAATCATAGAAGAAATCGTAAACCTAGCGAAGTGAAGCAGTTGATCTAGAGAAGAAAGAAACAAGCCCAAGAGACCGTTCTAGCCAACACAATCTCTTGAGTAAGAATTTACCTTATTTTGATGCACAAACACACAAAATAGATATTTTATATAATATTGTAATTAATCATGAAATAGTTTATTTATGCAAGTAGATCATACAAACATTGAGGAAACACATAACTTTGAACTCTCGGATTTCAAGTAAATAAAACATTAGTTTTAAACGTTTTGGTCGTAGGCCACACATAGTATGCAAAAGATTTTTCTTTATATTCATTATGATTTATTCTGATATTTTAATTGGACAAACAAGTTTAAACATTGACATAAGTATGGATAAAGACAAAATTGTAGGACATTTTCCATGTGTATGAATCTGAATAAGATAATTAAGCTTGAACAAAAATAAGATGATTATGCTTAAGCGACAATAAGATGGGTAATATTGAACAAAAATGGGATGGCTATGCCTGAATAAAAAATGAGATTGCTACGATTGAACAAAAAATGAGATGGCTACGCCTGAACGACAAGGAAATGACTACACATGACTACACTTGAACAACAGTGAGATGAATATACCTAAACAAAAATGAAATGGCTTGAACGAAAATAAGATGAATATGTCTGAACTATAATGAAATGGTTAAGCTTGAATAAAAATGAGATGGTTACGCCTGAATGAAAATGAGATAATTACGTCCGAGAAACAATTAGATGGTTAAGTTTGAACAAAAATGAGATGACTATGTCTGAACAAAAATGAAATGGCTACGTCTGAAGGACAATGAGATAGCTACACCTGAGCGAAAATGAGATGGATACGCTTGAAAAACAATAAGATGACAACACCTGAATGAAAATGAGATGACTATACTTGAATGACAATAAGATAGTTGCACCTGAATGAAAATATTGTTGCAAAGCCTAAATGAAATGGCTAAACCTAAAAATGAGATGACTACGCTTGAACAACAATGCAATGACTACGCCTGAATGAAAATGACATGACAATGCGGCAATGAGACAACTACGCCTGAATAAAAATAAGATGACAAATCCTAAATGAGAATAAGATGACTAAGTTTAAACGAAAATTAAAAAATGAGTTCCAACAAGTATGTAACTATTAAACTGAAATTGACGAAAAATATGTGATAGCTAATGAAAGCTTGAACGAAGATTAGAAGATGAGTTTCAATCAGTATGTAACTGTTACGTTTGGATTCGATAACACATTATATTAATTTACACCTGTACGTGTTTTTACTTGTTGAGACTATTTTTCACTAGTAGGTTTTTGATGTAGATGCATTTGAATTGAGGAACATGTAGCTGATCGAGATTATTCCGATTGTGGATGAGCATACAGACAAGATGATTAATAATAAATTGGTGTAAAATAAAAGAATTAGTGTAACTATTTATAGGATGGATATTATGATTTCAATAACCTTAGATGATTAAAGTCCTTGTGTTTCTTGAGGTTTGAATAATGACGTCAGTATGTTTAAATAGTTGAGTTTAATCGTGTATCATGTTTTTGGAGATTACAATAGAATTAGAAACTTATGAATATATATCTTATGATTAATTATGTTTGACACACTGTTTAATTTGAAGTACTTGAGAATTTAGGCATTAGATTGTTAAAAATTTATACGAGTAATCATTTTGACTTATGATGTGGAATTAAATAAATTGAATCATAGTAAATGTCGCCAAAATGATATTAATGTATTTAAATAAATGATTGATGATTTCTGTATGTTACTGACAATCATAATAAATATAGTTAGGATTATTAAACCACCTATTAATCGCATACATATACCAATACATAATGAATCTACCAAGTACATGTACTAGCGTACTTTCATACAAGAATAAAATTTTATAAATGACTCTTTAAAAATACATAAACTTAACCAAAATACACAATTATATAATTAAGTTTATTCAACTCATTTAACTCTCTAAACTTTAGGATAATTGAGAACTAGAACACAAAACTTCGTTTTAAACATCCAATAACATGAACCTCAACTCGTGAGCAAAAACGAGTTAATTTCATGTGACCACCCCCACATGCGTTGTCAATCTTGGGTTATTTTGTTGCATCTAGAACCCTATTGTCACCCTCCCTTTCTATGTTTTGTTGGTGTCTTGCGAAGGTATTTCCACTCAATTAAGGGTGGTTTCCTCGAGATGTTTTGGGGCTATCGTTTCTTTGTGGGAATGCTACGAGTGAATAGTTGGCGTGACTCACTGTTTCAATTTTTTATTTGTATACAGAAAATGAGAGTAAACTTTGGGTGAATTTAATAGTTTCCGGTATTAGCATACCATTGTTACCTTGCAACAAGAACAAAGACAAGAATTAAGTGGCTGACTTGCTGATAGGAGTGGCTTCCTCTCCCCTAAAAACTCACAAGGTAGGGTTTTAGAATCAACAAAATAATCCTAATCCGACCGTACATATGGCTTGCACCACATTTGTAATAGATTTTTTTAACCGCAAAGCAATCCGGACTTATATTTAGAGTCTTAAAGGTTCGAAAAAAGTTTCGCATTTCAAATACCAAATATTCGAAAGTTCATAACGTCATTTGCCTTTTACTTGAATAAAAGCAAGGCGGAAGACATGCTTTTTGAGTATTGGACGTATGATGGTAGTAATTAATTGTCGCGACATTTTATTCTTATAGATTTTATTGTAAAAGATAGAGTGAAGGCAGATTCTTGTATTCATATATTAATTTAGTATGGAATAAGAATAATATATTATGGTTTCTTGTAGTGATGCTATAGTTGTTTATACCACTATATTTAAATTCACCCAATTTTCATATTATTTATCAATTCAATTAAATTTTAAAATAAATGATAAATTATACTTAAAAAGGCAACCATATAATTACTAAACGATGCTTTTGGTTTCTGTAATTTTTGGATCATTTAAGTATGGTCCATGCATATGCTATGTTCTTCCTAGTTATAATTTCGTTTTAAACGATCCTTCAATCTATTTGTGACAAAAAAAAAAATCATATAATAAAATTTTTAGCCACCCTTATCAATGGAGCAAAAATGATTGATATAGATTTGTTATTTTTAAATTAAATTATAATTTTATTAATTAATTTAGTTTAAAATTGACTCGAAACAAGAATTGATTTACTCTAACTCATCAGATGATATAGATAAATAACATTATTAAAAATATATATATCATGTGAATTTTACCATTAGATTTAATAAAATAAATAAATTGGAAAAGCGTTTAAAAACAAATTTAAAAAGAAATTAATGACAAAATTAAGTATAAAAGCAAATCTTATTATAAAAAGTAAGAAAATGCGACCTAGAGAGTTGAAAGTAAAGCATGGATTAAGTGAACCTCTAAAACTAACGCCATAAGTAGATAAAGGACAACGTGACAGGTCGAAACATTGTATGATTGTAGTAGTAATTTTCAAACTTAGAGTAGCCTCGACTGTCAAAAGTGGGTTGTGTTGGTAGGTTAAGGAGCCTACTTTGAAAAATCATAGCTTGTATCCACCCTTGAATATATCCTAATCAAAATTGATATAATAGAAAATTTTGAAAAAGGGATCATACTAAGTTAATATTTTTATTTTTATTTTTAGACGTGACGGTTATTAATAGGTGTAATTAATATATTTTCTTAACTATTTATATTTTGTTTTAATTACTATATTAATTAATAAATTTTATTTCGAGAGTAAAATTAAACGGTAATCTTAATATTAACTTTAAGAAAATACCTACGTGCAACACAATATATAAAGTACACTATATAGATACATTAAAGTTTGACAATTTACACTAGACATTCCTTTAACACTAGTCATTTAAAAAAAAAAAAATGTTAAGTTGATCTTATAATTATATTCTAGGATAAATTTCATTTTAAACTCCAAGATTTGAGGTATTTCACAAACATATCATTAAAGAACTATTCTTCACAACGTCACCTTTGAAGTATTCTTGTTCTAACAAGCCAACCCTACTGGACATCTATTTTCTACGAACGAACGTCTTTTCTTAGTTTTGAATGTGGAACGGACGTCTGTTCTAAAACTTTTGGGCGTTTGTTCATAGGTACCTATTCTGGCACCTGTTCAAAGTAGAGTTTTGTAACGTGCTCGAGAACGGACGTTCATCAATTTTTTAACGGTTGTCCGTTCCCAAGAACATTCCAAAACACTTGGGGAACGGGCGCCAAAACTACATCCGTTCTTGAGAAATCGATAAGAATGGACGTCTGTTTGATAAACAATGGACGTCTGTTCTCCAATCCTGTAAAACATCAGGCCAGCTTTTTGCAACCTATCTGCGCCCGTTCTCTATAAACGTTAGCCATAAACATCTTAACTATCTCAATCAACCTCTCAATCTAAATTCCTCTACATTCTCAATCTCCCCTTATCTCTCTTGTCACTTAGCCCTATCTCAATTTCTCTATTACGTTCATTAGGTTTTGCAGGGACAATTCTCAACTTCGGCGGATCTGTAATTTTTTAATTTCAATGGATTTTGATTCTAGTGAGCCACTTGATTATGATTATGACGGGACAACAACATGTGATTCTAACATGGAGGGAGATTCCCCCTCTAAACCTATATATGGCAAGGTTCAAGCGTTCGACCACGATTACGAACAAATAGAGGTACATTCGACCTCAAAACTATAGACTTGAAGCTTCGTTAACCATGCAACTCAAAGAATGATGAGTGCGAAAGTAGACTTGTCCGAGAAGTTTGTTTGACCAGTATTTATTTGAGAAAAAAATATAGTTCATTAAAAGAAATTAGAGAATAAATAGTAAAGTATGCATTGAAAAATAGCTATGGTGTAAAGTTTGTTAACAAAGATTATCACCGATTAACAACAGTGAGTCATGAGGGATGCAAATGGATAATACATGATTCGAAGATGCAATGTGAACTTACATATCAAATAAAGAGTTTGAATGATGTGCACAGTTGTTCTCGACAAATTGAAATTCGACATGTTTTTACTAAGTGAGTTACAAATCAGTATTTAAATAGGTTCAAAAGTCAACGTACATGGAAAGTCGCTTCTATTATTGAGACAGTGAGGAAAAATTGTAGTGTAAACATTCCACCAAGTTTTGCTAGAAGGGTAATGAGTGAAGCCTTAAAATTTAACGAAGGACATGATAATGAACAATACAAGCCATTGTAGTCGTATGCAAAAGAAATTCAGAGATCAAATCCGGACAACACACTAACCCTTGACTTAAATTTGGTAGATGTTGTTGGTTCTAAGTCAAAGTGTTTGTTTAAAAGAATGTACATGTATATGGCAGCATGCAAGTAAGGTTTGCTTTAGTCTGGTAGACCAATAATCTATTTGGACAGTTGTCATATAAAGAGCTCGTGCGCAGGCCAATTACTTTCAGCAGTTAACGTTGACAGTAATGGTGGAATTTGTCTCGTTGCTATTGCAATGACAGAATCAAAAAGTGTAGACTTATGGTCATGGTTTCTAAGCGTACTAAAGTCAGACTTAGATACTGTTTCTGGATGTAGTGAACAATTGTTTCAGATTATCAAAAAGGTTGTCGCCTGTTGTGATAGATGTATTATCGTCAACCTACATCGCTTTTGCCGCAGACATATTTATGTGAATTATAAGAAACAGTTTTAGGGTAAATTTTATAAGGATGAGTTTTGAAATGCATGTCAGACAACCACAGATTATAATTTTGAGTGAGAAATGAGAAATTTATGCAAGATTGACTATGATGTCCAGACATATCTTTGAGACATAAATCTGACATCTTGGGTAGTGTCACGACCCGGAAGAGGCCCTAACAGAAACGCCAGATTAGACGAT
>CM039519.1:821459-907642 GCA_022433055.1 Begonia peltatifolia | reverse complement strand
AAATTTACTCGAAATTTGGGCGGAGAAAAATTTTGACGGATTTTACAGGTAGCACATGCATTTACCTCGATCCATAAGTGTGACATTGGTTTGAACAATTTGAATCAGTCATTCAACGCACTCTTAATACCTGCTAGTAGCAAACCTATTATAACCATACTCGAGATGATCAAACATGTTTGATGAATCAGATCGTAAAAGTGTTGATAGATGGTCGAGTCAACAGACCTTCTGTGCTCCTAGATATAGAAAAAACTTGCAAAGCTAAAATTCGCAGCGTGAAACTGGAGCCCGTGTTTTGCAGGAGCTACTAAATTTGAGGTGAGCAACGACATCAAAAAATATATTATTGATTTGGATCAATGCATGTGTAACTATTACAAGTGGGAACTCACAAAGTTTCATGTGTGCATGCATATCCGTGCTTGCATTTCATGAGGCTCTCGATGAAAAATTACGTCCATCAGTACCATCACCAACAAACTTATGTCAACATATACTCTCCCTGTTGCATTCATCCGGTTAGTGGCCAAGACATGTAGTCTAAAACGGATATGAATGAAATTATTCCACTTATCACAAAATGCCAGCCAAGCAAGCTGAAGGAACAAAGAGTCAGAGATGTTGATGAACAACAATAATCTCGCTCAGTTACCAGAAAGAATGCAACAGTGAGATATAGAAGATGTAGTCGTGATGGGCATAATATTTACACTTGTCGAGGCATACGATCCACCTCTGGCATGGCTTCTACACAGAACTCATTTATGAGTTTTAGCAACTTTGTCGGGACTCAGGTACGTGCTAACATTTCAATGTTAAGTGTACATAAATGAATGTTTAACTAAAATATTTCAAATCGTTTTTGCATATGTACAGGATGTTAACTTAAAATGTGTTTAACATTAATAAGTTTTTGGTGATGTGGATTTAAGAGTAACATAGTTGATGAATGTTTAAAAATGTGTTTAAGATTAATAAGTTTTTGATGATGTGGATTTAAGGGTAACGTAGTTGATGAATGTTTAAAAATGTGTTTAAGATCAACAAGTTTTTGATGACGTGGATTTAAGGGTAACATAGACGATGAATGTTTAAAATTATTTGTTGTTTTTAATTGAAAATGCCCTTGAAAAAAAGTATTTCGTACTAATAAACTATTGTCAAGTTGATGGTAGTATAAAAAAAGAAATTGAAGGTGTCGACCGCTATATTCATAAGCAATTGATGTATCGACCACAAAGAACGACCGATGCAAGACAGAGACAAAGGAAGTGTCGACCGAAAATTGAAGGTGTCGACCCCTAAGATCTAAAACCAATTAAAGTGTCGACCGGACCTTGAAGGTGTCGACCGCTATATCCAGAAGCAATTGATGTGTTGACCACAAAAAACGACCGATGCAAGACAGAGACAAAGGAAGTGTCGACCGGTATATCAAGGTGTCGACCGATAAATTCAGAAAAGAACAAAATACTATTTATAACGTCTATCAACGAACATCAACGATCACAAAGTGTCGACCGAAACGCAAAGCGGTCGACCGAAACGGCGTACAACGGTCTTCTATCTTTGCACAATAGTAACAAGGTGTCAACCGGTTTTAAGATAGGTCGACCGATCGTATGCAGAGTCAGAAGGATTATAAATTGAAGAATGAAGATTTTCAAATAAGCAATCAAGCAACGGACAAAGAAATTCTCTTAACTTCAAAGTGCTTCAATTCTTCCTACTCCTCTCAAACCAAACTTGAGATTACATTATTGAGAGAGTGCAATTAGAGTTATCAAATCAACAGTGTATTAGAACATTGTAAAATGGTGAATCCCAAGAAGAAATGTGTAAAAGCAGTTGATTGACGCCCGTGAAGTTCAATCAAAGATTTTCTTGGAAGAGAAGGAAAAAATCTTCAAGGGAAGTTCTTGAAGCGCAGACGTAGGCAAGGTTGGCCGAACCGCGTAAACAATTTCGGTGTCGTCTCTTTTTTTTCCCTTAACTCTTTATTTGTTTTTGTTTGAATTTATTCTATCAAATTATTTCGAAAATCAATTCATACACCTAAGTGTAAACTCATTATTTTGGTAGAGATCACAATCACCAAGATTTATAAAAAGCATATGCCTAATTCACCCCCCCTCTTAGGTAAAAACAATCCTACACAGAAGTCTTCAATGAATGGACGAGATAGGAATTAAGTGGTTTTTGTAGATATGCACCTTTGTACTTAGTTTAGCTTATTTATACATTATTGTATTTTTTTGTATTATAAAGTTCGTAGAAAATTATAATTTTTTGACAGACTTTTTTTTTGTTTTTTAACTCCTCCATGGCTATATTTAACAATACCTGCATATTGAAATCGCAATAATATCACTAAGCCAAATCCAGATATTAAAAATTCAAAACAAAAAAAATATATATATAAAGTTTTACAACCAATCCAAATAAAATTACATACAAACATACATTGTTCAATTCAAATCAAGTAAACAAAAAACATAAAGTAAAAAACTCAAACTACGTCTGCTCATGGTCTTCATTCTCCCATCTCATCCATGCATTAACTCTAACATCCAAATTTTTGTGCGCTATGGAGAGCTCGTCAACTCTTCCCATAAGAAAGTTGAGTTTCTACTCAATTCTGGACATAGCAGAAAACATGTGAGGCGAAGATGGTTGCACATGAGCATCCTCCATATGAATATCATGGTCGATACCTGGAGGAGAAGATAGTTAGATAGAAGTTACTTCAAATATATTGTAATATTGTAAATATGATGTATACCTGGTGGAGGAGTTACCGACGACGAGGCTTCATGGTCGCCCTTAACACCAATTTACCTTGATTTTAACTATGCTCATACGACTTAATGTGTTCACTTTTCTCACGGGCTCATCAGTTTGTATTTTAATATGAAAATGCTGGACAATCTTATGAATCAATATGTTATAGGGCATAGCTCTATTGTATGTTTGAGTAATCTCGCCCATATGCCTTATAATCAAAAACTCAGGATTGAATCGTTTATGTTCTACAACTTCTACATAATGTAGAGATCTATGCATCTTACCAGTTCTTTATCTCCGTCCCGGGAAAAAATTGTGTGGGTGATCATGTGGTGAATCACTCGAGCTTGCACATTGAAGTCCTTTGACTTTGGTATGTAAAACTCTTCAACATCGGGATTTCAATGAACCTTCTTGAAAAACTCAAGTCCTCCACCTTCTTTGATGAACTCGATGTCCTAGGAAAAATGGTAGTATTATTCAATCTGTTAGATGAAATATTGTGATTTTAGGCATCTACCCCGTTTTTCTTTCTGGGTCTGATAGATTCTATATTTTCTATTCCTTTGATGGAAGGTGAAAATGAATTCCATTGTGAAACCACATGCAATTAACAAAAGATGCTTGTACGGTTGTTTCAATTTATTTATTGTTTTTCTCTTTAACTTATCATGTGAGATAGAGAAATAGTTTATTAAATCATCAAGGTAATGATCCATCAACCTGCTAGTTCTTTTTACGAGGCACAAATGGAAGAATTTATCATGGAAGTAGAATAACTACTAAAGTTGCAGAAAAACATCACAAGAGTTTATGTACAAAGAACAAGCAAACCCTTATGGGTTATATCCAAAGACTTGAAAATAGATCTTTTTATGTTAGCAACAGAAGCCCAAGCTTATGGAATTATTAATCTTGTAGTTGTTGAATAAAAAATAGAAAGAAAGTATTTTTTGCAAATCCGCAATTTGAGATTTTATCTTCTTACTGGGTTTAATAGAATATTTTCTATTAACTAATCTAGTATTCTTAATACTATTAATTATTAATATAGAATCTAGAACTAATTCATAATCATTTGGTTATGATCGATCTAAACTAATTTATTATGTATATGATACAGCATGCCAATTGTTAGAAACACAAGACAACCAATCAAAAATGTCACCAAATAGCCTGTCCTTGGGGGATGTCCTGAGTTCCCGAGGAACATAGATTTTGGGTGAGGGAAAGAGTTCTATGGTTAGGGAGGAAGAGAGAGAATAAAGCAGCGAGGGTTAGGGAGAGAGGGAAAGGGAGATCGAGAATGTAAAGGAATTGAGATTGAAGGGTCGATTAAGAGAGTTAAGAGGTTTAGGGCTAGGGTTTGCAAAGAATGGGCGCAGGTGGGTTGCAAAAATGGCGCCTGGTTTTTATAGGCTCGGGGAACAGACGTTCGTTGTTTATTAAACGAACGTCTGTTCTTGTAGATTTCCTAGAACAGACACCGTTTTGGCGCACATTTCTCGAGCATTTTGGAACATTCTCTGGAATAGACGACCGTACCAAAATTACTGGACGTCTGTTCCTGAACACATTCTAAAACTCTACTTTAGACAAGTGCCAGAATGGTTGCTGATGAATGAACGTCTAAAAATTTTAAAACAGAAGTCTGTTTCACATTTAAAATTAAGAATGAACATTCGTTCGTAGAAAATAGACGTCTAGTAGGAGTTGATTTGTTAGAATAAAAATACTTGAAAAGTATCGTTGTGAAGAATAATTTTTTTTTGACATATTTGCAAAACATCCCAAATTTTAGAGTTTAAGATATAAAATTGAGGGTAAACGGAGAACATGAGGGGTGGCCCGTCATCTTTCATTCTAATTTGAAAATAATTATAATTGGAATTATTTATTAAATTGTTAAATTGATATGCAAGAGACTAGAGATAGAAGAAAAGGGAGGCAAAATAACGCAACCACTTTTCAGGGTCCTCTTCTAAGAACATTCATCCTTCTCTCTCTAAAACCAATCCCAAATCAACAAAATCTATCTCTCTGCCAATTTCTCCCTCCGGTAATCTGATAAGGACGTGAGTTCATGTGAAGGAAGTGATCAGACGTTCGAGACTAAAGGGGGAGATAATGGGTCAGGCCTTTCGCAAGCTCTTTGACACGTTTTTCGGCAACTCTGAG
This sequence comes from Begonia peltatifolia, assembly GCA_022433055.1. Classification (NCBI taxonomy): domain Eukaryota; kingdom Viridiplantae; phylum Streptophyta; class Magnoliopsida; order Cucurbitales; family Begoniaceae; genus Begonia; species Begonia peltatifolia. The sequence continues at coordinate 902,677 of CM039519.1, read as the reverse complement.
ATGCGGGTATCCCTGCTCCTTTATTTTTCTCTGTCTGTTCATTTTTGTGAATCTTTTATATCTTTGTGGGTTTTCTCCGGATGTGATTAACTTGCATGATGTTCGTAAGTACGATTTTTTGCTGCTTTCATGTTTATATGATTTATATTTATTTAGAAGCTTTTTGGTTTATTGAATACGAAAATAGTAGCCGTAGAATGATCCTTTTGACATTCGTTTTCTAATTCTCCATAGATGATAGCTCGTCTATGTGGGTGCAAATAGAAATCTTACCTGACGAGTCATGACTTGCTTTTTTGCCCCTGAATGGAAAATGGGGTTTCATAGTTTTTTCATTTTAGGTGGGGTGGAGGAGGAGGAGGTGGGAGGCATTGGAACCAAAATTTTTATTTCCTAGAACAGAGCAACATGTTAATGGCTGTTTAATTACAACTGAAAAAGGATGGATTTTTCTTCTATTAATGCTTCTATTTTTGTGTATCTTCTAACTATGCAAAATTACTATTCCTAGTCTGTTAGTTGATTGTCTTCTGTTGTATTAGTAAACCAGAAGTATCCTGAAAAAGAACATGTACAGAAGAAGGGGAGAGCTACTAAAAAAGCTCAACATCTTCAACAGCTAAGAAAGTTTTACACTACACCCTTCAGCACCAAAATAATTTGTTACAAAAAGAATGTTTAAAATCCTCCGTACCATAAGGTTCCTCATCGAAAATCACTCAATTCCTTTTGTCTCAAATGCATCAGAACGACCAATAGAGAACCAGTTTGGTGAAAATTTTCTTTTCTGCATCCAGAACCCATCGATTCTAACAAAAACTCGTTACTGACTGGCGAGAATCCCACAAATGCCAATCTTTTAATTTTGGGGCTTGTCTTAAAAGCCATGTCTTGTTTGGCTGCTAAGTTTTGTCAAATTTTCATCTTGTATTGGGGATGATGGTATAATTACGTGTTTATTTACATGGACTTTTTATTCTGCTGATTTATTTGCATTGGATTTTGCTTAGGTTGTGATGCTAGGCCTGGACGCAGCTGGTAAAACAACAATACTTTACAAACTTCACATTGGGGAAGTTTTGTCAACAGTTCCTACAATTGGTAGATCTCTTTGTTCTTCAGAGCTCAATTTCTTTATTTTCGCATTAAATCTGACAAAAATTCAATTTTCACTGAAAGAGGTACTGACATAATTATTGGAGTGTTCTAAAGGACAAGGAATTGAATTTTTGTCGGAAATGATTGTTCCTAATTATTATCTTCTGATTGAAATACTAGAAATATGCCTAAACATCAAGGTGTTGAACGAAGTTTTGTTTCAATCACTAACCTACTATTCTAAAAAAACAATTTTTTTGACTGCTATTTTAACTATGTAAAAGTTATGATATCATCATACCACTTTTCCTAATTTTTATTAAGCTTGGAGTCATGTTGCATTTATACCCACTATATTTTGGTCAACTCCTTGAAGCACGCCAGGAAATAGTAAATAATATGAGTTTTGCAATTAAGAAAAGATTTGAGACTTTAGCATTACTCTTGTACATTTATCAAGGAAGGAATACAAGAAAATTGTCACATGTAAATATTTAGGAAGAACTACAGCAAGGTTATGGTAAGGAAATAGCTTGTTCGAAAAGATTTATCGAAAATCTTTGTTGGAATCAATTGAACAATAGCAGTAGGTTCTATTCCACATTGCATGACACAGAATAAGGGAATTCAAGAGCCATTTCTCTCCACAACAGTTTCTACTACTCAGCTACCCTCTCCCTCTAGCCTCCTAAGAATATATTTCTCCTCCTACCAACTAACTCCTGCCAACAACTGTCAATTTCAGTTATCTCTCAACTGTGTTTCTACTATTCAATACATTTACGATACTACGTCTTCTCAGGCCTCCTAACTTATGTAAACCTCCGTGGAGTTTTATCAGGTTACGAGACATCTTTTGAGATAAGTGATGCAAAATACGGGGAGAAGGAAAAAAAGAAAAATCTGAACTGAGGTGGACTAGTAATTTTCCACCAGTCAAATGCTTTTCATAAAAATCAACCTGAAGAAAGGTTTTCATCATAAATATGTTCTTTTAGCATTTAACAACTCAAAATGTTCAAGCCTTTCAAATTTTGTTCCATACCTCAATGTGTAGGCATATTTTTATTGTTTGAATCAGACTTGTATAATTTGGAAGCATTACTGTGATAAGGATCTACCATTGCAAATTAGTTTTGAATAAAAAACTAAAATCCCTATTCATTTCCATTAAAAAAATAAAAAAAAAACCCTAACACTCTTTTGCTATTCTTGTAATCCCTCTTCACTCACCCTTATTATCATTTCAAATAGCAATCCAAACAATTCAAACTATAATCTAATCTACAATTCAAACTATAATCTAATCTAAGTAATATAAATATACTCTAATCCAATCTTAATAAAATCTTAATCTAACAGGTCATACCTAATCCAATCTAGCTCAAATTCAAATGCATTTATCAATTTAAACCATGAAATGTGAGTCTTCATTTCTCTCCTAAAACAGTCCACTTTGATTGGTGAAAGGAAATATGGGTCCTCTTTTCTATTGTGAAATAAGTCTACTTGATTGGTGAAAGGAAGTCATGACTTAAGTCCGAATTTTCTAGCAATCCCATTAACATGCATTTCGAGTTTCAAACGCCAACCAAAAAATCAAATCACTTTTGATTTTTACGCAATGCCAAGAATTTCTCACAGAGGCCCCCAACTCGAGTCGGATGAAACCAGAGTAGTTGTCTAGTTAATTCACTCCTGTCTACGTATACCCAACGAAACTTCCTCAATTGGAACCAAACCAATACTCTTTGTCGAGAAATTGGTTTATTGTAAAATATCATTGTTTAGCTCTGAAAAGTTTTTCATCCTCACTGATGAAGATTGGTATCTCCCATTGCGGATCAACTTGGCCACTCGCAAGAGCAAGATGAACACATCTCTCAACGCATCTCGCATGGTTTTGCTTCTTATTCCTTCTTCCCTTGATGTGTTGAACTTACACCATATTTTGTTTTGAGCATTTTGCTAATTGTCATGGAACCCACGACGATGCTTCCATCTTCTTTTGAATCTGATTTCTTTTTCTCTTACACAGATTTTCTTGTGACAGCTAGAGCCATTGCGTGTTTTATGATTTCTAACGACCGCAAGATCTTAGCGGCATTCTAAGCCAAATATTCTACCAATCTTTCTATCTTGGTAAATGTTGTAATTCATGTTTCAAGACCTCTAATTTTGCTTTTAGATTTCTTTAATCTTCTTTTGAGTCATCAGAATCCACCGCTATACCAATTGATAAAGATATGAATAGAAATGAAATTCTTTATTCATATTCCAAATCTTCCATATATTGCCCCAACACTCCTCCGCCAATCTTACAACCTCTCTTCTCTCATTCTTTTTATCCGTTCAAATAACAATCTAAACAATTCAAATTTAAATTCAGTCTAATTCTAATATTAATAATATAAATATACTCTTATCCAATCATAATAAAGTTATAGTCTAATCCAATCTAACTTAAATTCAAATGCATTTATCTAAATTAAATCATCAAATCTTGAAATACTTCTCTCTCCTTAAACAAGTTCACTTGAGTGATGACTTATCACATTGCTTTGGAAAATCTATTCCTTGTACTTGAGACCTCTCCGAAACATTAAATTTGTGTATGATTTAATACCCCTTTAGAGTGAGATACCCAAAAACACCAAAAATTTGTAACTACTAAGAATGTTGAATCGGTTATTGAAAAGAATGACGAATCATGGATAATTGTAGTTGTCTGTGTTTGGAAAATTTGATTAACTCCAAAAACTCATTGCTTTCTGATGCATGATAAAAGGAGTCAACTTGCTTTCTGATGCTTACAATAAAATGAGTTAATTTGAAACTTTCTTTTTCTACTTCTATTTTTTTCTTCAAGTTGTAGAAATTGTATTTAACAAACTGAAAAATGGAGGTTAAGAAGTTCACCAAAGACGAAAAAATGATGCAATTAGTTCACGTGCTCGTTTTTTGATTGGAGAAGCCAAATTGATGCTGTATCTTAAAGTATTAAGAACTATATATCCACTTTCCTTTAAGATATTGTGTGCAACTGAAGAGTATTTACACAAAGAAACCAAGAATTACAGCCATAATGTGATGAGATTCTTAATATATTTTTGAAGGAAATTATATGATTAAAATAACTAGATAATTATAGATTTTTCAATTCAAAGAGGGTCTGTAGGTCTCCCTCGCAGTGAAATTCCCAATGTCTTAATTCATCTGTTATACTACTAACTATCATTAAATAATTAACATATCTTTAAATAATTAACACTTAGAGAATCTTATTAGACTTACTATTATGAGTATAATTATTTCTAAATTATTCTCCTTCTCCGTTACACTACTAACATTATTATAATTATTTCTAAAGTATTCTCTTTCTCTGTAATTATTTTTAGACAATTCTTTTTTTGTATTACTTCATTCGCTACATACATTTTTTATTGTTTTTTTCTTCTAGATTATGAACTTCACCAAAATTCTATCATTACCCTCTGTCTAAATTCCTGTCTTGTCTTTGATGTGAAAATGAAGAAATTTTAAAGAACTTGCTATAATGACTATAATTATTTATATATTATTTTTCTTCTCTATTACACAACTATAGTTATAATTATTTTCTAGATTACAGTAAGTATGATAATTATATTTAAACTATTACCCTGTCTCATTATTTTGTTGTATACATTTTCTACTTTCTTGTTTTTCTTCTAAAATATGTGAACCCCACTGGAGGTTTATCATGATACTCGAAAAGAACCATTTCGTTGTTCCTTCATAAAATCTATGGTTTTTTATGAGACGATTCACAAAAGAAAGAAATATGACAAAATAAAACAAATTATGAGTCTTGTTTTTTATTTAAAATATAAAATAACACCTTGTTTGATGAGATATGGATTCACTAAAACTTACTTGGATGCAGTCACTATGAAAGTTGTGGCAACATATAATTGGGGATGGAACTGCACATTTGCTTCATAAACAACTCCATAATTAAAAAGCAACAAGGACACAATATTCCATTTCAATTTATTTCAATTTGAGCAACATCTAACGCTAATATGTTTTTTTTGTCTAACAAGAAGATATTTTGTTGAAATGAGGTTTCATAAGTGCATAGATGGCTGGTTTGAGTTTCCTTATTTATTGGAGAAAATGTGCAATCAAGAGCGTGGATTGTGTTGCTAAAATTCAGTTTCTGCAGGAATAAGTATTATTGAACTATTTCCCAAACTGTCTTCTTTGTTTTAAAAGAAGATACAAAATAAACAAATTGTCTCAATTTTCCCTTCAGACCTTTGATTTTCAGATTTAGATTATTTGCATGCGTTGCTCTTTGTTTTGATCTTGCTCAATTTTATTTTCTTTGTCCTCGCATTGTCCCTTCATGTTGTATTGCATTTGACGACCTCTTAATCCTTACAGCAACCAATCATTGATTTTGTTACTTTTACAGGTTTCAATGTAGAGAAAGTTCAGTATAAGAACGTTATGTTCACTGTTTGGGATGTTGGTGGACAAGAAAAACTAAGGCCACTTTGGAGACATTACTTCAATAATACTGATGGACTGGTAATGGTTAAATTTAATGATTTACTTCGACTTTTACCTTTCTTAACAGAAGATTTCTTTTGCCCTACTCTATGTTGTCTTCTACTGGTGCCTTTTATCATCATATTATAATTTCTCAAAGCATTTTAATCACATTTTACTTATTTCATCAATCTTGACTGTCATCTTTGCTGTTATTTTGGTCATATTCTGCATTATTGGATAGATACAAAAAGAATATAATTGACTTTATCTTATTTATCTCTTGATGCAGATTTATGTTGTTGATTCTCTGGACCGAGAGAGAATTGATCGGGCAAAGGCAGAATTTCAGGTTTTGATAATAATAGGAATATAGACTTAAAAATTGATGAGTTGATCAATTATTTCTCTGATAACATATTTTTTCAGGCCATTATCAATGATCCATTTATGCTGAACAGTGTCATTTTGGTGTTCGCTAATAAGCAGGATATGGTATGTCACATTACTTGTTGATTACCCCTTTTTTGCTGGATGTTGTGCAAGCTCATATGGGTTAGATAGAATAGTGAGAATGCAATCTGTTAAGTTGGTGGCTTGGGTAAATTTACTACGCATTTCAAGCAATCATATCCTATAATTTTAATAAAATCGCATTGGAACTTTCCACTAATTTGTTAGGCTGCTATTAATCTATTCATTATCGGCTGGCTGCGTCTTTCTTTAATTACTCAGAATTAAAAAGGCAACAGTAAAAGATGACAATCTCTTAAAAATAACCAAAACTTTGCAGAGCTATGCGGTTTGCTATAGCTGATTTTTTCATGCTATTTGTAATCAGTTCTCTTTTGAAATAGAATCCTAAGGAGCAATTTATGAACAAATAAAAAATGACATCCCTAAAAAATTCATCTCAATCTCAGAAATTTTTTGTCATCCTAAATATTGGTGGCTCTTTTTGTGCCATTATTAGTCTGATTCGATCCTAATTATTCTTTGCTCTTGTTATATAATATTAAGAAAGGAGCAATGAGTCCAAGGGAAGTATGTGAAGGACTGGGTCTGTTCGATTTGAAGAACAGAAAATGGCACATACAAGGGGCATGTGCACTGAGAGGTGATGGCCTTTATGAAGGTTTAGACTGGTTGTCTGGAACTCTTAAAGAAATGAAAGCTATGGGATATTCTTCAGTAGGAACCTCTTTTTAATGTTTCAGGTTAATTCTTTTCCCTCTTTTCTTTTACTTTTTTTATTTTTTATCGATGTTTCCTTTGGTTTATTTCATCATAACCCCCTTCAAATCTTCTGCATTACAATTCATTTGGTGGAGCTTGTATTTCTTGCCGTGATCAATTTTATTGAGAAAATTTTGTTGGTGTCTTTTCTTCTAATCTTTCCTTTGATAATCAAATTTCATGTTCTCGACAAAAAAAATTCTGCAAGTTTATTTTTACAACAACCCTTTAAGCCGTTTGTTTGATGAAGCGAGAGAGTATATCATTGTCTTAAATCTATTTGGTCCATGATCAATTTTATGAAAATTTTGTTCGTGTCTTTACCCTTCGAATCTTTCGAGCGATAATCAAATTAAATTTTATCAAAAAAAAATATCTGCAGGTTTATTCTTATCATGACCCACCCTTTGAATGTTGGTTCGGTAAAGCTACAGAGTAGATCATTTGCGTCTTTCAAGTATGTTGTGTATGTTATGCTGATGAAGTGTCTAGATGTTTACTTTTGGCCATTTCTTGGCTCTTGAAACATACTTCCTGCGATGTATATTGATTGCTGCAATTGATGAATATAAGAAAACAAACTTTTTTTTGCTTGTTTTTATTAGATTTTTTTTGTTACTCTATGACAGGGAAGCTTGGATTTACATGGAATTCATGAGTTTGTAAAGACATTTATGATTTAACATCTCTCTCAAATTAAAGCCTCAGATTGAATTGAAACTATTGGTAGACTAAGCAATTTGGGTTATATTGCAATGTTTTCGTCTATTGCTATCCTCAATAAAACCAAGACTCAATATTTAACTTCATAGAATCCAGTAAAATAAGATAATACGAGGATCACTGCAATCCTTGACACTTTAAAAGCTACCAATTTTATTAGAAACCGTCAAAGTCTAAGGTAGAAGATAGTGATCAATAACCGAGCATCATGAATGTTACATGTAAGAAATGCATGCATTAATGAGAATAAATATCACCATTTCACTGAAGCAAGCAGAGACAACAAACAGTAGGGTTGTAAGTAAGCAAGTGACAGGCAACACATTTGTGTTAAAGTCATTGTAATTTTAGTTTTATTTTCACATGGCTCATACCATTATGTCCTTTGTTTCATAATATAGAAGAAGACATATTTTATAAATGAGTATTGCAATATTTACAGTTTAAGGTTACATTGTCGCTAATGTGTCGTTTGATAACTCAATGTTATAAGATTATTATGATATATGAACTCTGGTAGCTAAAAGATATCTATTTTAGTTCATTTTTACAAAAAAATAGTTGCTTTTGGACAAGTCTAGCGTGTCGTGATTCTGTGCATAGGCGTGCGTTAAGTCTATACATTTCATTTAGACATCATATATTTATATATTCTAGTATGTTGTTTGTAGACACTTATTCAGCTTCATATGTGATTGAATGTGATTTGAATGTATCATACAGAAATTGATCGTAAACGAGGTAAAATCTTCTCGCTTTGAGACTTCGTAAGTTATGCCAGGTTAAGTTGGTGATATTTGAGATGGCTCGTGACAACTTCGATGCATCTTCCAAGCTCCATCCACGTCCAATAAGTGAAGAGAGTAACATAGATTAATACTTCCAATTAGATGTTAATCCTAAATGACCAAGTTAGGGAAAATAATTGTAAATAACCAATATGTATGGTTAGATGAATCTTTTAATGTGAGGACGAATTCGTAGATTTTAAGATAAAAGTTAGTTTAGAACATTTGAAATTATTCACGTGTTATATTTTAAATTATTTTTTAGATTTACGTATTATATCTTAAATTATTTTTTTGACAAACAGATCGGATATCTTTTTATACTGTTATTAACATTTTTAAAATTATCGTTAATTAAGTTAAAAATCACTGAAGAGATAGAAATCAAGTTAAAAATCCTAATTAAATGGAAATATAGTAAATAAAAACTTAATTTAATGAATAAATTAATTAAAAAATTCAAATTGTCGATAATAGCTTAAAGACGGAGGTTTTGGTTATAATAAAGTAGTAGTTGTGAATTAGTGGAAGTTGATGGGTTAAAGGGCTTTTGGGTGGAGCTTAGGTTTATAGCATCCCAATCTCATCCCAATGCCACGCGTCACTCTCAGGACAATCATTTATGATTTAAGCAACAATGTTGTGTTTTAACTGCCACTTTCTCTCTCTAGCCTCTGCTAGGAACATGAGAGAGAGAGAGAGAGAGTAGCAAATCACAGCCATGGATTCCTTGAGGAGTCGTTTCATTCACATCCACACACTATCAACGGCGCCCTTCTCTTCATCTTTGCGTATACATATGTGATTTTCTTCACATGCCGCTTCTCGGGAGGTGAAGGCTGAGTAACACGATGCACTTATGCCTCTCCCTCAGCTCAACTACCGCCGGCGCCGCCTCCTCTTCCGTCATGTTTACTCAGAGGTATTACTTCCATTTTCATCCATTTTTGAGGTCTCATCGTTTCCATCGCCGACGCTGTTCCGCCAAATTCCGCTGTGTCTTTGATCAAATTGTTCCCAGACTATCCGTCTCCTCCTCCCTTAGCTCCGTCCTCGCCGCCGCTTCGGGATCGGGATCGGTCCACGGTGCAGTGACCTCTGCGATCACTCAAGTGGCTGTTACTGCTGTAGCTATTGCGTCCGGTGCTTGCCTATCGACCAAGGTGGATTTCTTGTGGCCTAAAGGAGAGGAACAGCCAGGTACTCTTTTTTCTTTTATTATGGGTCGTCGCAATCGGACACTGTATTTGTCCATAGCTGCAACTGGTGCAAATTTTATAAAAAATTGATAATGCAAGGTCTGCAACTTCTTTTTCAGTTGTAATCCATACAGGTTGATCGAAGGAGGAATTTATTTCTTCAGTCCTATTGGCATAATATTGAGAAGTGAAATAAGGGGGTAATTTAAGAAATAGCAACTTGCTAATGTGGCAAGTTTGTTATGCAACTGGGGAGTGAAATGCGTGCGAAAGGATTGGGGATGGGACATAAAGTGTAAGAAGGAAGAAGAGATGGACACTTTTGGTTGAATGAGTTGGCATTCAACTGTGTGCTAGGATTTTTTCCTAGTATTTAGCATCGTTGCTAGAATTGCGGGTAGGTTAAGGGTCCTCAGTGGATTAATATTTTCGTAAAGAAGGTTGGAATGGGATCTAATGTTCATCAATGGTATCAGAGTCAGCCAACACCGAATTGGAAAGGATGGAGAAGATCGTACAAGGGATGAGAGGAGAGCTTGCTATGATGAGCAACAAGCTTTCAATGTTGCCCAAAATGAAAGAAAATCTCAAGCTCTTACCGAAATACTGGGAGAGTTGAGATTTCCGAGAAAGGGGAACCAACAACACTTGGAATGAGTGCCCATCACACCTTCATCCAATAGCAGAGGGAAGGGAATTAGCTAAAACTGACTTGCCTATTCTTGTGGTGAAGGGAACTCTTGAATGAAGAAGACCCTGTCATCAAAAGAGAGGAACCATGATGAAATTGATACAGAATCATTGGCGAGCTTGGTTTGGAAAATCCACTGAGACATAGAGGAGGAGGAGGAGGAGGGAAGGGCCTTGCTTGACTAGACACAGCCTGAGTTCCTCCTCTTTCAAGGGCAGAAAAGTGGTGCACATGAATGTCGATATTGTCCTTTGGGAACGACCGTTCTACAGGTTTGAAGGTGGCTGAGGATTTTGGGTGGCTAGAGGAGATGAGTTTTAGTGGTCTTCTAGTTGGAACCATCGCTGAGCTGAGGAGACGGCAAACGTTTTCGAAGGGTGACTGGCCTGGGGTAATCTGTGACAATCCATTTTCGGCCTTAAGGGGGACATGTGGTGGGGGATGAAGATTGCAAGTTTTTTAAGTGGGCTGAATTCATGCCGTAATTGCTAAAATATTTCTGATAAGGGAGTGGAATGAGCTTAGAATTATTGTGAATGGATGAAGGAGAAAAAGCCCATAAGTGAAATAAGGGACCTCAATTATGCATTAACTCAAAATTAATAAGTTTGCTATATGCTATCTTTTTCCAATAATAACCTTTGGTCTATATTAGGAAACGTACTGTAATTTAGCTCTGCAAAAGTCTTGGGGTTATTTATTAATTGTAACGGAAGACCTTATGTTCTTACTGAATAAATGTTTCTCTAGTAAACTGTTCTTGTCAGGTGACATTTTAGTTTGTGCTGTTTTTGCTTATATCTATATTTAAAATTCTCACTCGTTCTGAAAGCTTAAGTTGTTGGCTCAAGGTTAATTTAGTATCTCAAGTATGTCTTAACACTTTCAAAAAACACTTTAGACTCATGGATTTTCAGTGATTTAGTTCAAATTCATGGTCAATTTATATTTTTTCCCTGAAAATGATGTTTTTAATAAAATAGTCGATATGAATGCAGGATCACATGTATTAGGTGGGGTAGACGTCACTGGATATCTAATATTTTATGACGCAAAGGTTTTTCATCTTTACTCACCCTGATTTTCTTATCTTCATTGGCTGTCTCTAAAAGTTCCATCTGTAAAGGCAGGTGTTTAAGGCTATTGAATTTGCAAAGAAAGCTCATCATGGGCAACTAAGGAAAACAGGAGACCCTTATTTGACTCACTGTATCCACACTGGAAGAATCTTGGCAACATTGGTTCCATCTAATGGCAGTAGAGTAAGTAATACATTATTAATTATGGGTTAAACAATCTTGCGTTTGTATTTTTTCTGTTGCAAAAGAAATATATTAATTAATTTATGAAAGGAAGTTTAGATGATTTCCACAATACACAGCTATTGTCACTATTAGAAAGTAATTTACCAGTCAATGGCCTCTTTATTTAACGAAAAAGAATTAAGATGAATGCTTTCCCATCTCAGTTTTTATAAAATTTGTGTCAACTGTAATTTACAATCGCATTCTAAAAATTCCATTTTTTAAGGGAAATCTCTGAAAATTGAAGTCTAGCAGAAGAGCGCCTGTTCTGCCTATTATTTTTTCAGGGACGAACAATTTTGACCAAAACTGTTCCTAGCAGTGAAAAGGGGTTCTAATTCCTTTTATATTTGTGTAGCAAAGAGTATTTCCATTTTTCCAGAAACAATCACTCATCTTCTTCCTCGACGTTGATTTTTTCAGGCAGTTGACACAGTTGTGGCAGGGATTCTTCATGATGTGGTTGATGACACTTGTGAAACTTTACACAGAGTTGAAGAAGAGTTTGGTGGTGATGTAGCCAAGTTGGTAGCTGATGTTTCCAGATTAAGTTATATAAATCAGGTGTGCATACTTGTTTTTGAAGTAAATCATTTGCTTGGTTTCTTTTGATAAGAATTTCACAAAGTTTCAACATCATCCTGGCCACCTGCATCTATGCAAAACCTCAAAACAAAGTTTGATCATGCTGAAAAGAATTGCAAGCAAATTATACTCATTTTTAATACCTAACCTTTTGGTTACGATGTGATAATTGTGTATTGCAAAATGAAAATGTACAAAACAGAAAATCCTACTTTGACGGCTCTTAGAGTAGGAATAGTTAACAAACACTGGTGTTCCCTTCCCTTCCCCTCTGCGATGTTTTGTTTAAACTATTTTTACTCCAAACTCGCCTATTCTGCCACCGCGCACTTACCTTGTTGCGACATCATCTAGAAGAAAGGAATACCTAACAAAAAACCAAGTGCTTGCGTGGCTTTTTAAGTAGTGGGAAGGCTTTACACATCAGATTAAATGCAACGTAAAAACCCACCCTTGATGTTATCTCTTAGTTATTATCCTTTTTGGACATGAGTCTTCTCCTCTCCAAGTGGTCTTAGGTGCCACAGTCTTCCATTACGAGTTTTCTTAACTATGCTTTTTGTTGGAATGCGAGGAACAAGAAACTCTGAAGTACTTGGAGACTTGGGTTCTTCCAATGACATGGTGATACGAACCTAAATACACCACAGAGGAAAAACCAAAAGTTATCCTGATTAAAGGATAATACACTTTAATGAGCCATTCGAGAGGCTTATATTTTCCTTCCTAAATTATTCTTATTATTCCTTCCTTACTAGTAGTTTATTACCTTCTGTGACGCTGTATCTCCAACCACGCTGGCTAACCAGCTCAAATTAGTTATTCTTCTTCATATCCTTTCCTTTCTTAGATTCTCTCCCCCATATCTTTAGTGAAACCTTGTCAGAAACGGACTACGTGGAGTTTAGGGTTTTATGTAATTGTTCGAGCTTTCAAACATTGGGACTCCGATCGGTCGGCAGGCGAAGCGAGCGCGCGAGAGAGAGGACAGAGCGCTACCGACCGATCGGCAAGCGCCTGGGCGGTGTGCCATGCACGCGACCAGCCTGCGCCTGTGCGGTGGTGGCGGCGTTGCGCGCTCCTGGGTGAGCGCGCGCGAGACAGGGCGGCCCGCCCGCATCTGGCGAGGGACGCGCGCCGACTGTGCGCCCGCCACATGCGTTTTTGGTGAGGAATTTTCTTGAATTTTTTTTTTTATGTAAATCCAATCAACTTCAAATGGATTTCCCAAATGTATTTTTCGAACGTTTTCCACTTATTTTAAAAGGATTTAAAGAAGTTTAAAAGTTTGAATTCGTTTGTTTTAATTTTGGAAAAATTTTACCAGAAAAGTTTAAATGTAATGTAATGTCAATTGTCGCGACTCATGGCGGGTCGTGGCAATTTTACTATTTGATTTAGTAAGAGTTTGTGTTATTTACAAATCATCAAGATTTTAAATTCATCAAATTCCCAAAAGACAATGAATGGTATGCATGCTCTACGGGTCACCTTCTTACAAAAGTTCCCTTATGTCATCAAATATAAGTCTGGCCAACAGATTAAGGTAGCTAATGCGGTGGGTTATCGTGCTTCTTGTTTAACAACAAGAAGTATTGAATTGCTGAGATAAGAGTATTTGAAAGACTTTTATGCCACCGACGAAGATTTTGGAGATATATTTTTTTTCAAAGGCGCACAATTATGTATCTCTCGTTTTTCTTTGTGAGAACACTTGATTAGAGAATTGCATGCTAGCAAATTAGGGGTTCTATTGGTCAAGACAAAAATTATCTTAGTTGATCATAGATTTTATGTGCCTCTGCAAAAAGGAGATGTTGCTTGTTTTGTTCATTGTTGCCCAATCTGTCAGAAAGCTATCCGCGAAGGAACATTCCAAAAATACTGGTTTTAGATTCCTGTACTTGTTCTAGAGTTGATTTTGCAAGATTTGACCATGAATTTCATTCTTTACCCCCAAGGATCCAAGGAATTCATTCTCATTGGTGGTGGATGATCAATTTTCAAAGATGTACTTAGAATCGCACATTCTTCTTATGTGTACTTCCAGTACACTAGGTTGTTGCTGAACAATTTTGATTTAATTTATGTTTTGTTTTCGAAACAAGACTTCCAGTATAACCACTTGTCTCAAAACATCATGAGGCTATCGTAGCCCCGATGTCGCTTTGTTCCAAGTGGGGGGTTAAGGTGGTTTCTCGTGTGGGCTATAGTTTTGATTTATGTTCAAGTCTTTCGCTGCGAAGCAAGATTTGGGTTGAGTAATCGGATCCACTCTAAGAATCGGATCGTTCAACCCGACGTTTCTATTAGGTCTACCTTCGGATCGTGACAACCACTAAGTTTCCTCATTGCTTCATGAGTTTGTGTCTTCTTTAAGCAGTCAATGTAATGTCTATCTGTGTAAGATTGTGAACAGTTTTTTCGAATTGTTAGTCGAGTCTTTTGCATTGCCATCTGTCATCAATGATCTGTTTATCACTATAACTGGCAATAGCAATCAGATGAAGGTAAAATTCTCTGCTATGAAATTTGATTCAACGATGTTTGGTTTGAAATCTAATGGAAAAGAGAAATCTTTATTTATCAACTCTTAAAAATTAGAAGATTGTATTAATCAAGTGTCGTGTAAAGTTCATAACCATCTTTTCAAAAAAGTTTTCAAATCCAAAATTAAGGAAGCAGTTGGTTAAATAATATTTTAATTCAAGGAAGTAACAGAGAATAAACTCCTAAAAATTGGAAATTTTAATGAATTGTGTCATAACTTCAAAAGTTGAATAAATTAAGCAGTTGGAAAATTGAGTTCTTTAATTGATTTGATGACTTTTGATGATCAATTAATTATCGAGGATTTTCTTGATTTGGTTCATAAAGTTGAGAACTTTTTTTATTATTTAAATATAGTAGGAAAAAAAAACAAGTCAAATTGGTGGCATATAAATTAAAAGGCAAAGGTTAAGCGTGTTAAGAGCAAATCCGATATATTAGACAGTCAAAGAAAAATGCGAGTTCAAACTTGGTCTAAGATGAAGCGGTTACTACAAAGGCGATTTCTTCTTCGAGATTACAAGCAATTCTTATATCACCAGTATCAGAATTTCGACAAGCCAACCAAACGGTGAATGAATACACAGAGAAATTTTTTCTACTGAATGTTCGAGTTAACTTGTCTGAACCTAAAGATCAATTTATAGCTCAATATATTAGCGATGTCAAACTATCTATTTAAAATCAATTAACTATTCAAAGTGTTTGAATTATGAAAGATACAACTACTGATAATGGAAGTAGAAGTGCAAATCAACAGTATTGGTGTGCGTCGCCAAACAATTTTTGACGACTCATTCTAAAAAGTTCATTTATTCCCAATGAATCAACAATTATAGATAGCAAAGACATTAGTTAGATTGATGCTCCTCTAGATAAAAACTCAGAGCATAATCTTACTGAAAGTTCTTGAACCATTATTCAGTCGAATCCTCAAGTCCAAACCCACCAGCAGTAACAAGTTACTAACAACCCTTATGTGCATCCTAACGTCAAAAAATATTTTTGATGCAATCAACCAGACCATGTTTTAAATAATTGTCTTTATTCAAACATATGTCCAATTAATTTTATGAAGGTGGTGGTGACTAACACAATTTCGAAGGAGATATTTATCCAATAGTTGAATTTGCAGAAACAGATGTGAGAGAGGAAGTAGTGTGTATCCTCAAACGAATTTTGCTTACTTCAAAAGAACGAGACAACTCTCAACGACACAAGATCTTCCAAACACAATGTACTGTTAATGACAAAGTGTTATGAACACAATTTGTTTATTGAAATCACACAGACAATTTACAAGTTAGGGTTCTTCAAGAGACCCATCATCTCTTCTATCAAGACTTTGCCCCACACAAAAACTTCCTTCTCTTTTCCATTCATCTTCTATTTATTCTCCCCTCCCTTAACTGCCAATCAGTTATTTTATTTCATTTACAATAGTCAATCTTTTTTCCTCTTATAATATGTAAATTTAATCACGAGTCTAACATTAGTGTCCTCTCAAAGTCTATCCTTGTCCTCAAGGTTGAAGTTTGGAAACTGCTTAGAAATTGTGTCGAACTCTTCCCACGTAGCTTCAAATGAAGGAACCCCCTTTACATTTAATCAACACCAGAACCGAACGCTAATCCTTCTAACCTTGTTTCATGTCTAATAAAGATTCTGGCTTCTTTTTTTCATATTCTACTATATTCACCTCCTCTAGCCACGGAATTGGATCTAATAAATCCCTTTTTGCTTTTTTTAACAATAAAACGTGAAATATTGGATGGATTCTCGATGATTCTGGAAGCAACAGTTTATAAGCTACCTTCTCCACTTTTTTTAACACTTAGAATGGACCGACAAAACTCGAAGCCAACTTCTGAGAGCGATTTGTTGCGGTCGACTTCTGCCTATAGGGTTGTATCTTCAACCACACCTTCTCGCCCACCTCATACTCGACATCCTGCCTTTTCTTGTTCGCTAATTGCCTCATCAATTGTTGAGGACGATTTAAATGGGTTTTAATAATACCCAATATCTCATCTCTTTCCTGAATCTGCTCTTCCACCGCCGACGCCAACGAACTTGTATTTTCAATTTGTAACAGGGATGGTGGATCCCTTTTATATACTGCTTTAAATGGGCACATTTTAATTGTTGTTTGGTATGAAGAATTATACCAAAACGCGACCCAATACAACCACTTACTCCAATCCCTTGGTTTCTCGACTGAGAAACATCTCAAATACGTCTCCAATGTTTTGTTCACTATTTCAGACTGCCCATTCATCTGTGGATGGTATGCAGAGCTGAATTTGAGCTTAGTTCCTTGCAATCGTCATAGTTCCTTTCAAAATTGACTCACAAACACCTTGTACCTATTCGAAACAATCGACCTCGGCATTCCATGTAAACGGAATACGTTCTGCATAAACTTATCGGCGACTGTCTTGGCTGAGTATGGATGACTAAGAGCAATAAAATGGCTATACTTACTCAGTCGATCAACCACTACCATTATCGTATCAAAATTGTTAAACTTGAGCAATTTTTCAATAAAATTCATAGTTATGTCTTCCCAAATATCGTTGGGAATCGGCAATACCTGAATAAGTCCAGTCAGTGATAATGCTTCATATTTGTTCCTTTGACACACTGAACAATTCTGTACATGTTTTTCCACATCCTTTCTCATTCCGAACCAAAAAAGCTCCACGACTAGTCGGCGATAAGTTTTTCCGATTCCTCCATGTCCACCCATCGGACTATCATGGAAAACTTGTAGCACCTTCGGAATCATTGAAGAATTCTGGGAAATAACTTTCCTATTCTTATAGAATAGTTGATCTCCTTTGAACACAAATTTGGAACTCGTTTGTTCCTCTTTTAACAAATTCTGCCTTATCTTCTCTAATTTTTCATCTGCCTGTATTCCATCCTCTAATTCCTCTTTAGAAATAAGACTCTTAGTTGTCGTCACTGTCACATTCAACAATTCCTCAACGTCATCTTCCTTCCGCGACAAACTATCGGCAGCCTTGTTTTCAACTCCTGGTTTATACTGTACTTCAAAATCATAACCCAGAATTTTAATTAACCATTTCTGGTGTTGGCCAATTCCAAATGGTTACTACTTTGTTCTGGTCCACCGCTACCCCCCGATCCGAAACAATGTATCCCAAGTATTCCAGCTCTCTTTGGGTGAAAGAGCACTTCTTCTTATTGATGTATAGTTGCTCTCGTAATAGTATCTTCAACGTCATTTCCAAGTGTTGAAGATGTTCTTCCCACGATTTGCAATAGATCAAAATGTCGTCAAAGAAAACTAATATATATTTTCGAAGGAATTTATGGAATTCCTTGTTCATCAAAGACTGGAACGTTGACGGAGCGTTAGTGAGGTCGAATGGCATCACCAAAAACTCGTAATGTCTTTAATGGGTTCGGAATGTTGTTTTATGCACATCTTTCAGCCTCACTCTAATCTGGTGATAATCAAATTTTAAATTTAATTTTGTAAATACTAGCTCCATACAATTCATCTAAAAGTTCTTTAATAACGGGAATAGGAAATTAATCTTTCATTGTTTCCCTATTCAAGACTTTATAATCCACGCAGAACTTTCAAGTTTTATCTTTTTTTTTTTAAATAGTATAATGGGGCTTGAGAAAGGACGGGAACTTGGTTAAATTATCCCTGTCGTAAGCATTTCGCCCACCAATCTTTCAGTGTTATCTTTTTGTATTACTAGATACCAGTATGGTCTCACGTTGATCGGTGCTGTTCCTTCCTTCAAAATAATCCGATGCTCATGATGACGGCTCGGTGGTAGCCCTTCTGGTAAAGACAGCATCCCTTGGTATTTCTGCTAAAGTTCTTCGATTGCTGTTTCTAATTTTTGTGGTTCACCCCCTTCCTTTTCCTCTAGACTTCCGACCTGTACTAAAATGGCTCTTCCTTCTTTTCTAAAATTTTTCATCATCAATTTCAACAAAATGAGTTTCCTTTCCAGGCCCTCGTCTCCTCTTATTTCTACTATTTGTTTGCCAACAACCCATTTCATTCTTTTTCATTTCCAATCTACCTGCATATTACCAACTGACTCCAGCTATAACATTCCTAATATCACGTCTGTATTGCCCAATTCAATGGGAAGAAATTCCTCCACAATTTCTAACCCTGAAAATTCCAATAAAATGTTTTTACAGAAACCCATGCCACCTAATGATTTTCCATTACCCAAAGAAATTTCGTATGAACTGGTATTTTGATTTGGCAGATTCATTTATGAGACAATCTTACTGGAAATGAAGTTGTGAGTGGCGCCACTATCAATCATCACTAACACCTCTCTTCTTAACCTAACTGTTCGACGCATTTGTATTCCCAAAATGGAGTTCAAGGATAACTCCACCTCGCCAGGACCAACCAGCTCTTCTTGCTCACATTGAGCATTCTCAATCTCTAACTTACTATCAATAGTTTCTTCATCCTCCATGATCAGCAGTTGCAACATCTTTCTCTTACATTGATGGCCAAGATTATATTTCTCATCACACCGGTAGCTCAATCCTTTGTCTCTTCTCATTTGTGCCTCTACCTCAGTTAATCTTCTTCGAGGCACATCTGTTTTGAAAACTCCCCGTGGTCTCGTTAAAACTTCTGGCTTATTTCGAAAATAGTTCATCATCTCTGGACCTTGCTTTTGCAGGTTCCTATAACTGTTTGTCGTACCCGCCTGCAACAAGTTTTTATTTTCAACCAACTGTGAAAACTGCATTAATTCTCTTAATCCGGCAGGGCACATGAGTCTAACGTCTCCTTTGATCTCATTCTTCAACCCATTAAAGAATGCACTGATCAATACCTCCTCAGGTATTCCGATCAAATTGGAAATGAGAGTCTCGAATCTCGTCCAATAGTCCTCAACTGATCCATCTTGTCTCAATGTTAACAGTTTATCCCAACTAGATCCTTTCTGCATCATCCCAATTCTTTCCACCACTAATTGTTTCAGCTTCGTCCACGTTCTGAACAGTCGAACTCTATTCTCCCAATAGAACCATGACAGCGCCGGACCTTCGAAACAAACGGTTTGCTTCTATTTTTTCCTCCTCAGCCAGACGATTGACTGAGAAGTATTGTTCCGCTCTGAAGATCCATCCTTCAACCTCATCTCCAAAAAAAATTGGCAGCTCCAATTTCCTTAGAAGATAATCCCTGGTCTTCAGCGCGAGATCATTATTGTATCTTCTAGGACTCCTATCTCCTTGCAATCCATGCCAATCTTCTGGACCTAAAATCTTTTGTTCCTCCGATCGCGCTATCAATCTTGTTAACTGTTCTTGAATTAATAAGATTGATTTCTCCATGTCTGATATCTTCCTAATTTTCTGTAGCTCTTTTTTCATCTCCTTCGTCTCTTTCTGCCAATCTCCCATTACTTCCTTTTGTGCTTCCGATCTCGTCTACACTTTGCGCATCACTCAGGAACAATCTGCTCTGATACCAAATTGTTATGAACACAATTTGTTTATTGAAATCACACAGACAGTTTACAAGCTAGAGTTCTTCGAGAGACTCATCCTCTCCTCTATCAAGACTTTCCCCCACACAAAAGCTTCCTTCTCTTTTCCATTCATCTTCTAGTTATTCTCTCTTCCCTTAACCGCCAATTAGTTATTCTATTTCATTTACAACAGTCAATTTTTTTTTCCTCCTAGAATAGGTAAATTTAATCATCGGTCTAACACAAAGTTTGTAATATGATCATTGACAATGGAAGTAAAAAAATATAGTTTCAAGGGTTTCATGAAGACTTTGATTTTATCAGTAGAAAAACATTGTTTTCTCATATAAAATTGTATGGATTAAAAAGTGACTTGAAGTTCTATTACATAAAGTTTCAAAGATTAAAATGTCAATTAGGACGTATTACAATGACGAAATCATGTGTGATGTGGTGAATATGGATGTTTGTCATATCTTATTTGGATGACCCTGATTTTATGATGTTGACACGATTTATAAAGAATAGGATAATACCTTTGTATTTCAGTGGCTCGATAAGAAGATTATTTTGGTTTCATATTTTCCAACCTCAACAAAGAAAGTAGATTTTCATGGATGAATTCTTTCCAGCTATAAAAATCGAGGTTGAGTGTTTTTGAGAAAAAGAGACTGATGTAGGACAAGTCTAAACCCAAGCAAGGCCAATAAGTCCATGAATCGTTTATCGTTTTATTTTAATATTTATCTTTTATTTTTATTTTAGTCATTGAATTTTTGTTTCTATTTAATCTATGGTGATATACATTAAAGAATTAAATTTTTTACAATTCATATAATTTTTCGTAGTTTGAAAATTTTCTCTCTAGTGTTAATCTATTTTTTTGTTTCGATTACAAAACAAAATTTATGGTGCACCATATGATGAGAACCCAAAATCCACTTCCTCGCGCATATGTTAAGTCTATTCTTATTTATCAAGTCTCAATCAACATTATGGTAAAGCTTTCATCTTTTTCATTCTAGTATTGGTGTGGTGGAAGTTTGTTTCGAGATCGAAACAAAAAAAAAAAAATCATAGAATAAAATCTCAAAAGTAGAAAATTTTTATTAGTCAAAATTTGTCTAGCAAATAATATAACATCTCTTTAAGTAGAGTTTAAAATCTAACTTAAGAAAATTATTAATTGGGGGAATTACTAAAATAAAATAATTTTAAAGAAATAAACTGAGGAAATAATGTATCTTAGGAGAATAATTAAATCAAGTAAATAATTCATTCAAGAAAATAACTAATTTAATGTATCAGGGCTAGTACCGCATAAAAAATCTTCAACATTTTTCATTGGCAACTAAACAGAAGTCTAGAATGCATTTCTCAATGAATGTCCTCTTGTCTTTAGATATTGTCTCCAGATATCCTTCAATTGATAAGAAAGAAATTTCTCCAATGGTTGGTAAACTCTCAAAACAAGATATATTAATGTAATCTTTCAATTTCTGAGATTTTTCTTTCTTAAGACACAAGCATGCGATGTACTTTATTTTTTATGAAAACATGGATTTAGATATAAAAATTTAACTGAAGGCTCCTTGCTTCTTGCAGGAAGAGGAATGAAAAGTAATGAGTTCTTTGATTTTAGGAAGTTGTTAATATATTAGTATTTATTTGATGCTTTCTATTGTTTCCACAACAATTCATTATTGTTCCCATTGATAATATAAGTTTTTAATGTTGTAGTTGTTACGGAGGCACCGCAGAATAAATGTGAACCAGGGTACCTTGAATCACGAAGAGGTACAGTTAAGCATTTGTGACATGTGGGAAGTAAGCTTACCTAAAATATTGATCTTAATATTGTGAAGATTATCGTGATACGACATTGATTCTGTTACATGCAGAGCTGTATTTAAACCTTGCAACTAGTCGCTGCAAATAATAATGCAACCATGCATCTTTTCGCTTTTGCTTCTAAAAATATATATATCAATACCTCTTCTACCTCTTATATCTTACGCTGCAATATTCATTTTAGGCAAATAATTTGAGAGTTATGCTACTAGGCATGGTTGATGATCCACGGGTCATGCTCATCAAGCTTGCTGATCGCCTCCACAATATGAGAACTATGTATTGACTCTTCTTTTATTTGCTTGATCAATCCCTGTAGTGGATTTCTCTTAATTTTTTTTCCCCTGAATTTTCATTCACACTTCTTTCAATGTGCAAATCTAGGCAAATTTTGTAAACAAAGGTTTTTTAATTAACTGTATCCATCGTTTCTGACTCCTTTTGAAACTATCAAATTTATTATCAGAAGACTTATTATAATCGTTTTTCTTATCCATGAGCAAATTAATTTTAAAAAGGTGGGGTTTTAATATACTAGTGACTATAAAAGTATTATTAGGGTTTTAATATTTAAATTTTGTTTCTTTTCAATAACGAGATGCAGTTATTAGAGAATTGACAGAACCCTTGTAATTAATCTTGTAGAAAGAAAATCTTTTTCTGCACTTTCTAATACTATGAATTATTTATTTTTTTAACAGCTATGCTCTCCCACTGCCAAAGGCTGAAGCAGTTGCTCAGGAAACATTGGTTATTTGGTGTTCACTAGCTTCGAGATTAGGTCTTTGGGCGTTGAAAGCTGAAATGGAAGATTTATGCTTTGCCGTAATGCAGGTCTGATCCCTTTTTGTCATTGAGCTGGTCATATCATTATCAAAGTGCAAATAAATTTTTTTGATAAGATATAGTTCCCAATAATGATTACCTATGATATGGACTTTGGCTCAGGAATTCTTAGCTTAATAGATGCAGCCATGTTCTATGTGGATGGTTAGGGAAGTATGATTGAATTCAAAACTCGTTACCCAAGCATTAGTTTATGGACTGAAATTAAATAATTAATTGTTTCTGAACTAAGATTTTTTAATATCGATTTTTTTTTTTCCAAACTTGATTTGTTATGTCTTTCATCTTTTCCCTTTTATAATTTGATTTTCCTAATCCTTCCCTCTCTTTAGTGGCAAAAAAGGCTCTATATATTCTGTATTTAGAAACAACGCATCATAGAAGTCCAACTGCAGGAAACTGTCTGCAATTGAGCTATGAAAACTCAAAATGTTTGCCTTAAATTTTTATGCACTGTGTGAAACTTAATCAAAGGAATATAGAAAACATCTTATCAAACATCCATGTTTGTATGCTTACATTGTGAGGATTCATTATGTGAAACTTATGTTGACAAATAGAGTAATGATGAGAGAAACCTCCAATATCATTCTCAAAATAAGACACTATTTGTAATAAAGATTGAGGATTTGGAGACTGCCACTTACTCTAGTGTTTGTGGCCTCGTGCCTCAATTATGCGGTCAACTACCTCTCTGCGTCAAGGTGTCTAAAACTATCTTCTTGAATGCACTTGCTGCATTCAAAGTCATAAAAAATTGACAGGGGGAATACTCTGCGAAATAGAGTAAGTTAAATGATTTGTGTCTTCATATCATTTGTTTCAAGCTTCATCAAGAAGATTCTAAAATCTAGAGTTTTTTTATTACTTTCCATAGACAATAAAATATACCTTCCAAAAAATGTCATGATACAAATAATAGTTGATCTATTGAGCATGCTATATGTACAGCTAATACCCAAATATCTATAATGAAAACTTTGATTGGTTTTCTTTTTAATCTTTATTTGAGGGGGGACGAACATCTGTTTTTAATAATCAGTATTGTGGAAATTTTCTTGTAGTAGGTTTGTAGGGATTGTGGGGTGCAAATTGGCTATATTTTGTATTGTTTAGTGAGCAAGGCTTTGAGGAAATGCAAGGTGTCCATGAACTCACAATACAACATTACTACCTGGTTGTCATCAAGCCCACCATCGTCACCGTCAATATTATTGACCTTTTGCTTTAACCGATAATATGAATGAATAGCAAAATTTCCTAGTGTTTTCCTTTCTTTCACCGTGCTACTTCTTGCTTGGTTTCCATTATCTTTGATAAATTTATTGCTTTTTAAATATAACATTTAAAATGTGGCTATGTTAAAAAAATTTCAACATTTAGTTTTAGGGTTATTCTTTTGGGAGGGAGGGTAGAAAACTTTACCTTTGTGTGCAAAACCTCATTGACAATACAAGAATTTCTCTTCATTCTCCTCGTAAAAAGGTAATTCAATTATGAATGCTTTGTTCGAGATCTATGATCCCAATGTCCAGAGCACATG
This sequence comes from Begonia peltatifolia, assembly GCA_022433055.1. Classification (NCBI taxonomy): domain Eukaryota; kingdom Viridiplantae; phylum Streptophyta; class Magnoliopsida; order Cucurbitales; family Begoniaceae; genus Begonia; species Begonia peltatifolia. The sequence continues at coordinate 878,229 of CM039519.1, read as the reverse complement.
TTTTTTTAACCTTTTTTGTTGAGAAAAATACGTTGAATTTTTTTATTAGTTTTTTTCTTTTTGTTTATTATGCAGCCTCAAATATTCCAGACAATGCGATCAGAGCTGGCTTCCATGTGGAGGCTTAGTAGCAAGCCTGGAAGTGTAAGGCGAATATCTTCTAAAACCAGTTTGGTAGCTTCGAATGACAATTGCTCAACTTTTGATCATGAGGGACCCACAACAATTGCCAATGAGGACTCAGGCATGAAGGTGAATACATTAAACTGGAAAACCTATTTGTACCGCGTGATTTCTTTATCCTTCAGGTAAATGACTTTGTGTTCATGATAGCTGATGGTGATACTGATATTGTTCTCTGTGTTGGAAACAAAAAAAAAAGTTCATTGCTAGTTATTATGGCTATGTGATCAAATCCTGTTGATGCATCCACAGTGAAACCAAAGTTCATAGTTGATGGCTTTTCTGGCGGTCACCCTTCACAAAATTTTGAAAAGAGAATCTCTGTACAAAAAGAAGATTAAGTACTAAGATTTGGCTATGTACATTCATTTGGAAATGGCCAAAAAAGAAAGAAAACCTCCTAAAATCCTCAGCAGTACGTGCTTGCTTTGCAATGGGGAGGCTAATATTATCTCAATAATTAGTGTTATTTGAACCATATCTTCGATAAAGAATACATTATGGAGCAAATAGCCTGAAAAGTTGCAAAAATTCCAACTCTTCGAAGAATCTGAACTTTCTTATTTTGTTGTTCTTTTCCAAAGTGGCAGTCAAAAGTTTTTTTGCATTATCATGTGGATAGAAGATCCCTAACTTCAAAAATAATTATGTTGATATTTCCCTGCTAAATGAACACTTCATCAAGTAGTGACTGTTTTCTTAATCATGTCCCTCAGTAGGGGCTGGAAATCTGCGACAGGTTTCCTTCTGAATTTGTTCAATAGTTATGCTTCCCTTTGGCTAAGATCCACATAAGCATGCATATTTCAGCTAGAATCCCGTTCTTCCAAAATATCTGCAAAGGGAAAGTCCATAGAGGGGGATATGAGGCGAGATTGGACAGGAAATATTTCTTGGAAAAAGTTGCCCTAGGAGAATGAATCAAATTGAGTGTATCTAGAGTTGTCCCCAAAGAAAAGGTGGTTGTGACAGACTGAAGGTTGGAAAGCTCATTTAACTCCAAATGAGTTAATGATTGTCTAATTGTTAGCTTAGAATTGTGGGGATTGTTTTTGGTTTGGGCTAAAAAGGAATACAATGGACATATATTTTTGTAGGAGAATCAGTAGATAGGAATAAATTGGTGGGACAGTCACCAACCCATCCATCCTCCCAACAACAAACCAATATTTCTAAAATCTTTTTTCAATTTAATTTAATGATGCCTTGTTCCCATTTGAAAATTGGTAGATAACGTCTTTGTAAGAGAATTATAATGCCTTTCTAATTTAACAAAGCCTTTGTAAGAGACTTGGTAGATATGATTTAAATTGGTGACATGGGGAAGAGGCGCAGATCCATCCATCCTCCCGACAGACCAATTTTTTTCCAAAATCTTTCCCATTTAATTTGATAACAGCTTGTTCCTTTTTGAAAATTGCCATTATTAAGTCTTACGTCTTCCTTGGAATAAATACCCAAATTCCAAATCAAACTGTTTATTGAGCTGTCAAACTGTTGATTATTATATGCAAGAATTCAACAACTTGAGTAATTCTAGATAGCAATTTTAGTCAAAGTAAGCTTGTCATTATTTCCTTGAAAGAGTTGCTCTCATTGACGATAGACGATCATTCCTTGAAATGAAAGTTTAGAATATATAACTGATGAAATGCTGGGAAAGTGACATTAAACATTTTCTCTTGACGACTAGGATCTTCTGGAAGCCGTGGTGCCTTTTGATATCTTGGTAGATAGGAGAAAAAGGACAAATTATCTTAGAAGTCTCAGGAAAGGCATACAAACTCATAAGAAACCAAAGGTTGTCCAAGATGCTGGAACTGCTTTAGCATCCCTAGTTGTTTGCGAAGAGGCTTTAGAGCGAGAATTAATAATATCAACTTCGTAAGTTCTTATTCCTCATTTCTGGTCGTACTTACTAAATCTGAATGCAGAACATTGTGCATGCTCGTGTTATTTGCTGAAGAATACATTGCAAATTGTCTGCTTTCAGTTACTACTCAGATTGTTCTAACTTTTGTTTGTCCTTGTCTATACTACAGTTATGTTCCAGGGATGGAAGTAACTTTATCCAGCCGTCTGAAAAGCATGTATAGCATATACAGCAAGGTAATAAGTAACAACAGAGATGACATTTCCGCATTCAATTATTATGTGAAGATGGAGGTGTTGTATAAACATTGGGAAGAAGCATGATATTTTTAATGAGCTTAATGAATGTACAATATAGTATTAAACAGTATTTATAAATAATTTAAATTATATCATCATTACAATCATAAGGAATTTATAACAATGCATTTGAATGAATATTATGGACTTTGTTGCAGAGAAAATGTTGCGAGTGATAAGACATTGAGTGGAATTCAAATATTTCTTCATTAATGTCGTGACTGTATAATAACATAAACCTTTAGCCTAAATGTTGTGACAATACCATGTGGAATCAAAACTTCTCCAATCAATCTGTGACAAGCCACTCTTTGGTCCAAATTTAAACTTCGGATAAAATTATGAATAATGATTGTTGTAGATACTTTTCATAAAAAATGGTTCTTGTAAATAAAGTTGGTTGTCGAAGTTACTCAAAATGTTTTGTAAGAGATCTAGTTTATGTTTGTATGAACATTGATGACAAGATTCATACCTAATATCTTGTTATTTCACTTAGCTTTGCATTTTTTATCAATGCACTGCTATACTAATAAATGCTTTCATCTTCAAAATAATTTGCATAACACATGAATCAATTATTCTGTTAAGAAATTTTACAGTTGCTTCTTCTGTGAATTGTATCGCTGCCTTCTAAATTCATCTATGTGTGCCCTTATCTCTTAGATGAAGCGAAAAGAAGTGGGGATTGACAAAGTATATGATGCCCGAGCTTTAAGGGTTGTTGTTGGAGATAAGAATGGGACTCTGCATGGACCTGCTGTTCAAAGTTGCTACAGTCTTCTCAACATTTTACACAGGTAAAACCTAAACTAAAGTGTCAGCCAATTTTCAAGTATTTCATTTGATGCCCTAATATGATAATTTATTTGTCTAATATGGAAATCTTTCCTTGACACTACTCTTATGCTTCTAACTAAATGCCAGATTGATAAATAAGGAACAAATAAGGTAACTGGACAGATATTAAGGTATAGAGGATGGATAAATAAAGTAAGAACCACTTGGTTCGATTAGATGTTGTTAAAACTTGATAGAGTTATAAGAAATGTACTTATTATAGTTGTCATTTAAACTTTTACGTCTTTTAGTATTATTTAGATGTTATTTATTTAAAGGAAGTCATTGAATTAGTGGGATTATTGAAAATTTTGGAGAAAATATTCCAAAAGGAGGGCTAGCATACCTCTTCATGCCCAAATCTTTGTAAGTTCAATTATGTTATGGATTCTACTCCAAATCAAGAAGATTTAGGCGAAGTGGATCCATATTTTGAATAACACTATTTTCGTAGAATAATAAAATTGGATTGAAAATTTGAAAGGAGATAAACTATCGAGTTATTCTCTTGGAGTAAGAAAATTGATTTGAAGATTTGTGATGAGATGAGCTATGTAGTTTGAATATTAAACTATTGTTTGAACGAATATTAATTTTCAAGTTTAAATTTTAAATTTTTGTTGTAGTTTGAATGAAATAATAACTTCATTCAATTTTTTTTTGAATTTTAGCATCGGTAGCTATTGTTCAAGTTGTATTTAAACTTTGATGAAGAAATAAAAAGAATAGTAAAAATTTCATTTAAGATTGAGTTTCCTTAATACTCAAAGATCGAAGAAAAGTTCTCTCCAACAAGCCCTGATTTTTAATTTTACATATAGGTTGAAGTCACGAGGGAAGAAATTCTAATAAATTACAAACCATCAATAACCCATTCGCAAATTTTTCTTTTAATCGGCCTAGAACTAGTTCTCAATCTTGGAGTCCTAACAAATTATGTTATCGTTTTGTTTCTTCTAGTAAAATCCTACCGAGAGCAAGTTTCCTCCAATCCTCTAACAAAATTGGCAGCAGAGAAAAGAGTTCCGATAGAGATAATTGCAGATATGATAGCAACCATTCAGAAGATGCTGCATAAACTAAACTTTCTGTAAGAAAATTCCATCGCCTGTTTGGAAAAAGTGGCAACAAGTTTTCACCAACACGAAAGCAGTAACAATCAATATAGTCCCGTGGAGGAAGTTCATGGGATTGTTCTAAAACCAGAACAAAATTTAGAAGTTATACTAATGGAACGAGAACAAAATCTGTCCCGCCTAGATTTGGAGGATGTTCAGAGAGATGTAGGAGACCAACAACGATCTGTTCATAAGAAGAAACCTCGCGATTGAGTGACTCGCCATTCGGTTCTGCAGAAGAAAATACAGCAGAAATTTGGAAGAGGAAGGATCTGTAGGTGGAAGGACCAGAATACTCATCCACCCATGGTCAACAGGGAGTTGTGCTAACCACCAAAGAAAAAGTTGCGCCAGCAAATCTTCAGTTGCTGGTGGGAGTTGCCAAAAAAAAGGAAAACAGCGTAGTGGCACAAAACAGACCGCTAACGAAAGAAGTAAGACTTTTAGGACTGGGCTTCTCTGAATGCACAAGTACTGAGTCTGGAAACATTTAGAGTTAGAGAAAATTTAGGACTAGTCTGGGTAAAAATAAAACCCAACCTGCAGAATCCTACATGGGTCAAAGTATTCATCCACAATCAGTATATTTTGGTCCAACTAATCCATCCACAAAATTTTCCTCTACAGACCCTTGACTTGACCCAACTGACCCCCAAGCCTCAACATTCTTTTCTCCTGGATATTAGCCTAGCAAGAAGAAGTCCAAATCATTTACTACAGGTATACTCAGGCTCATGCCCACCAGCATTAGGGACTTTATGCAAACCTCTTAAAGCAAAATCCCAGCAAAACTCTCGTGAATACAGCCCAGGCCAAACCCAATTTATATATCCAGAATATCACCCAAAAGATATAATGAAGGAGACTCACTACAAGGAAAAAGTTTCAGCATGCCCGCTTGATTCTGATTCACTCATTCAGTGCGTCAATTCAACTCGGATCATCCTCACCTTCAACTCGTTTGTATATGTTGCCAATTTACACCATATTTGAAGGATTTTTTTCTGTCAACAATTACGAATCACGCACCTTGAGGAAAAGATGCTCATTGGACAGCGAGTAATGATAAAGTTGCCAGGAAGTGTACTTGTTATAGTTGTCTTTTAGTATTCTTTAGATGCTATTTATTTAAAGAGAAAATTATAACATTGAGGGATCATTTTTGAAGAAATTGTCTAAAATGAGTGATACTAGACCTCTCGAACTTGTCATGCTATTTTGGGATAGCTAACAAATCTTTTGAACATCTGGTTATTTTGTAATATCACCTCATCTTTTATCTTCGTATTATATGAGATTCGTATCAAAATCCCAAAATTAAAGGAGAACTAGGACTTGGTAATTTCCAATATATGAAGGGTTTGTTGGATACACAGCTATGGAGGTTTTCCTTGGAGGAAGGTTACTTGTAGCACTTATTATCTGATTTCATCAAGAGAGACCATGACAAGATATGCAATATTCTTTGTAAGCATGGACTTTTTATAACATTTTAGTCTATATGACCCCAACTTAATTTTATTCTTTGTTGGGTATGAAGTGTCAAGTACTATTATTTTGTATGCGAGGATGAGGTTCATCACTGCAAAAGTAAGCATAGAACACTAAACACTTTTAGGGTTTTTCTTTCTTTCTTGTGCTTTCCAATTTGAATAGATTGTACATGCCTACTTCATAATTTTCTTTTATGAAAATAGACATCTTCTCCTCTCATCTTTTTTGTATATATTTTAAACCAATTTATCATGTGTTTCGTGTTAAAAAAAATTAAGAATTTCACATTTTTTAAATAAAGAAACTTAATATATAGAATAGAAGTAAGACTCAAGTGTCAAAAAAATATCTTCAAAGAAAAAAACAAATTTGTCTCACATACTAAATTAAAAGTAATCTTAGATGTATTATCTAATTATATTATCTTAATATTAAATTAAAAGTAAATATTAGATATAGTCTCTAAATTTATCATTTGATCTTACATGATAAGATATTGTTCATTCGATAGGAAAATATTTATAATAGATTATTAATTATTAAAATAATATATCACTTTAATCAATGATAAATTATATTTCTTGAGAAAGTTTAAGAAGGTACAACTAACATTACTCTTAATTAGTAACAAAGTTTGCCTATAGCATATTCCATAATGTATAGCAAGCATTTTTGCACTACCAGTTTTATATATCATGATGTGCTTTTACAATTCATAGATTTACTTATGCTAAATTTTTTAAATTAGTGTTTCCTATACGTGACTCTACCTTCTATTTTTATCCTAACATTGCAGGCTTTGGTCTCCCATTGATGGTGAATTCGATGATTACATTGTTAATCCGAAGCCTAGTGGCTATCAGGTTTATGTTCTCTCAATATTCTAGTTTGTACAACTTTTTATTCTCCTCTTTGAGAAACAAATGCAACAAAATTAGGTGTTACATGTCTTAGACAATTCTATTAGGATTTCAATGTAGAAATGAAAACATTGGGGGGAACCAGAAATCTGAGAGTACAATAACCACCCCCAGAAGTGGATGAAAAACAGTTGTGGATGAAAACCAGTTGTATTTAAGACTCTAATTTGGATTTGAATTCTCAAGGAACAGTTTAAAATATAGCACAACGAAGTATCTCTCTGAAATTTGGCATGATGAGGTGTTTGAAAGTTAACAAGTTTTCCATAACTTGTGGCCCTATAGAATATTTACACTTTCAATCTAAAACACTTAAAAGAGTCAGGTTTAAATTTTTTTCAATCTTGGATTTATTGTTTTGTCATCTGTTGCCTTTTCAAAACTTAACCACCTGCAACGTGTTGCAGTCATTGCACACTGCCGTAATAGGTCCTGATAGTTCGCCTTTGGAAGTTCAAATAAGAACACAGGTGCTAAGTTTCTTCTAATTTCTATGTTATATTAGAATTTTGAATTGGGTCTTTGGTTAGGTTCTCAGATCTGAACTTGTCTCTCTTGTAGAGGATGCATGAATATGCTGAGCACGGACTAGCTGCACACTGGCTATATAAAGAAACTGGAAACAAGTTGTCGTCAGTATTTGGCAAGGATGAATCTGGAAGAGAATCGTCCACCAATTTATCTAAAGGAATAGATGATCCAATTTCCTTGGAAGGTGATATTTTTCAAAAATATAGTTCTCTGAAAACTGGGCATCCTGTTCTCAGAGTGGAAGGCAGTAATTTACTTGCTGCTGTTATTATAAGGTATGTTGTATTACAACTAATGCACTATGCGCCATATTCATGTTCAATCACTAAGAATCTTTTCAAATTAAATTTGTCTTGTCAGAGTAGATGAGGGGGGAAGGGAATTGCTTGTTGCTGTCAGCTTTGGACAGGCAGCTTCTGAAGTAGTTGCTGATAGGAGATCTTCTTTTCAAATTAACCGATGGGAAGCTTATGCTAGATTATATAAAAAAGTAACCCTCCTCAAATAACCATAGATCCTTATATTTACGTTAATTTTAACGTGTTCTATCTGTAGGGGCTCATTTCCTCCCTCTTAAATGTACATTCTTTTTCTTAACATAATTTTTTTTTATAATAAAATATAATAGTCAGATACAATGACGTGTATGCCAGAGATTAAGATGTTAATGAGGAGAATCTTTCCGATAAAAATAGGACTAATTATATGTTCTGTGGATGATGCAGTTCAAACAAATCTTCATGTTTGATATAGTTTCCTAATGAATGAAATAGCGTTTTGCTCTATAGTATGTATGTCACTAAGTAAACATAATTATTTTTCTGCGGATTGGACTATGCCAGGTGTCTGATGAATGGTGGTGTGAGCCTGGGCATGGGGATTGGCGAACTTGTCTAGAGAAATACACATTTTGTCGAGATGGTATATACCACAAGGTATTTTTGGCAGGCACTCTCATAAATGAAAAAGACGCTATTAAATGACTATCAATCTTATGATATTAAGTCAAAGCTAATTTAATTCTCTAATCTTATGTTTAAAGAAATATCTTTTGTTGAGACGGTATTCTTACATGTTCGCCTAATTTTATAGTCCTTGAAGTTTCTAAATTGTATCTGAAGTACTGGAAAAAGATTGAAACTTGAGATTTTCTTAGCATGTTAATTTATCACTAATATTTAAATCATTAGTTTGAGGTTGATATATTGATTTTAAATTTTCATACTTTCTCAACGATACACTGTTCAGATTAATTTTAAAATTTACATGTAAGGCGATCTCCGAGGGAAGAGAAAGATACAATCAAATAATTGGGATTTCTTTTACAGGAAACAAATCTTCCATTATTCTAAATACTAGCCAACTTTGTTATTATTTTTCATTTCTATGTCGCAAATTGATGTGGATTTATTTGTTGTTATTTTCCATTTCTAACTCGTAAATTGATGTGGGTTTTACTTTTATTGGTATATATTTTTTTTTTAATAAATTATGTTGAAAGAAAGAAGATACAAGAAAGGGAAGGGAAGAACTATGTTCAAGAATAAAACACTTCATTAAATTTTCTCGCATTTTTATTTGTATATTGTGATTAAGAAATGGATAAGTAGTTGTTATCGCTTAATCTCTCTATAATTTATTTATTGTCCTCACTAAACTTCTTTTGCATATCACTATTTCTTTTTCTCATGCAGCAAGATCAATTTGGACGGCTATTACCAACCTTTATTCAGATCATTGATTTGACAGAGCAAGAAGAATCTGACTATTGGTCTGTAATGTCTGCTGTTTTTGAGGGCAGACAAGTTGATTTAGACGCAACGAGGACAATGTTGGACTCAGTCAAATCAACTTCCATGGAGGCTAGCATTAACAACAAGGTTTACCTCTAATCATCTTAAGCTTGTATAGCTCGATTTTGCTTGATTACTTGGAAATTTCAGTTATGGTGCCATACATATGTGTTCAATAATCTCAAACGTGCATTATTGATAGAAGGGTGCCTAGAAAGCATGGACATGGATGTGGATTCTAGATACAATCGTTGACAAGTCATTTTTATGAAAACAAGATATAAATAGGCTGGGATGCTCCTCTTCTGTATTCATATAGTTAGCCGTTTCACATTCTAAACCCATTATGTGCATAACATATGTCCGGCCTTTTCTTGCAATTTAGGTTTGGTTTATTACGGTCCTGCATTTGGAAAGAAATTGGTGTTAGGTCTCATCTTTTACGAAATTGTGTAGGTTTTTATTTTTATTTAGATATATGTAAAAATAAATGCAACTGTATCTGCAGTATCCTACCGTGTCCATAAGTATCCTAGTCATAATCAATTCTTTGGACTCTCCATAGAATATCAGATATGTATCTGTGGCAAATCCACATCCGATCCATGCTTCCTAGACGTTGCAATTTTTGTGCCTTTTCATATTTTTTCTTCTTCAACCCCAGATGTCTAGTAGTTATTTCTAGTGATTGCTCAAACTTGGTGAACTTGGTTTCACTAAGAAAAATCATGATTTTTCTTTGTTTGCTCTAGTCTGTTTTTTTTTTTTTGTCCATTTACGCCACTTCCATAGTATTGATCAGTAAACTAAAACAAATTTATGTAAAGATCCAGTAAAAATTTTAAATTTTTTATCTGTGATAATTTAACTTGGTAGCGGAGCACAAAATCTTGACTTTCAAATCTTGTCACGTTATTCAAAATTGAAATACTACGTGTATGGATCATTCATATTACTAGGCCTACACTGCTGAATTTCACTAATAGCGATGGTGAATATTGTAGGTGCAACTGCTGAGGGCAATGCTCCAATGGGAGGAGCAATTACTCTCCGAGCACGAAGCGAGTCTTGAACAATCGAGACAATATCAGGCACGAGAGCCATATATTTTTCACCATTCCATCACCCTCGGGGAAGTCGTAATAGTGTGTTGGCCCCATGGGGAGATAATGAGATTGAGTTCCGGTAGCACTGCAGCCGATGCTGCAATTAGAGTAGGATTTGAGGGAAAGCTGGTTTTGGTCAATGGTCAGCTGGTTTTACCCAATACAGAGCTCAAAGATGGGGACGTGGTTGAAGTAAGAGTGTAGATAATTCTTTTAATGTACAGCTTGATTAGCGTAGAAATAAAAGAAAACAGCAAAGAAAAAAGAGCATTTGTTGCAGTGTTTTGAACTTTCTGGATGTCTTGTAATTTTGTAAATGCACATTTATGTTATCGTATTGTATGCAGTCTCATGTATAGATTATACAAATGTGTTGGTGCGAGATCAATGGAAAAACGCATACTTCATTGCTCAATTGATGTACCTAAAATTCAACCAACTAAATTTTTTAACATGAAATTATCGTTTAAGTTGATATAAATTGGCAAAAGTAAGATCATTTGATAGAAAAGAAGCCCTCATTGAGATGTTAATGATTATGCATTCTATAAAATTTGTACATAATTTGTAAAATTCACAATGTCACTTGTTCTTCTATAACTCTCTGCTCTAGGAACAATTTTGTGCCTTCATTGTCTAGATTTTTGTTTGCTTAATTTGTTTTATAACTCTCTAATTATACATTTTTGTCTTCTTTACCTGACTGCTTTAAATTGTTTGCTTGAGCTCATATGGCATTTGCTGCTCACTGTTTCTGTTTTTGTATTGCTGCTTGATTTGCTACTTGAACTCATATGGCATTTGTTGCTTTTGATATTTCTGTTTTTGTTTTGTTTGTTACTGTTTTTAGTAACAGTAAAGGTCGCCATGATTAGTAGTTTGAATCAGAAAATGTACATAAAGGTTAACGTTGAACCAAAATATGGACGTAGAAATACACTTGGTGGTGAAGGAAGCTGCCAAAATATAGAAATTCTTGAATGACATGTTGAAGCTGACGGTAGTGACAAAGTTGGAAATGAAAGGGGGACGTCTTTATTTTTGCCTTAATGAAGGTCTATATTCGCTTAACGAGTCTGATGAAGACATAGGAGAAGAGTTGCACGAAATATAAACACAATGCAACTCTACCATCCACATATGTAGAGGCGGGAATGACTTGTAGTTCACTTTCAGCAGTAAAAGAATCGGTTGTGGAGAACGCTTTGAAGAATGGGCATAATCTCAAATTTGTTAAAAATGAAGCTTCAAGATTAACGTGAAGACGGGTGTGAGTGACAAGTACGGAGAACAGACACACTTCAACTAGATGGCTCGGAAAAAACTCTTTTCTATTTCGCAATCCCTTCTCGCAGTCCAAGTTCTTCTCGTCGTGGCTGTCACGAGTTAGGGAAAAATCTCAGTACAGGTTCTTTCTCGCAGGCGCAAGCTACGACGCTCCCAATCTCGCCTCGCCGTTGAAGTCGTCTTCCCCTTTCGCTTTAGTTCTCAGTCGGAGTGGAAATCGCGCTCGCAGCTAGCACAGGAATTGCGCAGGAAGTCTTCGCGGAGGTCCGTTGATAAATCAGCAGCTTCCCGGTACTTTTTGACGTATTTTTGATAGTTTAAGGGTGAAAGTTGAAAAACACCCCTAACTTAGGGTTTGATAAGGACCCTATTTTTAATTCAATAAACAAATAATAATTCAAATAATAATTCCAATTTAAACATTCAATTCAATTTCAGATAGTCATTATGATACTAAACGATATCAAATTTTATTTTAAGTTTCGAAATAATTCATATCAAACTGTGATACTAAATGATAGTGACTATCTTAAAAAACATATTAAACTATATCAGATTTGTTTGAAATTTTTACCATATATTTATCATATTATGGAAAGATAATTTAAAAAATTTTGTTATTTTTCAACAAATATAAGTTTTTTAAACAATATCTTATAAAATAGACATTATAAATTATAATAAATCGTATAATTATTGAAAAATTACAGAACTTTTCATATTATCTTTTTATGATATACTGAACATGGAGTTGAAATGTTTAAAAGATATGATATCATTTTACATAATTTTTATCAAGAACAAGCAATCACACCCTCAAGTGTGCAAGGTCACAATCCCCAATCTCACTTGAACTCACCAAGTGAAATCAAAAGGCCAACAAAAATTAAATTGAATGGTTTTCATGTTCAAAGTTGAGATTATTTAAGAAATAATTTTAGAGTACTTTTTATTAAATACTTCAATACTTCAAAATTTAAAACAAATACTAACTTAAAATAAAATTTGAATTTAAACAAATCTCAAAATTTCATTTTCATTTGTATTTAAAACAAAATAATAAAATAAAATAAAATCTCACAAACTTCGGGGTTTATTTATACTTTAATAAAAAAAAGCATTTTAAAATAGAAGTTAAAACTTGGATAATAATACAGTTTAAACTTGAAGAGAATCACGTTTTAACATTTGTCTGAATCAACCCAGATGAGACCATCCTCTCTCAACAGCAAATGACAAATACTCAAAACAACTACATCCAATATTCCTTCAATAATACCACCCACAATAATGTCATCAATCTCTCTTTATCAAATAAATACCGGTCAAGTCTCCGGTGAATTAGTAGCAGGCATAGAATTTGTTTCCGAAGACGGTCCCACAATTTCGTCCAAATTTTCCATGTCGATGGTCATATCATCACCATTACCAGCCTCCTCAACCTCAGCCATTACTTCATCTCTGTCTCTTCCTTCGGCTTCAATACCGTTTTCTACTGCACCAGGGTGTGGCTTTGGTTCCTCAACGGCTCTCTCTATCTGTTCCGGATTTTGTGCTATTGATGTCGGACAAGGTTCCAGTGAGATAACCAATGTCGATGTCACCAATAGATTCTGCAAAACAAAAAAATAGCAAATAATTTTTATATGATTGGTATACTGAATGATTCTGGACGTGGATTTATAATTTGAATATGCTGGTCAAGTAATAATCAAATAAATTTTGAATCTTGGTCTAAAAGTCTTCAATAAATTAAACCTGGTGCTGATGGTAACCAATCATGCATTTTAAAAAAAGAAAAAAACACTTGTAATAATGATTACCTCACTCTTGTATTAGTCATCGTGCTTAAATTTAAGACGAAGAAAAAAAGACAAGTTGGTCGAACATCACCCCTAAAGAAAGATCAATGTTGCTGAAAATCCAAAGATAGAAACTCTACATAACATTCAAGTCAACAAATAGTATGGAGCTTAAACATATGTCACACAATGAAAGTACAAGAAAAGGCGATATGGGTAAAATAAGGTACCTTTTCGAGTGCTAAAGCCAGCTTTGAAAGATTTGGATAGATTCCCTGAGCATCCAATAGGATCTTTCCAGATTATAAATGTCATGTTCAACAAAAACAAATACAGCAAGTCAGCAAAAGACATCATGAATTCAATCTGAAATTTGTCTCAAGGTGATGGGGATTCGCTGAAAAATGCAGAGAAATAAAAAGGGCTTGAGCACTTTAAATCTGAATATAATGCATGTCTGCTTCTTCAAGATTCTAACTATATATCATGATACCATTTGCGAAAGAATCATTATTGAAAGACATTAACAATCGAAGAGTTAGAAAAAAAGGGATCCAGAGCTATAATGAAATTTATTCACCTCACAAATTCTTTGCACAGTAAATGGCGGACCTTCGACGAAGTTAAGGAGAGCTGCAAGAGAGAAAACAAGCATCAAACCGTCTTCGCCTTCTTCTGATTTACTTATTGATAATTTCTGTGCTGAAAAATTTTCAGTACGTCATGCTTTACAGATTCTTTCAATGCAGTGATTTAGCAATAAAAAGAAGAATGGAATTCAATTTGTGAATAAGGAGCACTACTCTGAACTCCATTAGTTACTCTGATTTTAATATTATAATGAAAAGAAATAAACTTAAAAATTGGAATAAACCAAATTTCCAAATTTTTTAATACAATAATGATGACATAATGCGACACACCGATCAAATCTACAAATTCTGATCAACTGGAATGACAATCTAGGTGTGTAAATTGAATGAAACTCAGATTACAATAGGTTATTGACACAGCAAACACCCACCTTACACTCCCAGAGTTCGGAACCTCCCTTTTACTCTATCTTTCCATCTATTTATTCTTCCTTTCTAAATAACTAACTTTTTAATTTACAACATCCTGCCATATCTCTCCTCCCTATTTTTCTCTTTCCTTCTCCTATGGGTAAACCTAATAGGAGGTCTGTCATTTCCTCTGGCACAAAGACTAACCTTGTCCTCAAGGTTGGAATCAGGGAATGGACGCTTCATAAAATCATAATCCTCCCATGTAGCTTCAAACGAAGATCGTCCCTGCCATTTAATTAACACCAGTAGACCACTTTGTTGTTGATCAATTTGCTGTTGAAAATTCCCTTGCACACCCAGTAACCCTTCTGGTTTGACATGTTCTGCCTCCTTTGTAGACAAAAACAATGGTAAATCACCAACTAATACCATCTCCCTTGTGTCTTTTTAAAACAGACTCATGAAACACCAGGTGTACAGCTGAAGAATCAAGTAATTTCAATTTATATGCCACCTTTCCCACTTTCTCCAAGATTTCAAAAGGCCCATAATATTTTGGAGCAAGTTTCTCATTTCTCCTTTTAGGTAAGGACTGTCGCTTGAACTGGCTTTCATCTGAGGTCAACTAATCTCCTTTCTCAAAAACCATCTCCCTTCTATGCATGTTAGCTTCAATAGTCTCTTATGCTGAGCACTAGAAATATGAAGTTTCAACAATTCCAATATTTTATCTCTATCCTTAAGCTGCCATTCAATTGCTGACATGTTGTGCCCTCCTCAAACTTTATAACCGACTGTGGATCTCTATTATATACAGCAAAAAATGGTGTTGTTTTAATAGAAGCACAAAAGGAAGTATTATACCAATACTCCGCCCACAACAACCATTTACTCCAAGTTTTCGATTTGTCTAATGAAAAACACCACAAATAAGTCTCCAAACAGCAATTTAACTTAAACTTGTAATATGCAGTACTCCTCCTTAAACTTGTTCCTTGGATCTTCAACACTTCCTTTCAAAAATTGCTTTAAAAAACTTTATCTCTATCCAAAATATCGATCTTGGAAAACCATGTAGCCGAAACACCTCTTTTAAAAACACCATTGCCACCTTTTGAGTTGTATATGGATGTTGCAAGAGTACAAGTGAAATATATTATAACCCTTGCATTTTGGAAAACCCTCAATAAAATTACAGTTATATCATCCCAAATCTTGGCCAGAATTGGCAATGCTTGCAGCAAGCCTGCCGGGGATAAATCCTCTGCTTATCTTTGGTGACATACTACACACTTTTACACAAAACTTTTCACATCCTTCCTTAAACCATACCAACTTAATCTCTGGATTTCTTTTGATATGTTTTAAGGATGCCTGAATATCCTTCCAATAACCCTCCAAGAAATTCCTGATTGTAAGAATTATCAGCAAATGTATAGAAATCACCATTTTGTCTTCATAAAACAGCTTTCCTTGATTCAGTGAGAAAAACTCTTTCACAAGTAATCATTTCTGAATAGCCGATTTAATTTTCGTCAATCTGCCATCATCATCCACCCTCTGGCATTCCTCTTCAAAACTTCTAATAGAAGAACTTATTCATGTCACCAATTCAACAAAAATATCTTCTCCCTGAAACTTCCTTGGCAAAGCATCAGCAGCTCACCATCTATTTATTCTTTTTTTCTAAGTAACTAATTTCAGTTCCATTACAACTTCCCACCTTATCACTCTCCTCCCCAAAATTTCGCTTTCCTTCTCCTATATGCAAACTCACGTACGCATGGCACATCACTCGTCAAAGTCACTCGAAATTGATAAATAAAGAAGTTAGTGAAAAGTCTTTCAGAATTAGGTTCCTTTTCATTTGTTTTATGAGTATTTATCCATCCAAGATTTCACAATGATATATCGAAAATTTTAGACAAACACTTGAGTGGCTTCTTTTCCTTTCCGCTGCCCTAGAATTGCATAAAAATTATGGTAAAATGTAATTGAACCTTAATTTTTGAAGTTATTTACATTTTAGATCTTAAATTTTTTTTACAAACTGAACTTTCACATTTCAATTATTATCAATTTGAACTTTATTATCAATTTATCTATTAAATTTAGCATGTATATACCACAATTTCTTTTAATAGAGTTTCTAACCCGATTTCTAACATCTCTTGCGTGTTTTGACCCAATTTCGAATTCGTAGATCTCCTTTTTGGTGAATTTAAACTATGTTGATTGAGTGATAAAGTTTGAAATGAAATTAGAAATCATTGAAGTAAGAAATTAAATTAAAACACCTTATTAAATAAAAAATGCATAATGTACGAGTTGGATTTAACAAAAAAAAAAATTAACAAAATTCAAATTACTAATAGTTAAAATGTCAAAGTTCTGTTTGTTAAAAAAATAATTAAGGTTTACTTTAATCTATAAATGACATTAAACGTTAAAATCTAAATTGTACTTTACTAAAATAGTAATATAAAGACGTCTCATGTGAAAGAAAAGTAATGAAAATACCAAGACCGATATACCTTCGTCCAACCTTTTAACTAGGTCTGGATAGGTTTCTTCTAAAGAAGCATTTTGCTGCTCACTCGTCATTTTTGCCTCAGGATACTCAGCAAGTACCTTCACCATATAAACGAGGTAAGAGGAAATTGGGGAAAAAGCATCACAATCTTATACAATAATCAAATATGACAACTGTTTGACTATGTAATAAACTACAATCTATGTACCCATAGGCTAGAACTACAATCTGCATACCTCCCCATACCTGCTTCAGCTGAAACGATATCATGCTCTTCAATTTCTCCCATCTATGCCTAAAATACAATTTTACACAAGATAAAGTTAATACGAAGCCAGTGGTCCCCTTTCCTCATAGCACAGTTAAAAGAAAATAGTTACATTTTACCCACAATCAAAACACGAGTTTCAATGAATAAATATATCGGTTTCTATTTGTATGTATGTTATGCGCCATGCAAAGAGCAAGTATAACAATTCTTGTTCAAATAAGTAGATCACAGCTTTACGTAAAACATTTTGCTTCTGCACTAGCTGAAAATACAAGCATATTGATTTAAGCGCATTATTGTAAACAAAACATTATTTTTCCATTGGAAAATTCTATTCCATATGCCTGCAAAATATGAAATTATTTCAATCATGAAAAAAACCACTGAAGGTGAGAGTGATATAAAACAACAGCTGCTCGCAAACCTCACCATTTTCAGAAAACAAAAACAAAACAAAAGTAACGCATGCCTTGTATCCAAAGTAAAAATAGTTGGAAAAAATTCAAACATCAGACAAATAAGCTGAACTTCTACAGCCAAAAGACAAGCAGGTCAAGTCAAAGTTTTTGGTGGGTAACTTGAGCATCGTTTGGTGAGAAATTTGGAAATGCACTTTCCTTTCCTTAACCAACAAATGCAGCTGACATCGTTTGGCATAATTATTTCCAAAAAAAAGAACTTTTTTAGAACATTTTGCAAAAAACTAATGATTTCAGAAAACAATGAAAAGTGTATGGAGGAAATGATGTGGATATGTGAGTGAGAAAAGCATGACTTGTTAAGCCTTGAATCCAAATTTTGCTCGGTCTTTAGATTTAGAGAAAATGTATTTAGTTCAGACCTATCTGAGTAAAGTCTTCGCCTATAAATTAAAATGATCAAGAGACATGATCATACCAAAATTTCCCTGTAGATGCAATAGCTTCCAGCGTGCTTCTAATTTCTTCTTCAGCAATCTCAAGCTTCTGATTCACACCCCTATAATATTAAGTTGAAGAATTCTTTAATGAAAAAATTTTACGAGACCCAGAGATTTCATTACAATGGAGATTGTGTAAGAACTATCAGCCAAATAGAAATACATATGATAATCTGAAACTTAAAATGTTCCTTAGAAACAAATGACTTTTTCTGTTTCCCAACTCAAGATGAACATTGTCAATTAATTTGGCAGCAAAACTCGTTTCACAAGATAAAATGAGGAGAAAAAGGAAAACTATGGCAGTGGTAGTTGAAGAAATAATGAAAAGAAAGATACTGTAGGTCGTTAGCAAAGTAGCTTCAACCATTTCAGCTCTAAATCATAGATAAACAAAGTTTATGCTCTATACCACTTTCGGTTACATAATGAGGCCAGTCCTTGTCGTAAAACTTAAGCACCATAAAGGTAAAAATTACAATTTGCTAAAAGTAAAGGTAATAATATCCAAAGAAATGAATATTGAAAACCAAATACATAAATAAAGAACACAATATTTAACTTTAAAAAGTAAAGCACGCCCAAATTTTAAATCATCCTCGCCACGAACCAGATCATCTCTTCCCAACATGAATTTAAAAACAATAGAACTTCAAACAACATAATAGCACGAAAGAGGAACCAAGCATGAGTCTACCCCAGGTTTAAGTGCTCTGGCTGAGAATTACTGGTATTGATTGAGAGCTGCGAACTTTCACTGGATGTCATCTCAAGTCGTCCACCTGGCACCTAAAATCAAATAGAAAGAAATAAATGCATAGGCACCACTGAGATACTACTAGCTACCATCTAGAACTAACATGTGTTGCAAATGTTTTAATATTTTAACAATTGCTATTTAGAGATCTTATTGTTGTCATTTCTTCATTTTCAAGATTATTTAATGGTAGAAAACATACAATTATTTATTTAAAAAAAAATACTCATTAGATGAAGCTGACATAAGAGGAAAAAGATCGTAGCAGCCATACTTAAATAAATGCATTTAAAGTGTTGCTCTTCCTCGGTTAACTTACATATTTCTAATAGTTTACGAATGTATAAACACATGGTGAATGCCGTGAAAGTATCTTGAATTCAGTTTGAATGCATCATCACTGGTCACATGATATCCTATAAGCCATGAAACTAACATAATTTTTTTCTTCATAAAAAAAATGTTCAAATATATACAAATGTAGTCATACTAAATAATAAAAACATGTAGAATCATAGATCTTTTTCTTTTAAACAACAATGAAGGGAGAAATATAATTAACTTAGTAGTAATCAAACTAAACACAAAGAAACATATACGAGTGTGCAGCTGCCTCAAACACAACACCCATTATTAAAAGAACTCTTACAGATCTAACTCTCTTCCATGAAAGAGTTGAAAAAGGAAATAGCGATGTTTAAAATGTGATATTTAAAAATTGTATAATAGTGATTTTATGAGATTCTCAAAACAATATCATTATCCTCTTCTTATAAAAATTGTATAACTCTCGTCAATGTACTCTTCTGATAAAGATAGAAGAATACTAAAAGCGTAAGAAATTGGAGGATGAGGCATAATCCTCATGAAACAAATTATATTAGATTTGAGCTATAACTTTACAAATCAAAAGAATCGTGAGCTTTAAATAATGAAGAGGCTAGAATCCTTTAACGACATCCACTAAACTGGCATGAAATATTGAATTTAGACAACATCCCACAGATAATGAATTTAGAGATTCTAATAAAAAAAGTATATTCAATAGAAACTATACCAAAAAGACTGGCAGGTGGATATACTCCGTAAAATTTGCAACTAACAACTACTGTTGTGATATAGTATCGATGTACTAATTACAACTCTTCTCACAAAAACTCCCAATAATATAAATCTTATGTAATATTGATCATAAATCCTCTAGCTCCTCGTCAAGTAATATGGAAATTCTTCTAATCTGTATTTTTATTAAATATACATCACTATGTATGCTATAAAGAGAAACATCCACAAACCCCATCAATTGGTTCCAAGAATAAAAAACACACAGTATGCAAAAACGAAAACTCAATGGCTCAAATGCCAAAACAAGAAGTGTGTTGCATTACATTGCATCTAAGGACGATTTTATATGATTTTCTTTCTCTTTAAATAATCAAATACAAAACTTTCTAACCAAACATTATTGAATAGTTTGAGTACCTAGCATTCACTTTTATTCACTTCCTTCGAGCTCTAACTATTTAATAAGCTTTCCAAATTAAGTATTCAGTCATTATCATCTTCAACTTCAGCTTTCATATATTAGGCCTACGAAAAAAGCTGAAAACTACTCTTAAAAAAAAAAAAGCAGCCCTTAATATTCAGAAACTAGGGATAAGTCCTCAAGAAAGCAACCACATGATGATCGCTGTAAAATTTTAAACAGACTACCAAAAAAATTATGAGCCAAAAAAAGGCTGAAACCCAAATTATGACGGAACCTATGACCCAAATGCATTCGCATACAACGACATACCGAGGAATATAAAATGACAAAAAAACAGTTCCATTCTTTGACTTCATTTCATCGCTATTACGGTGCTATTACTACGCCAGTAGACAAACATCAAAGAACCAAAAAAGGCATAGAAGAAAAGCCTGTAAATTAAAATCAAAACCCCATGAAAATTAATGGGTTTTGCCTAAACACCATACCAATTGAGAGGAACAGGGGTAGAACCAAAAAAATGAGAGGTTTTGAACCTAGTGGTGAATTGCTGACAGATGACCACTCTACTACTATAGCGTTTAGTCTGTGCAGAAAGGGATAGTGGGAGTTGGCAGAAACACGAGCCCAAAGTAACGAGTTGAGGTTCTTATGAAGCCCATCGGGCTAAATCATATAATAATTTTGGAACCTCTCTCTCTTCCCACAATATTCCATGGTTCTTTTCCAAGCAAATTCATGCACCTCCATGTCTATACTGAGCACACTTGCTTTAGTGCACTATTTGTTTATAATTTATTAGGGTTATTGCTAATGTTGTGAGCAGGTCTTGAGGACGAACAAAAATAAATGAATTGTGAAGATAAAATTAATAATTAAATCAAGAATTAATTAGAAAAATTTAAAAAAATATATCAAGACACAAGAATTTTGAGTTTAATTTACTGTTTAAACACCTCTAAATGTAATTGTTTTTTTTTTTTTTTTGTACTTTGTGTTAGATTTTTGTCAATAGATAGTGCATCCTCCTTGTACATATGCAACAAACAGATTGGCACAAGGCTCGGGAGTCTGCTTGAGATCTGGTCAAACGAGCTGGCTCACTATCTCGGCAGGTCTTCGAGCCCCCGTCACCCATACTTTCTCAATATTCTATCTTCCACTTTTTTCTCTCCGGTAGCTTCAATTTTTTTCATTTTTCTCTTTTCCTTTTTTAATATTTTCCCTTTATTTTTATAGCAAAATGAAAAAAAAAAATATTTGTTTTCATCTTCCATATGTGGGCACTCTATTTTTGTTTCAAATTTTTTGTTTATTATCTTCTATTTTTTATTTTTTTAAAATAAATAAATTATATTTTCTATCTCACTATATCTACGTATAATACTAATATCTTTTAACCATTTTATTTTTTTTAATTAAATAATTTATATTTTTATTCTCATTTATCAATTTAACTTCTTTAGTAATACAAAATTTATTGTTGTAACTTTTATTTTATCTTTGAATTTATGTGAATATTGTTTTATTCGCTAAGTTAAAATTTTTAACGTGGTCAATACTCCATGATATTACTTTACTATCAATAATATTGATTAAAAATAAAACAAATAATTATAATATATTATAATTTCAATTTAATATTCATATTTGTATATCTAACTAGAGGTGTAAAGCAAACGGGGTGGTTTGCTAGCCTCTTCAAACATCTCAACAATCCTTTACTTTTTTTCTCGAATTTTTTTTTCAATTTATTTATTTCATTAACATTATTGAAAATATTTATTTATGTTCAGCTCGTTACCAGTTTAGGTTGAAAATTTTTTTGAGTGAACTTATTAGGTTTGCCACTCTTGTTAGGTTCGACTTGTTAGGATTAGTAAATTCGATAAACTAAATTTTTTCAAACTCAACCAACTCGTTTGTCGTCTCTAAGCTTATTTGTAGAAAGTAGCAAAAAAACTATACAAATATGCCAGTAAATTTAGCTAAACAAACGAAACTATAAAAACTTCAACTTCTTATTGATCATCATCAATCTTCCCTTAGCAGTCTTCTTTATTTTAGTGGAAAGCACGTCTTATTGTCTTGTTGTATAATACTCTCACTCAAGATAAGAAAAGTTGTAAAATTGATTGGATGCAAGGCTTTGGTAAACAAATAAACCAAATTTGTGATTGCCAAGAAGTAATTTTTGTCGAACAACGTGACAATCAATCTCTTTCGTTGTTTTGTCAAAAACTAGATTTTCTACGATTATTACAAAATATAAGTGTAGAACCTTTCGGGTTGAATTTAAAAATCTTAAACAATGATTGCAACCAAATAAGTTAATATGTAGTATGCGTCACCGAAGACATTGAGACTATCTTTTGTTTCTTTGTTTTTCATGAAATCAAAAAATTGTCGATAAAAACACAAAAATCATTGACGAAACGCTGGGAGTTTTTAATCACACCCCAATCAGCATCACTACAAACATTTAATTGCCGTGTAGATGAACTATAATAAAATAAACATTAACCAATAGTAGATTTCAAGTAACGAAGAACCTAGTAAGTTGCCTGTAGATGAGATGTTATTGGTTGTGACAATTACTAAGAACTTCTGCAACAAATGAAATGTCAAGTCTAATTATGATAACATACAATAACTTGGTAACCGAAGATTTTGCTGAAGGAAATTTCGTAGTGTCTTCGAGAAATTGTAGATTTACATATGAAGGATGTTTGAGTATTGCATGTTTCATTATTTTTCCCGAGTAACAATCCTCAATAGAGGAATGATTTTTTTTGAAAATTAGAGATTAAATTGAGAAGGAGTGAGATTCCTACTCGATTAATCGGAACGCAAACATGATGAGCAATACCCGTATCTAATATACAAGAAAATCGAATGGATGAATGAGTGACAAGAGAAGTAAAGACACTACCAGTGAAATCTGTGTCGGTTAAACACTACTAGAAGATACTCAATATTAGCACTTAATGGAGCATTTACTCAATTAGAAAATTTAATCTCTTAGATAATATAATAATTAATTAGTAAATTAAAACAATGAATCCTTAATTTTTGTCTTAGACGGGCATATTCTGTTGTTCAAATCAAATTTTTTTAAAGTCACAATCCCACATAATTACGAAAACATAAAAGCTTAATCCGAAAAATGCTATAAACAAAATTATGACATCACAATATGAAATCCTAGTGCTGTAAAACACTGAATTTAAATCAAACTTTCATAAATAAACATGTGAAAAAAATACAAAATTAAATAAAAAAAAATTCGACAAATATTGAATTTATAGCTGACAGGAGATTGAGAAAACAGAAATAACTAATCGTTTAACCTAAGAACCATAATTATGTATCTATAATTTTTTAGTTAGAGTTAAGTTCGACTGATCATCAAACTTAAGTCTGGACAATAAGTACATACACATGAAAATCTCACATTCCATTAGACACATTAAATCCATTAATATTAAATTGTATTTGATCACTCTAATGATCTTAAATTTACAATAATGAAATATAATTATTATTAATTAAATGAGTCTGTTATATAATTATTTAATTACATACAACAATTGAGATGAATTTGCCCAAGATTTTGAAGATTATGCTATATTCTTCGGAATAAATATATAAAGAGCAAGTAGACATTATCGGAACAAGTTATAAATGATTAATAATCCAGTATGAGACCACATAAAACAATTTAAAAAAGTTTTACATAAAACCAATTAAAAGCTCGACTTTTAACTAACCAAATGTTTGAAGGTTGATGATTTGAAAAATAAAAGTATAGCAATATATAACTAAGAAAATTGAGATTTAATTTCCAGTTATTTATAACAATATCAATTAATTAACTTGAAAAGTTGAAATATAAAATATTCTATTACTTAATCTCGTCATATGTCTATGCGAAGTAGGTGTTTTGTTCGGTTTGAGTTTGGAGTCGCACTCAACCGAATGATTTAATTCTTGGTTCTTCTACTCAGAATCGAAATTGTTAGGAATGAGAACACAAGAACATGCAGAAAATAAAAGAATATCCAGATGTTATGTGTGCGCTTTTTTATTAGCTTACAATAAGAGATCAACATTTGCTAGTCGATAAATGCATAAAAATATAATTATTTAAATTTTAAATAAATATTTTTATAATTTTAATTAATTATTGTTTGGAGAATAAATAATTTATTTTAATTTATTTAATTTTAATAAAATATTATTTAATTAATTTTCTCTTTACGTCACACACATCAAGACAATCATAATTCAATAAGAAACCAAACTACATGTCAGGTGTCGAAACCAAGTTTCAATAACAACTCTTTGTTCAAGTCCTTCACACGTGAACACCAATAACTCCAATTCAAAAACTCATTTCATTCAACATACAAATAGAGTTTTAAATTACAATGATACGTGGTAAAGTTTTCTGGACGCAAATGATATGAAGACACGTGTCTCCTATGACTAAGTCTAAAGTGAATTGCTCTCTAAGTTTGTTACGAATTCTACACCAGATTTTATTACAAAAATCTTCATAATTAGTGTTTAAATCTCCAAAAATCAGTTCGAGAATCCGATTAAGAATATTTTTTTTTCTTTGTTTTGTGATATGTTATGCACTATAAGTAGGTGTAGCTCTATACAATTTATTGCTTAATTTTTCACTTATTATCATATTTTTTCTATAAAATTTGTGATAATAATGTGTGCTTTAGGTTAAAAATATTGACAAGGTTATATATGAAATTATTTGTTTAACAGTTTAATGAAAGTTTGATTATATTGTTTTTCAGTCTTTAAACATTAGAGTGATTTTTATTATTCCATATTAATCTTTTTGTGTTAATTTTATATAATTTCAATCATGTTTTTTTTATGTAATTTTGCATATAAATCTATCATATTATTTTATTAGTAATCTTTTACTGCATTATAAGCTCACGAGTATAGTGTCGATTTTGAATTTATAGTAATAATAATCGTATTGTTATTCAAGTTAAATTTAAATAACTCGAATACATATTTTATTTCAAAAAATCAAACATAAAATTAATGCGCTTAAACAACTAATGAATTCTCGAGCTTTCGCTATTTTTTTGTTATTGAATTATCTACACAAAAATAATATATTTTAAATTACTTCATTTAGGCACAAAATTTACTTTTTTTTTAATTTTTGCTTTAACACATCTCTTGTTTTATTTTGGTTTATCGTTATTGATTAACTTTTTAATTACCTCCTCGTGAAATCGATCGTCTAAAATTGTACTGCAACTGACCGTTCAGTAGTACACAATTTGAGCGTAATGACATTGTTTGCTTGTCTTTGCACTGATATTCATTGCCACGTTTGTCTGCCATAGCTATTTGCCCTAAAGAATCAATGAAGGCACTAATGTTACCATTTTTTAGTGAGAAAAATGAAAAAGAAATTGAGAAATTTGCTTAAAAGATATTCAGTCCTTCCTTCTCTTTGCCATTACACTCTTTTTTGTACTCCTCGATCACATATCTCTCTAAAGATTTTAGTGCTTTTCCACTTTTATTTTAATTTAGGGTAAAATGTATAGTTTCTTTTGAACTTAGGGGGTGAAAAACAAGTAAATGCTTTCATTTTTTTAAAAAAATGTGTAGTTCCTTTTTAAACAAGTAAATTATTCAATATTTTAATTTTGTAGTTTACAATTAATTTAATAATACTAATTGATTTTGTAGTTTACATTTTGATATTAAAATATTGAATAATATTATTAATTTCAAATTTGATTGACCAATTAAATCTGTTGAATTCGTGGAACGCATCGTACGTGATTCTAATCTGTGAGCTTCGAAGAGTCGCTGTAATGGCATCTTCAAATTGATGAGCGGGAAATGATAAAATCTCGGGCTCTCTCTCTCTCTCTCTCTCCATTCCCTCTCCCTTGCTCTACAATTTCCACTTCGCAGATCGCAGCCCTATCTTCCATCTGCATCTCCTTCCCAAGCCGGTGAAGGTCGTCTCCTTTCGCTCGCATTTGCAATGACAGCTATCTCTTCCTTGATCTATGTTTTATTTTTCAGTCTTACTTTCGTTTTTTCGTGACTAATGTCTACTCCATTTTCTATCATCTTTACAATATTGCTCACATGTTCTTGTTAATGTCTATTTTTTCAGTCCTTCCTTCTGATTCTTCCTACTTCGTTTTGGGCGAAAGCAACAATTTTCTACGAGTAGTCTCTACATCTTGCAATTGAGAGAGGTATTGCTTTACTTCAGCTTGCATCATTCCATTAATATAGAAATAAGGTTTTGTATTCTTGCATTGTAGCAGGCACATGAGGATGCTTGTTCCTATCTTAGCAGCTTTTACGTGTTTGTGACATATTGTGGAGACAAATTTTAAGTTGTGGAATATGGGTGTCGAAAACTACCATGTAATTGAGCTTGTCGGCGAAGGTTCTTTTGGGAAAGTATATAAAGGGAGACGAAAGTACACCGGCCAGGTACCTTTTACCAAGAAATAAAATACGCGTGGAATGTAATAATGTGCGAATATCAGGGTAAATAATTTCCCTTTTGAAAAATTTATGATGTTACGACTAAAGATCTTGCGATGTCTTTCGAATTGGAAAGCATAAAAAATTAAGGCAATTCATAAAAATTAATCCTACATGTTCATTTTTCAATAAGATATCTAATGCTATCTCATAAAAGATGCTATAACTTGGCAATTGTGCCTAAAAAAGTATAGCATATGATTTACAAAGAGCATTTGAGCAGGTACTTCAAGCATCTTTATTCTTAAAATATATTATATAGTAATTTTGTTGGAACCTCATTAGCTGATTATTTTTTTAATATTTTTCTTCCTTGTGTAGACTGTAGCAATGAAATTTATTATGAAACATGGGAAGAGTGACAAGGATATTCAGAATTTAAGACAGGAAATAGAGGTAAAGGAGTTAATCTCTTTTAAAACAATATCTGTGAAATCATGCACGTTTTTCTTTCTGTTGATCAAGTTGAATGTTGCATATTTAAATTTCTAACAAATCATAATTAAAGGCAAAGTTTTGGATGATAATTGATCGTATGTTACATGTGCTTTTTCTTTATTTTCACATTTTTGACATTTTGTACCCAACATTTTTCTAGAGAATTTCATTGACAATCTAACAAATGATTAAATATTAATCGAGATCATTTTCTGAACCAAGCTTAGGTTCTAGAGAGTAAAACTTCCTAGATTACTTGATAAATAATGTGCTAGCTAATGCTTTCTACATCTTTTTTTCCACTGATCTTTAATGAAGTTCTTTTTTCATTAATTTCTTGCTCCAAACTATCTCACTGTTTAAGTTCGACCCGGAAGCAATACACTGATGATGGAGATCGGAGACTTAGAAGCCTATAAATGTTCAGACCCGAGTGAAAGAATTCTTGCAGACACCATAGCCTTGTAAAAAATGACCAGAGTGCTTGAGTCAGTTTAAGCAATCTTTAATTGGTTAAATGTCATACAATTAATAAACCATGTCTCCTCTCTCAGACAAAAAGTTGAGTAAAGTTTTCGTTCAGTTTTAAGTTTTTCTTTGGAAATAATTTGGATCAGTTTTTCCATCGCATCCTCCTAATGAAATCTTGTTATTCTCCATAAATAGTGTAGCCACATCATTGCTGAATGTTCACGATGCTTTTATCCTATTTCTTTCTTTTCATTTCTCCCTTCTAATATCCCTCACCCACAATTTTTCATATGTTCTTTAAAATAGTTAGTTCTAGAGTGTATTTCTAATATAGGTACATACTTCCTACACATTCTCCATTTATTCTCGTAACATTGTTCTACCTCTTATGATTTTGCAGATTCTTAGAAAGCTCAAACATGAGAATATTATAGAAATGCTTGACTCATTTGAAAGCCCTCAAGAGTTTTGTGTTGTAACAGAATTTGGTCAAGTAATATTTTCCTCCTATATTGTGCATCTGTATTAACACCAAATAATTCCATGAACTAAGATTATGTCCTCAAGATTTTTTTATTAATCATTATTGAGATTCTTCAGTAGATGGGAGCCTGTAATAACAGACATGTTTCTTAATGAGCAGGGTGAACTATTTGAGATTCTTGAAGATGATAAATGTCTTCCCGAAGAACAAGTTCAAGCAATTGCTAAGCAGCTGGTACTCCAGTTCCTTTTCCTGCTCATTTGTAACAGAAAGAACTGTTCTATAGGGCTCATGATTGGTTCAATTTCTTAGGTTGTTAAATTTTTCTTCTGGGACTTACATTTCCCTCATCAAATTGTAGGTGCGAGCATTGCATTACTTGCATTCAAACCGAATCATCCATCGTGACATGAAGCCTCAAAACATTCTCATTGGTGCTGGATCTGTCATAAAGGTTAGCTCATTAGTGGAAGATCATCTTCTTTGGCCATATGTTCACAATCCACAAGCATTCTGAATTGATTATTTAGTACCTTGCTATTTTCCCTTGCTGTTGCTATTATGGCTGTTCATGCATTTATACTATGTTGCTTGCATCAGAACTTATGTTGAATTCAACAGGTTGCGAACTTTATGATAATATTATTATTGTACAATCTGAATATACTGTTTTTGAATGTCCAAGAAAGCCTTTGGGCCTGCCATACTTGATTGCACCTTAACTGGATTTGAATGTTTTGGACTATGTATTGACCATGTTCAAAAAGAAATTTCCCCTTCAAGATTTGCTTGCAGTGACTAGACTCATACGGCTTTTGTTCTTGATGCATTGATTAACTTCTTCTTTCAAGATTGTTTGTTTCTTATGCTTCGTTTATCACTTATATCTGCTTCTTCTGCCTCAATTAATTTTATTTACATTCTTTTTGATGCCATTAGATGTAATGTTATTAGCTTTTTATTTATGCTTTTTAATGATATTTGTTTAACAAACTTGGGTGGCTTGTAAATTTGTGATTGAATTTTACATTTCCTATTTTTGTTTCTGTCCTTGCTGAATTCTACATTATTATCGCAGCTCTGTGACTTTGGGTTTGCTCGTGCAATGTCAACGAATACTGTTGTTTTGCGCTCAATTAAAGGTATAATTATCTCATTAGTAACTTCATATTCTACCTTTTCATTTATCTAGTTTTAATATAGTTCCTTTCTATTTACAGGCACTCCTCTCTACATGGCTCCAGAGCTGGTCAGGGAACAGCCTTACAATCATACTGCAGACTTGTGGTCTCTGGGAATCATATTGTATGCAAACTTTGTTTAGTCTTCACGTTAAAATATTTTGTTTCATGAGATCTACTTTTGATGTGTGGTTATTATCTTGTTAAATGTAGAAGATTCCTTAGCGGATTACATTATTTGGGAATTTCCTTTTCTAAATTGAGTTTTGTTCATGTACTTTCATAAATTTAGTAATTAATTGAGTTTGAGATGATCAATTTTTGGATTGATGTCACAATATATTTATTCAGTCTTTTGAGCTTAGGTTTCAGTAATAACTATTACAAACACACTTTGTCCTTCTATCTTCCTTCTCATTACACTTAAATTACAATAAATGTCCTTAAATTGTATTCTCTTTAAGTATACAAAATACAGCTTCTGATTATTATCTAATCTTTTATGGTGAAGATCAGAAAGCCTTGCATTTGTCTTAGAAAATATGGTTTGTCTTGAAGAAACAGCGGGCCGTATACTATCAAGTTTTCTTTCTCACACAAATATAAAAATATATGATCTTTTCTTCATTTTTTGTTCCTTGGAGAACATCTCATCTAATTTGTACCATATGAAGAAGATTTTCAATAAGCTGCTCATCATTAAAACAGGTATGAACTATTTGTTGGGCAACCTCCATTTTACACTAATTCAGTTTATGCATTGATTCGCCATATTGTCAAGGTACACTTCTTTTCTAAATAATTGATTTTTTCCATTCATTTGTTTTTTTTAGCACACAATAAAATTACAAATTAATTTTAGATCCACAACTTTAGGATCCAGTTAAATATACAGACAACATGAGTCCCCATTTCAAGAGCTTTCTTAAGGGACTGCTTAATAAGGTCAGTGTATGATTCCAATGTATGCTTCTGTCCTTGTATAAGATGTTTTTTTAATCTATTTGGAATCTAATTTTTGTGGACAACAGTTACCACATAATCGCTTAACGTGGCCAGATTTATTAGAACACCCATTTGTCAAAGAAACTTCAGATGAACTCGAGGTCAAGGTATCAACTTTCCATGAAACATCTTTATCTATATTCTTAAAATAACAACATACTAGAAAGAAGTTCTACCTTGTTTCCACATGATGTTGTGATATCTGCCTAATATATTATTACACATCTGAATGTTTTCGTTAAATATGTTACGGTAGTATTAAAAATTCATGAATCTATTTGATGTTGAAGTTGAATATTTGTAGTTCTTATAATCAGAAAATTGTTTCAGGAACTGTGTTCAATTACTGCCGTGCCTAGAGGATATGAAGCGTCATGGCGGAATGAAGAAAATCAGAAGCCAACTGTTTCGAGTCCTGAATGTAGGAACTCACTTCTGTTTTAGATTGTATTGTATTATCCAAACACTAACCAGCTTTTTAACATAACATGCAACAAATTTCAGTTGGTCTAGATAACAAAAGTGCGTCAAACCTTCCTGATCATGCTCAAGTTTGCAATCAGTCATTGTCTATCAACCCTCATCCAGCTGAAGAATTCCCTGGGTTTAGTAGCGCTACTGATAATAAGCAATCAGGTAAGTAAAGTTGCCACTTCCTAGAGTCAAATTTAACTATATTTGTCCTAATGGTTCCTGATTAAAACAGGTTTTGGAAACAAGGGAAATTGGAATGAATTTGTGGATTTGCAATATCAGATTACTTACTTTAGTAGTTTTATGATGTACTGTTTTGACTTTTAAATTTATTTTTTATTCAAATACTCCATATTTAATATTTTAGTATCAGAACCTTATATTTTTATTTTCAAATTCAAAAATTTCACTTCTATTACTGTGGTTAAATTACCATAATTCCAAAATATTAAGATGTTACCACTAATCTCAAAAGTTCAATTATTGAGTTGGGGTTAATGTGATCATTTTTTTTCATTTCTTTACGACTATGATTTAATGATGTCATGTATTAGGAATCAGTCTCATGTAATCAATGCTTAGGAAGCTTTTTCTTGATCATCTTTACTTGTAGGTATTTTCTTAAACGAGGGAAAGAGATGATACATTATACACAAACTTTAGCCACAGTATTATGTTGATAGTTTCAAAAGCTTAAATTATGTACTACTTGCACATGTCATAAATGTGTGTAATATTTGTATATTGGAGGCTGGTAACCCATTATGGACTGTGTTTCTTCGGTCTAGGATATCTTGTACTTGACAAATTGGAAAACAATTCCCGCACTGTTAAAGGTGCAGAATTAATTGGTAAAGATAATGAAGCACTAGCTCACATTTTGCTTCCTTTGAAAAGATGGTCTGAAGGGTCACAAATTTCTTGCAGGTATACTCTTGCTCTAAAATTTGTGTATTCAACTTCATTTCTAATTGTTTAAGTATGAAACTCTAGTCAGCGATTCACTTCTATGTTTTCTTTTATGCCTAACTCTCTAACTGTGGGTCACTTAAGGATTTCTTCTACAAGCTAAAACAATAGTTTTAGAAGAATGTTGTTCTACATATTAGTTTAAGGGGTTCAATCTAGGAATTTTAATTGGTAGAGGGTTCTACTTTTATTATTTTCAGGTTGTTTAATTTTTGGCTTTCTTGTCCACCAAGAGTTTATTCTTAGTTAGTAATTCTAGTCTATGATTCTTATAATAAAAAAACTTAGTAATTATAGTCAAAATTCAAATAAGCTTCAAATATGGTTTTCAAAATTTAATTTTAACAGGAATTGGTGATAGATGCTGTTGAATAAGCTGTGTTTTTAATTTAATGTGTTTTATGTTTATAGTTATTGGGTGTTTCATATAATTGTTGAAAGAGCAGTTAATGTTTTTCCTAGTGTACTAGATGAGAGTTAGTTTCTTTTCTTTTTGAATTTGAATTTCTACAAAGAGTTGTATAAATGTGCAGTTTTGATTCTGCCGTAAATAGATGAATGAAATCATTGTTCACCAGATTTTAATGAAAGTTTCAAGGTCAAGT
The DNA here is from genome assembly GCA_022433055.1 of Begonia peltatifolia. NCBI lineage: Eukaryota > Viridiplantae > Streptophyta > Magnoliopsida > Cucurbitales > Begoniaceae > Begonia > Begonia peltatifolia. The sequence goes on along the minus strand of CM039519.1, from coordinate 845,819 downwards.
TGCAAAATGATTGTCGGTCACAATAAAAAATTGAGCTTATATTGCTAGTTATTTAAAGGTAAATGATACATTTCAATTTGGCGTTTACAACAACTACGTTGAACCTTTTTTTAACACTTCATCCCTTGAATTTATGATCATGAACAAATCAAACTTTAGCATTATGAATTTTGATAAAATAATCTCGTAGAGTGCATGTAACGATTTAGTCAAACCTGAACTGTCACGTGTCACTCACTAAGTTGGTGACCCTCTCTCTTGTTCGATTTTCTCACGCCCTTATGTTTAGGGTCTCATGTGTTAAAAAGAAAGTTTAAAGTACCCATTTTGAATTACTCCCAAATTCAATAGATGAATTATATTTTACCTATTATTTTAATATCTATATTTTGTTTTTTGTATTTCTTCCAAATTAATAACCGATTAATAAGAGATTTTTTGAGAATTATTTCTTTTTTTAAGTACATTCATACATTGGCAAATAGGAATATATTAAAAAGAAGACGTCCAAATAACCAAGGGATTACATTTTGTTTGATTGTAAGTCTTTTGTTGATAGGAAATCTTTTGAAAAAAATCAAGAAAAAAGGTATTTTGTTGTCATGTAAGTTGCAGTTCCTCTTGTCATAGTGCACCTCCTAATCTTCTTTGGAAACTTTTAATCATAGATAAAGTTTATACTTTTATTAAGATCACAAGATGATTTCGATCTGTTATTTGCAATACTTACTTTTATCAAACTTTTGCAGGGATCAATATATCCTTATATCAAGCCAGTCGCTTAGAATTCTTTCAAACTTAGTTGCAGCTAGCAGCATCAAATTTAGTGGGCCAGCTGACGAGATTATCCGTGAACTTCTTGTGTTCAATGCCATTATCATCTGCATTAAATCCTCTGAAGTTAATGATTTGATAGTAAAGGTATGGTAATAGAAAAAAACATGGATGTATACTGTTGCTGAATTTCATGTGTACATGGATAGCTCTATAAGCCTTGACATTCTACTACTCTTGATGCAGTTGATTCTGGACGTTCTTTTGTAGATTTCATAGATATAACTAATCTTCAGCACTTTCTTTCTTGTCTTTTTAGTAATTTTTAAATTTGATGGTGCTAGTTATCATACTTTTTTAAGCTTAACATTTACTTGAATTTTGTGTTAATTCTGAAACCTTGAACTTTAAGATCTGAATTGACCGAATGAATATGTCTAACATTCTTTGGCCAACTTGGTCCTATTATTGTGGTTTAATTCTTTTGACAAATTTAGTGATGACTAAAGGTCTTACAAAATATTTACTTGTTCAGAAGTTGTTATTTTGACTTGCAAACTTTTCTAAAGGTTGTTCTCCATTCGATGTTTGTTTGTGGTTAATGGAATTGTAAATTCATATACTTGCAGAGTTTCTCTATAATAAGGACATTGCTAGACAATTGTGGAGGTGGCATTGCAAGCTCGTACTTAAGGCACTGGATTGCACTGGCAGAAATTTTTTCGCAGGTTAATGACAATAAACAGTTTTTAGTGGCTTTTACTAACAAGATAAGCACCCCCATCCAATTTTCTCAAATTGTTGAATTTGCAGGTTGTGGGTCGTAATGAAGATACATCTGGAAGGGTCCTATATGAAGCCAGTGCTTGTGTTACTGTCATGTTGTCAAGAGTGGCACAGGGTCTTAAAGTACCTTCAAGTTCAAGTCCAGATATGGTTTGTGGTCTCAATGAAACATTAAAAAAAATCCTGGATCATGAGAAGACAGCTGGCATGGTGGACCATTTATGTGTCGGCCTAGCAATTTCAGGCTCAGGCCTAGTTTCTGGTTCTTCAAGTCTTGTGCGTGCTGCTTGTGAAGTTTGCAAGGCTCTTTGGTCGCTAATAGATGCTCTTGAAATTCTTTTTATGAGAGAAAATATTTATTTATTTCCCCTAAATACGTTGAGAAATCATTCAATACAAAGACTTGACATTCGGGACCAGGAAGGAAAATCACTGATTGGATCAAAATCAAAAAAACTTGTTGATGTTGTGACTCGAGCCTTTCTCAAATCAAAGGCAATACAAGTTGCTTTTTACTATTGCCTTCATCAGCAAGCTGAGTCTGCAATGACTGCAGGCATTCAGGTCTCTGCTTATTTAAATTTTGAATTTTTCCATTATACTATGCCAGTTTAAAAGTATTTCATTTGAAGTTAATGGTCTTGTTCTTTGTCCTGCAGCTATAAATACCTACTTGCACAAAAATGATAAAATTCTTTTAACTGATCTTGCAGATTCTATTGAGGTGCTGCCTGCATAATGCAATATTTTCAGCCGTTTTATGTGGTCTGCCCAGTTCCCTCCCTGTAACTACTGTAGTAAGCGGAGGTGGAGATGGCACTGTTGTAGCAGAGATTTTTTCTGTATTATCTTTGTGCACTTCAACCATCGGTAAAGATCCACAAACAGGAGACACAGCTAACTTGAAGTGCAAATTAAACAACTCTTCTGTGATTGTTTTGCATTCATGCCTAATCCTTGCCACAATTGCACAATGTTTAAAGTCTACTGGAAGAAAATCTTCTATGTTTATGCTGACAACCTCTCCTAAGAAGCAGCTTTCTCGACTTTCTCTCCTTGGCAACTATTTTTCCTCTGATGACAGAGTAACAACTTCATTTCAACCTCACATTGCATCAGCAATGCTAGCTCTTGCATCCATTTTATCCCTTGAAACTGGAGCTTCTGTAGAGTCTTCTGTTTCTGAAATCGCGCTACCTTTAATCCCTAGAACATCAACACTTAGTGATTACCTCAAGACTTTATCAGGAAGTGAAAAGGAAATAGGTAACAATAACACTAATGATGGTCTCTCATACTGGCATGGCCCTCAGGATGGATGTGTTGGCTTGTTAGAGGCCAGACTTAGGTGGGGTGGACCTCTAGCTGTTCAGCAGTTATGCTCCAGTGGTATTCCTCTACTCCTTATTGGAATGCTGGATAATAGCTCTTCAAGTTCCTTTATGATAAGAGGTATAACAAAAACTCAAGTTGGCCTATCTCCTGTCGGAGTATTATGGACAGTTTCATCAATATGTCATTGCCTTTCTGGTGGAGCTGTTACTTTTCGTCAGATTTTGGGCAGGAGCGAAAACATCAAGCTCATATGTGATATGATCTCTGATATGCATCTCAAACTTGTAAAGAGATGGGACGGACCTGCTGGAGATTCAAGTGGAGTCAGAGATTTAATAAATGTAGTAATTAGTCTTGTAGCTTTCCCTTTCATTGCTGTGCAGAGTGCTCAAGGCTTGCCATCTGCCACAGCTTCTGTAAGTGGTGGATTCCTTCTCAATATGAGTTCACCTGGTGTAAGAGCATGCATGGAAGACAGAGACATGACAAAAGCAATAGAAGAAGACTTGGGGAAGTATATTAAACTACTTTTGGAGGTGAGATAGTGTTGACTATATAAGAGCACCTTAAATGTTGTGCTTTTGTTTTTTCATTACTACTTGAGTCTATAGGTACGAAAGATGTGTAAAATGGATAACATACAATCTGAACTAGTGGTGCTTGGTAAAAGATAAGTGATGTATGCGTTTTTAAAAATTTTAGAAAAGTATTTTTTATGTCTGAGTGTAGAGATAATATTTCAGCTATTTTATTTACTATTCATTGTCTGACTTTTATCTACTTTTGTCTATTTTATGTCAGAAAGCTTTATTTACTTTCAACTATTTTGAAAAATGTGATTAGTTTTTAACAAACAGATATTATTTTGGCTGTTTTTCTTTCTATTTATAGTCCAATCTTTATGTATTTTCATCTCGTTTTTGTCAGATGAGTTTTTGAACTTCGAGCTACTTTCTTATAGATAGGTGCAATTTTAAATTTGTACAAGATCTAACATTACGTAAGAGTTTTATTACGTAAAGAGTGTTTGAATTACATTTTGAAGTGATATGTCTTATATTATGTTTATAACATAATTGCTTGATATTTTTAGGCGGGAGTTCCAAACATTATCATTCAGAGTTTGGAACATTTGGAGTCGAAAGATTTGGGAAGGCCCGTTGCATTTCTTGCCAAAATGGTAGGCCATAGACCATTGGCAATTCAACTGGTTAGCAAAGGCTTGTTAGATACAAATCGGTCGAGAAGGCTCCTGGATGCTTCTTGTCCAAGAGAGATTACTCTGGATTTCTTGACGATTATTTCAGATCTTGCTCGCATGGATAAGGTAATCTTTTCGTTCATCACATTTATTTTGCATCTCAATTGGAATGTTCTTTGCACACAACAACCTGGCATATTAGGGGTACCAGTAATTACTGTAAATATGAAATGAAATTTCTTTAAGCTCTACCAAGCATCTTTTCCCTACCATTTCACAATAATCTTCTTAATATTACCATATTACTAAGATCATTTGATTTTCATAGTAACTCTAATCTCTAACAGGAATTTTAAGGTAGCTGTTTTTGTCAAAAATAAATGAATAAATAAATAAAAGAATTTTGGGAGGTATTTTAATATTTTGTTCCTCTATCCACAATATGCTCTTCTTTTCTTTGTTTGTTGCCATTAAGTCAGTTAATTCATTTTTCTCTTCAATTAACTTTGTTGCACAACTATAAGAGAAGAAAATTTTGATAAATTTCCTAGTTTTTATAATGCCATCAGGGTTTTTATGAGTATATCAATGGGGCTTCAATTTTGGAATTCTTGAGAGAATTTTTTACTCATGAAGATCCTAATATTCGTGCCAAAGCTTGCAGTGCTGTTGGAAACATGTGCAGGCATAGTTCTTACTTTTATGATTCCCTGGTAAGTAACAAAATTTATTCTTCGGTTGGAAATTACGTTAAAACTTGCGTCAAAATCTCAGAAGTTTTGTTCTGATAATCATTAATTTTCTATGGTCTTTCTTATCCTATGTTTGATTAACCGCGGCGTTTTATAAAATTCTAGGCAAGACATCAAATCATCACACTTCTGATTGATAGATGCTCCGATTCAGACAAGCGTACAAGAAAATTTGCATGCTTTGCTGTAAGTAATGATTCTTTCATGTTTGTTCATAAATATACAATTTTTATATTTTCATTCACACCTAATTTAGGAAGTTTGGACCCATCTCTTTTTCTGAATTTGATAATTCTCGGACATCTCTCGGTTAAAGATCAGCTTTGTGGGCCTATGATTTTATAATGCGGGCAGCTGATACAGAAACTAAAATTTTCTCAAAAGTGATATCTAGCCATCAATTTGCTAATGCTTTGTAAGAAAAATTGTGTACGCCTATCACATTTAGGATTAGATTTCTTTCCGTTTTTGCTATATTTTTCTTCTTTAATACATCTTTGTTTCTTATTTCATAAAATCTATATTGTCTTTTACATCATAGATTGGGAATGCTGCATATCACAATGGTACATTATATGAGGAGCTAAGGAGATCTATACCTAAGCTAGCCTATTTATTGCTTTCGACTGAGGAAGACAAGACTAAAGCCAATGCTGCTGGTGCCCTGAGTAATCTCATTCGAAACTCGGATATACTTTGTGAAGATATCGTGAGTAAGGGAGCAATGCAGGTACATCAACAACTTATTGGCTACGTTACACTTTTTACAAGAAATATTTTCTCTCTTTGGTAAATTTATTGCCTTCTTTTTAAATGTAATATAGTTGCAGTTCCTAAAATCGTGACATCATATTTCAGGCTTTGATGAAGTTGGTGGCAGATTATTCGACAATTGCCCTAAACCCTAGTAAAAAAAATGTGAATGAGTCACCGCTAAAGATTGCTTTGTTTTCGTTAGCAAAGATGTGCGCCCACCCGCAATGTCGTCAGTTCTTACGTTCATCGGAGTTGTTTCCAGTAATTGGACGGCTTAGACAATCTCCAGATTCACCAATTGCAAATTATGCTTCTGTTATTCTTAGCAAAGTTTCTGATGGTTAAGAGCTCTGAATTTAGGAAATTGTCTTCAGTTTCAAAGAAAGTTATTGCTAATGATGCTCTAGCAAAGAAAGACTGAATGTAACACTATGCAATACATAATTGGTTAAATGGTCTGTATATAACTTATTATTTGTTGTCGTTTGAAAATATATTTATATCATAAAATTGATTTGATACATTGAGTGTCTTGTAATGTAGTGTCTGATGAACAAAATTGATGTTACTTATCTTGACTGCAACTAGGCAAATTATAACACTTCTTTGTTTCTTTAATTCATTGGTAACATATATCAAATTTGTGGTCAATTTCCCAATAAACATCCATCAATTATTTCGTATATCATCTAAAAATAGCAATCTCAAGACTGTAATTAGAGTAATTGGTAAGGTATAGACTAAATTATGAAATTTGAATGTTTGTTTATCTTAACAAAATGGACAGGGCTTGTTCAACTTAAATATTATTATTTTTTTAAAACAAAATAAATATCGAATTTCAGGAGTTTTTTAACTTTTAAATTTGCTGCAAATTAAATTTTATAGTCATAAATTTGCTGCAAAATCCATGAATTTTTAAAAATAGAATATATATAAATAATTTGTTTTTGCATTTTTAGAGGTCAAAGTATTTCGTGGTTGACTCAAATCTTGCAATGTGTAATCATTTGTATACTTGTAAATTTTGGTCAAATGGTCAAACTAGTTAAAAAGTGAGAGTTATTGCGTAGTTAAAAATTTGAATAGTGCTAAATAAATAAAAGTTACCTAGAGATAAAGATTATGTATGGTTGTTGTGAAAAATACTACGAACGCAAGTGAACGTGTCATAAAAGTAATAAAGTACGAGTTGATACCACGAGAACTAGTTTTGTAAATTATTAAACAAAATTACTTCCAATTTAATTCGAATAATAAAAATTTGATTTTTAATTTAAAATAAAGTAACAAAATAATTTAATTAAATAATAAAAAATTAAATTAATTTGTAAAAGATAATATGAAAAAAAATCACAGAATATCTGAGAATCAGTAAATCAATTCATTTGATTTTTAGTTGATCATACAATTCTTTCTTAAAAACAATCGTATGACAATCTATATTTATGGTCAAAACTATATTAAACCTCAAACTATGAGATTTTTTTAAGTAAACCCTAAATTATAAACCCTAACAATTGAAACTTTAAATTATGAAAATTTAACAAATCAAATCTTATCAGGTGACCGATCACCTCCTGATCACTATTTATGATTAGAAAGGGAGGATGTACTCAAAGGAATGAAAGGATGATCTCAAAAGAATGGGGGGCCGTTCTGTCCAGTGCTGACATGGACTGGATCACATGGAATGAGGGGTAGAGACCCCCGTTCGACGTGCATTGCACGTGGGATAAGAATGGAGGGTCCCTGCTAACCAAACGGTCCCCGTTCTCAGGCTCATTGTTGAGAAAGGAGGGTCGAGGTGAGAGGTGAAGACTCTCTGTGCCATGTGTGTTACACGTGGGGTGAGAACAAGGGGTCCTCACCCCCAAACAGGACATCGTTCTCAAGAGCTTATTTTTGCGAGATGAGAACTGGGGGGTCTTCACCCTGCAGTCACCCCCCGATTTCTGATAACGGGGTCAGCCCTCCATCATGGGCTGATCTTGAAAAATATTTCAAGAGAACGACCCGCCCCCGGTGGGCACTTTGGAGATTTGATGATAGAGATTGATAGACCATCCAACTCCATTGACCTATACTACATGTACGAATGTATTGAATCTGGATCAGTAACCAATTCAGCGGAATTCCCATTTTCGATTCACTATTTCTCTCTCGGCTGACAACACTCCTCAAAAATTGTGGGAAAAAAGTCACGATAAAAAGAAAAAGAACGCTCTTTAATGCAAAATCCTGGCCCACCATGGGGCACTTAATGTGACATCACATGACATGATTTTATGATAAATAAGTTCAAAATAATATACTTATATTAAAAGGAAAGAATTTTAATTGTTTGTTGCTCATGACTTTCTAAGGCTGCATGTATTATTAGAAGCTTTTCATGCAACGATGTTTGTTGATTGGAGTGATGCTTTGGGCAAAATTCAGATTGCTTTATCCTACAATACTTAAATCGATGAACTAAGAAAGATCAAATTTTGATGTCCATTGCCATTTGACCTTTCCTTCATGCAATCATTCATGCAATCATTAATAGCACCAAGATTTGTTCGTCAGAAAAAGCTTCTCCAGCCCAACTGAGACTGCTGAAAAGTCTCTCTCTCTCTCTCTCTCTCTCTCTGTTGGGTTTGAAAATTAGTGCGGAGAAATAAAGTGAAAGTGATAGAATGGAATCGTAATTTAGGCATGCAAAGTAATTTCCTTTCTATTTCTTAGGAATCCGAATTGTCCTTATCAGTAAAGAAATGAGAAAGGGAGAGATAAACGCTCAGAAATGATTGTACTGCACACCTTAGTCACTTGCATTCACTGGCATCACCTTGTGCTTTGATGAATACACATATTTGCACTTTCAGCTTTCGTTAAATCCCCACCAATCAAACTTACTTTCATCATAGCAATCATTTATTGGCACCCATATTAAAATATGTTACATACTTGTATATTTTAGTCACAAGTTTGGTTGAAATGTCATGATAATCTATTTGAGTTTGAAAGCATGAATAATCAAACTCGATTGATAATATCCTTGATGTGTGATTAATTTAGTGACACCAGTTATTGTTAATGTATCATGAATTTTAAAGTAAAAATCATTGTAATGAAGGCGTCATGGGAATTATTATTGAGAGGTTGTAAAGCTCTTAGTGTTTTTTTTTTTGCATAGCATAGTAGATAAAATAAAATAAGAAACTAATCTAATAAGAAAAACGAACGTATTTGGATAAAGAAACAACAAATTAAGTAATAATTAAAATTAGAATACATAAAATAATGGTTAAAATATTTGAACTTATTTCCTTTACTATGTCCCGCAAGATGGAGCTTTGCGAAGAGAATCAAATATGTGGAGGTCCCCAGTGCTTTCAATACAGTATTATCTGTTTTGGGTCAAAGCCTGCACAGATTTATTTTTAAAGTTATCTCAAAATGCGTTATACTAAGTATTGAAGAAAATTGTATTTATAAATTACTCAACAATCGATGCGAGATTATGCACCTCCACTTGTATATACTGGACACTCACAATCAACAAATTTTTGAGTTGTCCTTGTTAGGAATTATGTGCACAAAAAATAAATATAATAGAATAATTTTATATTATATGAATAAATTTATATTGATTAATATTATGTTTGCATTTTCAATTATACTTTATAAAATTTCTTGGTTATTTATGCAAGCTTTATATTAACATATATATTGTATATATGTGGGATAAGATATAAGAGTAATAACCAAAATAAGTCCCTGACTTGTATTTAAAATATGAAATCTTCAAATAATTTATCGTCATAAATATAGTTTATCTCATTAAGAATGTATAATCATATTTCTACTATATATGAAGTGACATAAGATAAATATATTTTATATAATATGATTATATAGGACTGGGCCCAATAAAATTATATTGTTCTGATAATTTTTATTAAATATAGAACAAATAATTTTATATATTGATAGTCATATATGTATGATCTTATTTTATTGTATTTAGCATACTCCTATTTTGTTTTAATTTATTATTTGATTTACTTGATAAAATTTTTTATGATTTACAATTCATAAACTTTGTATATTAGGGCTAAATTGAAATGAATAGTTGCGAATGTTAACACTGATACTATAAAATTTATTTATATAGATTTTCTTGTTTGTTAATTCAGACACCAAATAATTAACACACAATTAACAATTGTTATGAATTAATTATTCGATCAAGACTAATAGTAGTCATGGAAAAAGTTGTAATTTGAGACGTTAATGGATTATAAATCTATCTTTATCACGTATCTAAATGAAGGGTTAATAATACATCTGTAATGACTATATCAATGAACGTTACTTTGAATAAATATACTCTATAATTTTAAGAATGCAACTCTAAGAATTTAGTGGAATTACTTTTAGAGTTAATAATTATATTAATTGATATAAATAGTTTATATTAATTAATAAAAATTATTGGAGGTTAAAACTATAACTCCATCGGTCCCTTCATCACTTTCTATCATTATTATAGTGATAGAAAAATGAATAAAGAAGATTAAATAATTAATTGTGTAATGCACTCAATAATAAGTTGTTATTTTTCATTAGATGAAATAATTGAATAACTGATTATTCAATTAATTAACAAACTAATAAAGTTATTTTTGAATTTTTTTTTTAAAACGATTATGCCAAAATTTAAGTAGATGTTATGGTGTTAAGTGATGAGCCATGGTGACAGTTATTTTAATTTCCGTAACTTGTTTATTTTGAATAAATAAATGATTGTTACGAAATAAAAATTTCAACTTAAATGGGAGATAACTTTAGTGACTGTTTTTTAAATGTTAAAATAATCTTTATGAAATTAAATTTGAATTTTAAATAGAAGATAGAATTTTGTAACTGTTATGAAATTATATCTGACAACCTCATTATAATAATAAAGTTGAAAAACTATGAGTTAAGAGAATCGATTTTTGATAGCAAATCTCTGAGTCTCTTGTGTTGGTTATAGAGAGTTGTTCTCTAGATCCTACTAGATTGTCTTATGTGTTGAAAATACAATTTATCTTATATTGAGTATGATCTTGTTCATCATGCTCACATGTGTTTATTTAAAGTGAGGAGAATTGACAGAGAAGGTAGAAAGTTTCAAAGGTCGAGAAGATCATTATTGAATCTCCATATTCTCGTACTAATGTGAAATGTATTTTTTCTTAATATTTTATATTAGATCTAAAATAAAAATCAGATTTTTAACCACGTATTATTATTAAAATATCATAACAACGATCTGGTTAAGGACATGATAAATTATTTTTTATGATACATTGGTTTCGCACGTTATGAATACTAGTAATTTTGCCATGCGAGGGAACCCTAAATTCTAAAAATCATTGCTTTCACATGGTGGACTGTCGCAATCTTTCTCCCTTAGAGGCTCGACGTTCTTGTCGGCCACTCTTTGGTTGAGAATTGGCTCTAATACCATTTGTAGAATCCCTGGTGCTCTCAGTACAATATTGTCTGCTTGAAACGGGAGCCAGCACATATTTGTGTTTGGAATTAGCGCAAAACGCGTTGTAGTAGGTAGGGAGAAAAAATCCACTTATAAATCATTCATTTCAACTCTCCTAAGCAAAGTAGTATTGTTGAACCCTACTAGTATGAGTTGAGTCTTGAAAATCAACAAAATCTTGAGTTCTTTTTGCTTTCACATGGTGGGCTATCACATAATCTCAGTTTAAAGAAGTGATGAGAACAACAAGTATATCAAACTCGAGACGCTTCAACAACGTGGAATAGAAACTCAAGAACGCTTTTGAATCAAGTGAAAAGGAACTTGACTGAAGTTAAATCTTGTCGATAAAACTAAATTTATCAAACAAGAAACTTGACCTATAACCAAACTTGTACTTAGAACCAAATCTATCAATTTGATTTTTCAAGTTTTGACTTGAAGAAGATCTAGTTCTTTGACGTGCCTCAAAATTGGAAGACTTCAAGGCACATTAAAAAAGGACTTGTGCTGCTTCACTGGAACGAACAGCTACTTTGAACATCCATAACTCATGTTGTACATGACTTTTGGGGCTGAAATTTTAAGAACTTCTAGCCATAGATGTTCAAAAATATCTATTAAACTTTCATGGTCTAATTTACTGTGGGACAAAAGTTATGCTAAAAATACAAACGATCACCAGAGCTCTGGTTACTACTCTGGCCAAGAACAAAAGGTCAAATTTGGAAAGACATACCTCTCGTGTGAAAACAAAATGAAAAGATTCTTGTGGCAGGTTAAAGCTACATGCGTGGTATCCAAAAATGGGAGCTTGAATCTAAGGGAACAAAAAGTTATGGAGGAGATGGTGCTCATTGGTTGGAAGGTGATATGATTGTATCTTATCGGTTCTGGTGCTCATTGGTCGGAAGGTGATATGATTGTATCTTATCGGTTCTTTGGCTCTCCTTGATGAAGAGCACTCCAACTTGGTATGGAGAGAGCTTGATACACCCTTACTAAATATTTTTACCTTGAGGAAGGAGGTAGAAGAAGGATGCAATAATAATGGAGTATATTACACCTACGAAAATAGAAAACCAACACAACCCACTTGTTCGGAGATGACTCACTGAAGAATGTGAGGACTTGTTGCCACCAGCTTCAAGGATTTGTGGAAGATGAACTTTGGCTTTTCTTCATTCAAAACAATATCTCCAATAGCCCATAAGAGTTGTATAAATACTACAAGATTAGAGTTTACAACCTAAGAAGAAGACTAATACAAAAGGGGTAAAATGAAGGAGGGAGGAAAATGTGTTCAGCCAAATGAGGAAATCATTCAATTTTTGCTCTCTTCTCCTCACTATATGGTCCTTATTATCAAATATTGAAGCTTAATTTCAGCAAGGATTTAACATATGCTAAATTAAAATGCTAACATCTTCTCAAAAAAAGAGGGTTAAACTCGGATTGGTTTTGAGATTAGAAAAGTCTCTTTATAATTGGCCTAGTTTGCCAAGAAAATGATGTCCAAAGTCCATGATTCAACTCATTCTAAAAACCTTGAGATGTCAGTTAAAATCTTCATGAAACTCATCCAAATCAGATGAGTAATACTACCAAATATTGCAAATACTCCTCGGAGGTCAGTGAGAAGACAGATTTTTGAAAAGTCAAATAACCCTTCGATGTGTGTTTGATCTTTCATTTATGTCTTAATAAAATAATGTCCACCAAGCATTGTCCACATTATTTCATGTCTTTGATGGCTTCATCATATGATTCTCCTACAAAATATCAACTTGAAAGTATGTTAAAAATTTCATCGAATGTTTGAGGAGTAACAGATCTGTTGCGCATCATTCTCCTGGGGTTGGAAAGGATTTTACCTCAAATCCAAGGTCTTCTCCGCTTTGACTTCTACCTTCACTCTTTCAATTTGATCCACTCCCACCAAGGAAGACTATTTTCAAATCGGATAATAGAAATTCCAAAAAAACGTTTGATTTGTCTACAAGAAAATTTGAAAAACAATTAAGCATCAACAAAACAATGATATGCAAATGGTTCATGGTCCAATCACTCTTGCTGTCTTCTTCAAAATTAGTCCCAAGGTCTTTAACTTGAATCACAAAGCATTTAGATATCACTGGGACAAAAAGGTAACCATTCATCATGCATATAGTTGTAACCCTTTTAACCACCAATAATGCATGACTAACAAAGTTGTACCTTCCTTCAATCGAGTTAGCAAACTACCATGCTCGACACCTACAAAAAGAGAGATGGATGTTCCACTATGATTAACTAGCGTGGCAACGCTCCATGGTAACAAACCTTGTGGAATAAACATGCCTAAGCAAGTGGCATAGATGAAGACACATCCTCTCATTGTGGCTAAAACATCAACAATATAAAAAAGATTGGGCTTTAATACTAGTTCCGCCAATGGAAAACTTTTGCCTTTAAAATTTGCCACCTTAAACACAACATGAGAACCTTCTTTTCAATATTCTAAAACAACATTGATATCAAAGAAATTTCCAATCTCTTTCCTTTCAAAGTAGGGTTTGTAGTCCCAAATACTAACTACATCACATATCCAAAAATAACCAAATATTTTATCCATTAGCTTCAATCCATTCACAAGCAAAACAAATTTTAGGAAACCACTTGAGTGTTGCCATAGATTTATAACATTAGATGGATCTAAATTTATGAAACTGATCAAATAGGCATATTTAAGGCAAGGTACCTTCATTAAGAAGCGAAAAAAGCTATTTGTGGAAAATGAACTCTAATGTGCATGCTCGGCCATCACCTATTCCACACTTTCCAATTTCCATTTCTAATGTATAATGAGTAGGCCCATGGATGAGTTCCAAAACAGCAACAAACTTAGTAGCATTGCATGGATATTCAAGCCAACTAATACCCAATTCAATTGCTAAGGCACACCTCTTGAACCGAGTGCTTACTTCCTTCTTGTTCGCATGCAACCAACCTTTGGTTCTTCTCTTCTTTGCCTCATCCACCACTTCATATCCACAATTGGTAAATAGCACTTAACATTGTATCCATCAAATATAGTAAAATCATGCACGGATTTGTCAAAATTATTTTTCTAAGGAACCAAATCAATACCAACATCAAAAGGATCCTTAATCTAAGCTCCATGAAGCAAATAATTCAATTTAGGATGTAGCATGTACCTCTTTGAATAGTCTTGGACTACTTGGATGCCTTTAATGTCAAAATTTTCTCCTTCAATAAAAAGGAAGTATACTTCATCCTTGAGTAAACATGGATCATGAAGATCTTTCACCCATATGAATCCCTCTTCTCAAATTAAGGTATTTGGAGAGCCTTTAGTCTCCATTAGGACAGGTGCTTCTTCCACTTTGTTATGCTACAAAAGACTCACCTTCCCAATGCACTATAATCCTTGTCTCCATTTGGTAAATTCATTTCGGTCACTCAAAGAGATAATCCCATTAACATCCAAAAGTTGTGAATCTTCAGAGTTCTTGGGCTCTTCCTTTTGAGATGGAGCTACTTTACCATTCTTAGGAATGACTATTTCTACAATGGGTAGCATTCATCCAAACCATTCAAACGACACAAAGAATCAATAGAAACATGAAAGCTCTACATGACCCTCTTCCAACAACTCCAACCGATTATTAACTATTTGTTCACAAGAATCAACAATGAGTATCTCTTCTTGCACAATAGAATTAGAGGACTCTTTATAAGATTTAGAAAACATTTTAAGCATATAGCCTATCTAGTCAAATGGCGAAACAATTTCATCAAATTGGTCTTGAGACATTGTGGAGATTGGGTTAGCAAAGGTGGGACTAGGTTTTGACATATTGTAACAAAAGTTTTTTAGAAGACATGGAATGATTTCTCACCATGATTAAAGAACTTCAAATACACAAGGAAAGAGTGGTTAAACGAGCAAGGGTCTAATACCAAATGACGTGTCTCAAAATGGGAAGACTTCAAGACACATTGCAAACGGACTTGTGCTACTTCACTGAGATGAATAACAATTTTAAACATCGATAAATTGGGCTATATTTAGCATTTGTCGCTAAAATTTTAATAGTTTCTAGCCCTAAATGTTGAACAATATCCCTCAAAATTCCACCACCTAACGCGATGTGAAAAAAAAGTTATTTTAAAAAATACAGAGGGTCGCTGGAGGTCGGGTTACTGCTCCGATCGAGAACAAATAGTCAACTTCAGAGAGACATAACTTTCTCGTGTGAAAATGAAATGAATCAATTCTTGTGGCAGATTAAAGCTGCATAAGTGAGGATGATGGTATCTAAAAATTGGGGTTTGAATCAAAGGGAACAACAAGTTATGGGGGAGGTGTTCTTGTTGGTCGGAAGGTGATATGATTGCACCTTATTGGTTCTTTGGCTTTCCTTGAGGAATAACACTCCGACTTGCTACAGAGAGAGCTTAATACTCCACTACTGAATATTTCTACCTTGTGGAAGGAGGTTATGAAGGATGCAATAATGATGGAGTCAATTACACTCACGAAATAAGAAAACTAACACAACCCACTTGCTTGAATATGACTCATCGAGGAATGTGAGGACTTGTCGCCGGCGGCTTCAAGGATTTGTGAAATATGAACTTCAGCTTTTCTTCATTCAAAAAAATATATTTAGATAATAGCCCATAAAAGTGGTATAAATACCACAAGATTAGGGTTTACAACCTAAGAAGAAAACTAATGCAAAAGGAGAAAAATGAAGGAGGGAGAAAATGAGGTGTTCGGCCAAATAAGAAAACCATTCACTTTTTGGTCTTCTCTTGTCATGTGGCTCTCCTTCCATTCACTTTTTGCTCTCCTCTTGTTATGTGGCTTTCTTCTTCTCACTAGATGGTCCCCACCATCAAATATTGAAATTTAATATTCAGCAAGGATTCAAATAAAAAATACAAACATATGCTAAATTAAAATGTTAACTTCTTCTCAAAAAAGAGGGTTGAACTCGAATTGGTTATGGGCTCGAAAACGTTTCTCGGTAATTGGACTAGTTGGCCAAGAAAAAGTTCAAATTTCACAATTCAACCCATTCTAGAAACCTTGAGATGTTAGTTACAATCTCTATGAAACTTATGTTTTTCAAAACAGATGAATAATGCTACCAAATATTGCAAATACTCCTCGAGGTTAGTGTGAAGGCAGATTTTTGAAAAGTAGAATAATCCTTCGACGTGTACTTGATCTTTCATTTATGCTTCAACATAATAATGTTCATCAATCATTGTCCACATGATTTCATGTCTTTGATGACTTCATCATACGATCCTTCTACGAAATATAAACTTGAAAATATGTTAGAAGAATTCTATCAAATGTTTGAGGAGTGGCGGATCCGTGACATATCATTTTTCATTAAAAACCTAAGAGATATCAAACCCGAGATCTTTCAACAATGCAAAATAGAAACTCAGGAATGTCTTTGAATCAAGTAAAAAGAAACTTTACCCTAATTGAACCGTGCCGACGCAACCAAAGTTATCAAACAAGAAACTTGACCTGTAACCGAACTTGTGGTTAGAACCAAAATTATCAATTTGATCTTTCAAGTTTTGGCATTTTGAGATTCAATTGATTGTATTATTTTATTTCACAGCTGGATCATGAAGGGTTGAAACCTAGAAACTACCAAGATCCTTAATCAATCTCTTCACCTTGAGTATAAACGTGTGGCATTATCATGAAGATCACACTCAACAACATGTGTCTTTGTCTGTGAAGAAATGTAGTAATTAAATATAATTTAACACTAACATAATGGGTTTATTTGATAATAATTATACATTGATGACCATAAATTAAAATTCATTAAAGTATTCAAAATTGGTAAAGATAATTAAACTTTAATATGTGGATACTATTGGTGAGTACTCAACAATAGATTTTAGTAGTCTCATTTTAAAGCCGATTCATTCATTTTAGTTTTATGATTTACATAACGTTTGAAATACTTTGGAATACAGAATTGAAAAGTAAAGAACAAAGATTCAGGTTTAACATCACAACACCGTTGTGCTAAATCGTTAGGAGTAACATTAAAACTTTTGTTATGTTTTAGTTGGTGGAACTTTTAAGAATTTAGATTATGATTTTAATTAATATTACGTATTGTGATATTGAAATTTTGACTTTTAGGTTAAAATTTTCAATTTTTTTTCAATAAGTATGTCGGAGTAAAATTGAAATTGATTTTAAATTCAATGTGACTTAAAATTTTTTCGATTAATCAATCAAAAATTTGGATAGTGTTATTTTTTATCTAGATTTTAACTCTAGACACGGGTATTATATAGATTTGATATTTAGACTAAAAAATCCTAACATCCAGAAATAAACACTAATGAAATCAAAATTTCTATTGGATTTTTAAATTTTGTATTATTATTTGTTTATCAAGGGGATTTGAATTTTTGTGGTTAAAATTTTTGATTGTTTACAAAAAGTA
Source organism: Begonia peltatifolia (assembly GCA_022433055.1). Taxonomy (NCBI): domain Eukaryota; kingdom Viridiplantae; phylum Streptophyta; class Magnoliopsida; order Cucurbitales; family Begoniaceae; genus Begonia; species Begonia peltatifolia. The sequence goes on along the minus strand of CM039519.1, from coordinate 828,188 downwards.
TAAAATTACAATTAACTTTGAATTTTTATGGCTAAAATTTTTGATTGTTTACTATAAGTATAAAATTACAATTAACTTTGAATTCAATTTTGGATTATGATCTATGAAACTTTCAATTTAATGTTTTAAATTTTACTCTCAATCTGGACTATGTTCTTAGGTTTTATTTTATTTTTAGATAAGTATGTTTGGTTGAATTTTTAACTATAGAATGAATTGCATGCACACAAGAAAAATTCTATGGTTTGTTAAATTTCGTATTTTTATTATGTCGTTGTTCAAAGAATATGATTTCAAATTCATTAATTTTTAAGATTTTAAAGATAATAAAAACTTTGAAGTTTAAAATGCAACGATCCGATCTCACTCTCGAGAATTCGTGAATCGTGCGGTCTGGCCCCACCCTCGAGAATCCGTGAACTGCCAGTCCGACCCAACTAGAAGGATCCGCGAACTGTGCTCATGACTTTCTCCTTCTGCCGAAGGAGTTTTTGCCTTCCCAGCTACTTGAACCCTGTACCTAGCACGCTTAATTACCAAGGACAAGAGTAGTTGGTACCACTTGGGCTATGCCTTTTTCTGCAACGATCTGACCTCACCCTTGAGGATCTGCGAACCTGTAGCCCGGCCCCACCCTCGAGGATACGCGGACTATGCTCATGATCTTCTCCCTTGCCGAAAGAGTTTTTGTCTTCCTAGCTACTTGAATCCTGGACTTGATAGGCTTAAGTACGAAGGACAAGAGTAACTTGTACCATTTGGGCTACTAGCTCAAGTGGTACCAACTTTTGTAGCCTATGTGTTTCAGTCTAGTAAGGCATGGACTCGAGAGCTTGAGAGAGCTAAAATTATTTCGCTAGAGGAAAAAAGTCATGAGGTGACGTGCAGCAGGGTGTAACGAGCCGAGTGTGGCCTGCTCCCAATAGGTGGGCCAAGCTAAACCCCGCCTTTCGGCTCGCGAGGCTGCCATGGACCTAGCCAAACGAGCCGGCCTGTTCGGCTTGACAGGGCAGGCTGGCGAGCCCACCCCTCAACCCGCCTCTCTCTCTCTCTCTCTCTCTCTCTCTCTCTGCTGGTGTTGCAAAGCAATGGTCGTTGCTCTGCGGCCAGCAGCCTGCCCTTGCCCTAGTGACTGCCCAGTGCGGTGGTCCCTACCCACTGGGTGCAGGAGAGCAGCAACTCTCTCTCTCTCTCTCTCTCTCTCTCAGCATAAGACTGTTGCCCTGCCTGCTTCCCCCCAGCAACAGTCTTGTGATCGTTGGCCCCTGCCCCTCCTCTTCTTCTATAAATTATCTTCCCCCCTCTGTATTTTTTTTCACCAATCTCTCTCGATCTCTTAAATTTATTCATCAATTTACTATCAATTAATTTCTCTATTCACGAGATAAAATTTAGTTTATTTTTTTCATATATTTACATAATTTTTAATTGTAGTTATATTAACTAAACTTTTTTATAGTTTTCGTATACGTGGAGTTGATCAATTCACAACACATACAAGATTTTGTTGGATATTGGTTTTGTAGTATAAATTGTTATTAAAAATTTAATTTTATATTTACATTTATTTATTATGAATTTTTGCAATTATATTATTGATGATAATGATGACAGCAAAAAATTAGATAATTAATTTATACATATTCTGTGGGACAATCATCTGTACAAACATCCACTTTATCTAGAAAACAAAGATATAAAACTTCGGATGTATGGAAACATTTTGATTTAAAAAATGTTAAAATTACGGGTAAAATAGAAAATAGAGCTCAATATAAAGATTGTCCTAAAAATTTTGCTCATACTTCTGATAACTCTACTAGGACCATTGGTAGATATTCACAAAAATGTCATTTAAATGTTGAAACACGAGATTCAATATAATTTCAATTAAATGTTAATTGTATTGCTATTTTCACATATTCACCAAATAGGATAAGAGAAGGAATAACATAATTTGTATCATAATTCGAGTTGCCTTTATCATTCACCGATAGTGAAGTGTTTGAAAAATTTATTAAGGAATATACTACTCCTAATTTTAAAGTATCCCTAGAAGTACTACGAAAAGTGATATTCTTAAAATATCTATGAATATGAAAAATAAATTAATTATATTTTTTAAATGCTCTTTTAATGTCTATTTGCATTACTTTTGATTTATGGAATGCATGTAATGTTGTTGATTATATAGTTGTAATATCTCGTTTTATTAATAAATCTTAACAATTAAATAAAAAAATTTTAGGATTTCGTAATTATAATATCATTATTCTGACACCACCATCTATATATTTATTATGACAATATTACAAAAATATTCTATTAAATATATAATTTTTAGCATAACTATTGATAATAGTAGTGCTAATGATATTATTATTTCTCAATTTAAGAATTATTTACAATTAGATATTACTCGTGATTCTTTTTTTCACATGAGATGTATATATCATATTTTAAATTTGGCTGTTAAAAATAGTATGTTATATATTTCAACTCATATTAGATTAATTAATTCTATAATTTATTATATTAATAGCTCTAATTCGAGACTACAAAAATATAAATATTTTTATAGAGCTGTCCAACTTAAACCAAGAAAATTAAAAACTGACGTAGATAATATGTGAATTCAACTTATTTGATATTGCAAAATGCTAGGCCATATTAGTAAGTTATTTGTGTTTTTGTTAATGATAAGACGCACAGTATTAATCTTGACAAATCTAGTTGTGATATTGTTAATATATTTATTGATTTTTTAAAACTTTTTTATGATAATACAAATCAATGTTTCTGAATTTATTATACTACTTCTAATATTATTCTTCCTATTTTTGTACATTTAACATGAAATTTAAAAAATATCGACAAATAAATGAATTTAGTAATATTATTAATAAAATAAAAATAAAAATTAAAAAATATTGGCATAACATTTCTCTTATTTTTTGTTATGCATACATTATGAATCCTAAATTTTAATTAAATGGAGTATATCTTATGATCAATGAGATTTCTGGAAATTTATGTACTTAATCTTTAATTACTAGTGATGACATAACAAAAATAGTTATTAATTTATATGTTTCGTATGAAACAAAATGTTCCAATGTTAATCGTTATTATTGACGATCTTCACATATCAAGAGTTATCCTAGCAACAGCAATTATTTTTGAAACAAAAATTAACGATATGCTAAAAGTCATCCCATGACCTACATTCTAGGTGATTTATACTTAGAAATTAAGAATAGATTCTTCACTTAGGAATTATTTTGCAAAGATAGTCCATGTAAAAACTGATATTTTTTGGTATTATTAATTTTAGAATAAATATTTTTGCGTTGTTAGCAGTTCATGGGTCATGGGTTGACCTGTTTTATCATTTAATGACCACATAAAGTTTTGAGGACAAATTATGTAATTTGAGAAATTACTGTGTGGATAATTGAAGGAAATCAAATTTTGGTAATTTAGATTTACCTCAAGTTAGAATTTTGGATAATGCTCAGAATTGTGAAGGATATAATTGGAAAGATTTTTATATCAATTAAATATTTGGGGTAAACATATAAATAAAAATAAAAATATTAAAATAAGGTTTCTCAGATCGTTTTTCCAATTTTCACCACGCTCCACGAAGAAAGAGAAAGAGAGAAGAGTGAATATCCGTTGTTCAAACCCATGGATTGAAGGCTAGAATCGTGTTCTCTGTACTACGTGCACCAACATTTATGAAGGACATTTTGTAGGTAAGTTAGTTTTCCCTTTAGTTTAAGGTTTTAAACTTAGGGTTTTGATTAGATTCGGATTCGAGTTGGAAACTCAAACCCATAGTTTGTTTCTAGTATATATGAGTAAGTTTAAGGTTCATTTAGGTTATGTAGTCGTGTAACACCCCGCGAAACCCCGCGTTCCCGGTGCGCTACAGTGCATCTACACACAACACACACTAACACTTGACATAACTCACTCAATTTAATACCATTTTGTTTTCAAATTATTTTCAAAAGAACATTTGTGAGTATGAAAATTTTTTGACTCGATTCGAAAATAACTCGCGTCCCGAAGAGGGAATCCGAAATCCTCAGCATAAAAACTATGCAGCGGAAGAGAAAACCATTTAAAATAGCTTAAGTAAAACTGTAAGACTCGAGATCTTAGGAAAGAATCCAACGTACCCCTCGCACTACACATCCCAGTCCCGCGCACTCACGTCCCCACTTCGACACCCCGCGCGCACCCTCGCGGTGCCGCACATGCCACTCAATGTCACTGTGTTTCGCGCACGCTCACAGCGCCGCGTGCCCTACGCACCTTGCCGCTGTACAGCACGTCCGCGCGCACGCCCTCACCCGGTGTCGCACGACCCGTGAGTACCCGCAGGGCCGCGTGCCCCGCGCACCTGCGATCACGCCGCACTTCCACGCTCATCTACACTTCTCTAGCATTCACTGCACACACCTTGACCTATTTCATATCCTCTCGACTCTCAATCCCTTTCCCGAAATTTCGGCAGAGTAACGCCTAAAAACTGGCTATCCCAAAAATTTAAAACCCTGTACACAGTCCATCGAAACTAACAGTATCTATCTATTTACCCATTATCCAGAGAAAGTCACCATAACCAAATCAGAATTTAAGGACAACGAGAACCCATCAAATACAAATGAAGTCCCCAAAACACTACAACCTCTCTATACAATCTCAAAAGATCAATGTCTATACAACTCCGCTATCTACACAAACACCTGACATGAAATAATAAATCCACTATCACCTATCACCACCACGGGTCGGGTCGCCCTAACAAAAATCCGCCATCCGGTGCCTCGGGTGTACGCCGCCAACCATCCTACGCCTCTGGAATAGGCTCTCGAGGCTCACCAGCAGTATCGCAACACCTACACCATAGAACACACAACATAAGCCTAACGCTCAGTAAGTAGTGCGATATGAAAGTAAAACCCGACAATACAATCCTATCACATGCAGTCTCTACACTCACACTCATGTTGTCACATCTGTGACGCGTAGGGCAGCCGCACCAGGGTAAGGAGGAACCTCATGCCACCCTACACCTTGACACGTCGCCACCGTCCTGGACTCCCCAGCAACGAGGCCCACAAGCTACACACACGCATCACCACACGACAACCACATCAGGGTAAAGGTGTACCTCGCGCCACTCTACACCCTGACACGTCGCCCCCGTCCCAGCCTCCCCAGCACGGGGCCACAGTTGCCACACACACACGTTTCGCGATAGCCCAGTCGGCCCACCCCTCGAGTAGGATCCGCGACTGGTGTTGCACCGGCCCACACACTAGTAGGATCCGCGGTACCACTGCTCATATCCTCACCGTCTACACATTCATGCCACATGACGACCCAGCCGACCCACCCCTCGAGTAGGATCCGCGACTGGTGAAGCACCGGCTCGCACACTAGCAGGATCTGCGGTACCACCGCCACACGTCTCCCCTCATACCGCAAAACATGCTAAAAATCATTTTCGTTCACGTTGTCAAAAATATGATGCATGTCATACAATACGCACGCACACGACAATCAACCACATAAACCCTAAAGTTCTACAGTGTAGGCCCACTTGGGCAAAACACATGCATGCACTACTTACCTGGCGTCCTAAGCTCGCTCGACGCACAGTTTCGCCAAAAGAAAGCCTCAACCCAAAACACAACCAATCTCTCATCAATATTTATCTCAAAATTCACCAATAGCTAAAAAATAACCTTCCTTAACTACATTCGTGAAATTCTAACTAAAACGGCTCATTGGTTTGGTTTGGCCGAAAACCAGCCCAAAGTTCAGACGCGCATAACTTTTACGTCCGTCAACGGAATCGAACGATTCAAGTGGTTAAACGTCCCCTTCGGAACCTAGTTTAACATACTAAGACGGATTTTAAAACGATAAGCCGCAGACAGGCGAAAAATGTCAAAAACAGAATCTGCCATTTTTTTATAAAATTCCAACCTTTGTTTTTCTTCAACCAAAACTCACTCGATTCAGCTTTTACGCACCAAAAACAGACATGCCACTATCGCACGTCGAAATTCCACAAAAAACGGTCACTACTTTGACTTGGACCAAAACCCGACCTAAACTTCCGACGTGCATAACGTTTGCGCCGGATATCAGAATCGAACGATTCCAGCGGCCACACGTTCCTCTAACAGCCTATTTTTAACCCACAAAACAGAATTTAAAATGATCAACTTAAGCCTAGCCAAGACAGCCAAAAACGGAATCCATTTTTATATGAAAAGTAGTCGAAATTCATATTCGATCCAAATCTCGCAAATTCTTTCACCAAACAATCACATTTCGATCTACCAATGCACACATCAACAATTTGGAGAGTTCCTACTTAGAAAACAACATGGCAGCACCAACAACCTTCACTGTTTTCTCCCCAAAAATCGAGAATTTTCAATCGGTCCATTGAACAAGGCACCCCCTCCCTCATTCATTCTAATTTTGTTCCCTACTCCCCTGAAATGTAGAGGGTAACACGATCCCACGCTCGGCCATCAGAGCAGGGCAAAAACTGAAGGGAAACACCCTGTTTTCAGTCGATTTTGTTGTGGAAGAGCCGAGCCACACACTTGCTCCAGCACCGGCATACATTACACCCGAAAGCTCCGACGACCAAGTCCTACTGTCGGGGAAATCCAAGAACAACCGAGCCCCCGCGCT
>CM039519.1:804026-821449 GCA_022433055.1 Begonia peltatifolia | reverse complement strand
ATGGCTTCCACCCGAAGCCATTCCACCTTGTTGTCATTTTTTTTTTAATTTTAATTTTACTTTTAATTTAAGTACAAATTACCAAAATGCCCTCACGTGTTCCAATCGTCCGTAATTTCATTACTTTCCCGACCTCCCGACTTTAAATTCCGAACACCATCGCAAAAGTAGGCTCCGAGTCTAAAAATTTAAATTTCTCGTCGAAATATTTCTCAAAATTCCGACCGAGATTAAAGTAAAAATTTCATAAATAAAAAATTAAAATTCGAAATTTCTGGGTTATTACAAGTCGATTGGAGGTAAGAATCGGTGAGGGATGACGATTTTTGTGGCTTCTCGTTGCTAGAAATTACCCAAGTGTCGATTGCTGTTAATATCAATCGACACTTCAAAACTTGCTAGAAACAGAGGCTTATCAAGTGTCGACTCCTTGAAAGAAGGGTCAACTGTGTACATTTTATTTTTCAAAAGATGTGGACACTTCAAAATGAAGTGCCGACTGCTGGTGCACTTTTAGCAAAAAACCTGAGAGGTATGAAGTGTCGATCGCGATTTAACATGAGAGGTCGAAAGTGTCGACTTATAGCTTAAAGTGTCAACCACACAGTGTTATTTTTTGGGTTAACCAGAGAGGTAGAAAGTGTTGACCAGCGCGACAATCTACGAACAAATTTTTGAAAATGTATTTTTTTAAGGTTTTTGATGTTTTAAGGTTTTTCAAATTTTATATTTCAAAATTTATTGGATTTTTTTTATATTTTTAGGGTTATTTAAGGCTATTTATCAATATTTTTAGAGTTTTTTTAATGGTATTCAAACACTAAATTTGTAATAATTTATACAATCAAAATACATGTCAAAACTAACCCTAAAAACATATTATTTCGTTTAGAACACCTGAGGCTGCCTCCTCATTTCTACATAATCGAGAAAGTAAGCCTAGAACTAATCGTTTTCTATCCTCAAACAAGTAAATACATGGGTATACAGACTTGATGGAGATAGTTAGGGTTATGACTATTGTTAGAGCTTCTACATGAAAATCTTTCACTTATGATTTATCTCCTCACTTTCTTTCACAAATACGCAATAGCTTTATGGATAGGTTAATTCAAAGCTGAAAGATACCCATCGTGAACAACAATCTACATAGTAAGGACTTGAGATAAATGATGTTGTTTGCATTGGCCTTATGGCGTGCATCACATGTATATTCTTATAGTTATTTTGATATTTTTCAAATGTGCTATAGACTATTATCTCCATATTGATGATGTGATGTTTCGATGATATGTTATATTATAGCATCATAATGGGCGTAAGTGATGAATGTAGGTGTGTGGTCTTTCGACCTACATTTCAAAGTATTAGGTTATCTCTTTACGTTTTATTGATAGTCGAGGATGTGATTTATTTCAATATTCATGATAATGTAATAGAGAAATTTTATGAGTAGCCATATTGTTATTTGAGAATTTGATAATTGATGATGATATTTTGTTAGAGGATATGTTGTATTATAAACTCTTGAATATGACACGTTAATGGACATGAATTCGATGGTATGCTATGTGATGTGTTGTTTCATATGTTTTGTTATTATAATTATGATGATATTGACTTGAGGATTTACTTTTACATTAAATTCACGGTTATATTGACTCAGGCACGTTTTTAATGTTATGTAAACAAGGGCAAGTGTTGACACCAGATTAATCTTTGTTTTCCTTCCTTCAGCCGGATGAACATGGGAATAGAGTCTGGATGAACATGCATTCTTTTCTCAACGGTATAGTAGAAGTATGGTATGGTAGACTATAACCAATCCAAACGAAAAACCTTAATTCGAAAGATCAACCTAGCTAGGATTGAGGATCCACGCCTTTCTTTCCAGGGAAAGGTCCACTCCAAATGAAAAGACTCCATCGCAGCAGACCACTATAGAAAACCCCTCAAAGGCAGCTACAGTGGAATGAGGATCAATATCGTTCCCTCATCAAAGATCAGTTCAATCAAGAAGTAGAAGTTACGGATAATGATTCTATGATGTGCTTTAATGTGTTGTTATGCTGATATTACTTCGAGAATGATATTTAGGATAGTATACTGTTATGATTGAAATAGAAATGTAAAAATAGATTATATGAAGAATATGTTTATGTTTGCACTGAATGTTATGTATGACTAATGCATCATGATTTATAAAAAAATAACAAAAATGTTTTCATATGTAAGATTTCATATATGAAACACTAAAACAGAACTATAATACACAATGGACTGTCCCAAGGGGGGCAAAATGATGGCTACTCCCTCCTTTGGTTGTCCCAACGATTAAACAATCAAACGAAACGTAAAAAAAAAAAAAGAAAAGACAAAAGGACTAAAGGAATAAGTGAATAAAGAACATAAATAGTTGTTGAGGGGCAAGATTTAAGTTGGTTGTTCCATATGAGGTGGGCCAGATGATGTCATCTCCTCTTCTTAGACTGTAATACTTCCACAACTAAAATGTTAAGTGGAAGAAGGTTGAAACGAAATGAATATTTTTATAAACTACATTTCATGTTCATAACATTTATATATCTCTTACTGAAATTTAGTATTATAGTTGAACTTTGTGATGTAGGTGAGAAGATTGATTTTATTAATGAAGAAAATGATTAAAAGAGACATTTGAAGAGATGTACCCATGGACAAGACTACCACATTTGTTAGTGTGAAATTAACTTATGTAGTTACGGCTATAAGAATGTGTCTTTTTTAAAAAAGAGATTTTTAATTTAAAACTTATTATTAAGTTTGCTTTTAATTTAGAATCATTCTATTTAAATATTTTAGTTCTGAACTTCTTTAAAGACCATATGTTTTTTTTTTTATATATTGATCTTAATTTAAATGTTTTGAAAGTCTTCTGTTGTATGTTTTATTTTCAAAGACAACAATATTTACGTTTTAAACAAGAAATAATTAGAAAAATAAAACATGTATGCTCCGGAGCATTACAATGCTTGTTGGAGAATGTCGAGGCGTTATAACGTTGAGTCTTCCTTATTACTAGGTTGCAACTTTCTCACCATATTAGAACAAGATGTATTTTTAGTTCATTTGATTTTTTGAGTTGGTTCCTACCCTCGTTGTGGATTTGAAAAACGTTTTTGAGAGTTCTTAATGTTACTGATGCTGGTATAATGATGGTATTGAGGGTTGAGTTGTTTATTAGACATTCGATGTTATTAGGCATCTATAGACCTGATTGAGGTAGGGGTCTACTTTTATATTCAACATTTAATAGATGAATTTTTTACAAAATTTTGAGACACGTTCTCCTATTTTTGAGAGATGTCCTACTTTTAGAACATGTTAGTTTTTATTACATGTATGTTTTCCACTGCCTTGTTTTACTGAGCATGCATATTTATTATTTTGTATTGCTAATCAACTCAGTCATGCGAATCGCGTTTGATCGACCCAAATAAGTGTCTTTTATTTTACACGCAGACTCAATTGTTGGAATATGTGTTTTTCTTTTGCGAAATAAAATAATAAGACAGTTGACTGTGTCATGTTCTCTAGTGTGAAACCGTAAACTTGATAAGTGTTGTTATATTATTGCAATCACCACGTATCGTCTTTCCCTTTTATATCTTAGGCATATTGTGCTCGGAGTTTATGAGCGAATCTATTTTCACTGATATTTTACATTGTTACAATAGTAACATATTTTATTACACGCCAGAGTGTAGTGTTTTATTTTTAACACTTGCCCTACTGATGTTTTTTTATTCAGTTTTTATCATATGTTTAGTCATAGCATGCTATTTATTCTTTTATTCACTATACCTAATTTAATCAACTCATCCCAAAGACATACTCTTTCAAGTCTAAGTTATGATCACCATCATCAGTCGATGCAGGAGTGAGCTCGGCGATTATATTTCCTTTAGTATTTATATTTCTTTGAGAGTTCCCATTTGTGATATGAAACTCTTTACTAGTATTTTCCATTAGCTCAATTATCATGTTATCCTTATTTCGCTCAGTTTATCGTATGATATTACATTATCTATGATGTTACTATTGTAGTAATAGGATAGTCCAATTTGTTGGGTCATGGCTTCTATTTTCAATCAAATCTTCTGCTACTAGAATAATTAATTATTGTCAAGAGTTGATGGTTTGATCAACATTTTGGTATGTTGTTTCCCATTTCCATCACAACACAACTTTAGTTCTGATCGTGACGATTCAACTTGTGCCTCACATATTACTCTTGTTGAATTTTTTGGACTGCTTGGCTCATTGGACTTGATAGTATTATTAGGCTCGATATGTTTAACTCGTTAGATTGAGTGATTTGAAATTTTTTTTTTAGCTCGACTCAATCATTTCATTTGACATGTCTAGAATAGTACTATTAATACTCTTTGATTTGTGATGCAATTCAGAAAATAGTCTTTGCTTTTGTCCTTTTGTCCACGAGAGGTTCCAAAGATATTTGTTGATTGAAGGCCTCGTGGAAATTATTGCTTTGAAGATGTAGGTCTTAGTACAGTGGGAAATATTTTGATGGAATTTTAGTGGGTTCTCACAATACTCTTGGAATTGTGCAAAGGAACTGCTCATTTGACTTTCAATTTCCTCCAACTTCTTGTAATGCAATACTTTTTTATTCATTATTGAAAATTATATACAATAAATGCAGTAGGAATTTTAAAGGTTGGATTTTTCTGCCAATTCTTAATAAAAAATTATGAGCAAAAAAAATGCTATCATAAATAAATAAAATATTTGAAGTAATATGCGATGTTAAATCAGATGAAAACCCACTATGTTAGTGATGGCTAGTAGCAATGTTATCTAGATACATGTAATCCTATGAAATAATAATACCAACACAGTCTAATCTATGTATTCTGGCGTGACATATAATATTAGTTCAATAATTTTATTAATTGTTTTGCGATATTAAAATTGTTCGATTACTTTTAAGAAATTTATTTACAAAACTTTTCTTTTTTTTTTCGCAACTTATTTCAAAGAACAACTAACATCGACTATCAAAAAAGTTACAGCAGTGCCAACTAAGTTTTATTCTAGCATTATATTTATACGTATTGTGCGTCGTGTGTGTCGATAAATGATATATAGCCAACAATAAAATACATCCGTACAACTAAAACATGAGTCTCTAAACTCTAACTATTATATTAACATTTTATTAATAATTTACTTTGCCAAAATGCATGTGTGACCCCACCTATTTAGAATAGGTAAAAAAAAAATGTCATTTTTCTAATTAAAATAGAATAAACTTGAGATAATATTTTCTAAAAAAATAATAAAATAAATAAGTTTAATGAATTTTACTTTATGTTACTCACAGATGTACTTATCTTCGATATAATCCAGATTAGGGTAAGTTAGTCGATAGATTGGAATCCACAAAGATTTTAAAATAATTAAAGAAAATTAATAAAAAAATTCACCGAAGGGGAATTTGCATAAAATGGAAAGTTAAAAAGCTTGACAAGGGAATAACCAAAAAGGAAAGAACTTCAAGGAATCTAACGTTTAAGTTGATGACAAAGTGGGTCTTCTCTCTCTCAACTGCCTATAAAAAATCATGCATCATCATCTGCCATATCCAAAACTTATGCAGAAGGAGATATTGCAACTAAGAAAAGGAAATTAAGAAAATGGGATTGAGTTGCCATGGAGGCCTTCGTCCATGTTCAAGCACTTCGCTGCTTTCCAATTCCAATCAAAATCTGGGTCGTCGTCTTCACATCATCAAGAGCAATAAGCAGCCATTAAAGCTTCAGAAAAAGCTCTCTTCCTCTCTCAGAAACAATGCAATTCTGCAGGAGGTGGTCGGTCATAATCTGTCTGCGCAATGCAGCTACATCACAGACGGGTCGCGAAAACCTCTCAAGAGATGGGAGGAATTGCAAGGGCTTCACAATTGGGATGGGCTGCTCGATCCTCTCGACGACCATCTCCAGCGTGAGATTCTACGGTACGGACAGTTCATCGAGGCAGCGTATCGGTCCTTTGACTTTGACCTTTCTTCTCCAACTTACGCCACTTGTCTCCATCCCAAAGCATCGCTCTTTGCTTGTTCAGGCTTTCCCGAAACAGGGTACAAGATCACCAAAAATTTAGTTGCCACGTGTGGTGTCCAATTGCCAAGTTGGATGGACAAAGCACCAAGTTGGATGACCACCCGTTCTAGTTGGATTGGTTATGTGGCCGTTTGTCAAGATGAGAAGGAGATCGCAAGGCTTGGTAGGCGTGATGTGGTGGTTGCCCTAAGGGGAACTGCCACGTGTTTAGAATGGATTGAGAATGTCCGTGCTGCTTTAAGTGATTGGCCTGGTCATCACACGAGGTCGAGTGGAAGTAGACCAATGGTTGATCGTGGGTTTTTGAGCATGTACACTACACGAATAAGTTCGAATCAAAGTTTACAAGAAATTTTGAGAGAAGAAATTAAAAAAATCTTCAATTCATACGGTGACGAAAGACTTAGTCTAACAATTACAGGGCATAGTCTCGGCGCAGCATTAGCCATCCTCACTGCATACGACATATCAACAACTTTTCCCAACGGACCGATGGTGACCGTCATCTCGTTTGGAGGGCCACGCGTTGGAAACCAGTGCTTCAGATCCACGTTGGAGAATAGTGGGACTAGAGTGCTAAAAATAGTCAACTCTGAAGATTTAATCACCAAAGTACCAGGATTTGTGATTGAGGATGCTGATGTGGCTGACAGGGAGGCAGTTGGGAATAGTAAGAGGATTCAAAGGTGGATTAAGAAATTTGTGGGAGATGGGCAGTGGGATTATGCTGACGTGGGACAGGAATTGAGGGTGAGTAGCAGAGAGTGTCCTCACTTTGAGAAAGGGAATGTAGTGACGTGTCATGATTTAAAGACCTATTTGCACTTGGTGAAAGACTGCAGCGCTTTCACGTGTCCTTTTACCAACACCCAACCTCTTAACGTTTAAAAATCCATGTTCACATTTTGCGTAAGATTTTAACATTTTTAAAAATCAACAATTTTAACATATTTGAAAATACATAGATTATAAAATTATGTTAACTGTAAACTCTCATTCTACACTTCAATTTCATTTTGATGTGTTGTGTTGTGTTGCTCGACTGTAATCTATGATAATATATGAATAGAAAACATAATATCAATTGAAAAGTTCAAAAGGTGCTCATTTAGATCATTTCAGCCATGATTCGGACTTCTTTGTGAGAAACAATCTCTCTATAATTAATTCGATTAACCAAACAAATGATGTCTAATTTCTTTAATTCCACTCATTCTAGAAATCTTAAGATATTAGCTACGTTCTTCGTAAAACTCATTTTTTCAAAACAAAAAAATAAGTCTGTCAAATATTGTAAATACTCTTCGAATGTCAGTGTAAAGACAGATCTTCTTTTGAAGGTTGGATAGTCTTTCAATGCGTTATTGATCTTCCATTTATTCCTTATCATTCTCTTGCATTCAAGGCTTGATTTTTCTTTCAATTTGTCACTAAATATTTGTCCTATAATATTAGCAAAAATGTTAGAAAACTCGTTGGCTCGAAATCTTGTGAGTAGTTTGCGTGGTACATCACTTTATAATATTATAATCACTACATGAATTTTCAGACATCTTGTGTGTGTTATGATTTTAATTTTGAATTAAGTTTTTTGCTACAATCTGTGCGTTCGGTTAGACGATCAAGCTTTATACGAGAATCGTGTCGTTCGACTTAACGTTTCTGTTGGACCCGCTTCCCGGTCGTTACACAATCAACCAACCCATGAAACATTAGAAAAAGATTATATGAATTGCACACATATTAGGAGTGGGATAAGCCATCACCATTGCCCAAAAAGGATAAGATAAAAAGAGAAACTAGAAGTATACCAACTATGAATTTGAAAGACTCGCACTCACCACTAAAGCATTTTCAGCAGTCCAGCTTCGGTCAAAGCCACGATCATAGTTCTGGTGTCATTTCATTTTCTCAACCTGAAAATGAAAAGTGCGAATTTCCTTATGTGAAAACTCTACGCCCAAGTACGCAGATTTTATATTAGGATGGTCGGTGCTCTCTTCCTCCTCCTCCTCTACACATTATTTATACATTTCGCATTAGCTTTTATTAAATTTTAATCTACTCACAATTAATTGCTCTAACAGCAACAATTGGAAATATTCAAGTTTGATGAAAATATCTTATATTAATTGCTTATTATAGAGGATTCAATAACACTAGCAATATAATATCAATAATTTCTACCGCGATCCAAGATTTGGTCGGGACAAAATTAGAAAGGTTGGCACTACTCTTCGAGGAGAATCGGACCATAGGACCTGTATTTGGAGCTTTTGATTTGCAACAGAAGACTTTTAACCCGATTTATGTTTTATATTGCCATATGCCACGATCCTTGGCCTAAATCCAAATAGGTAAACACCGGGCAAGATAATAAAAATGAAATATTGTGCAAACTTCCCCTTAGTTAAATATTTTACAAACAAAAGGTTAAATAAAAGAAAATTAATGCTATATTTATTTTCTTATTATACTCTTTAAACATAAACGTATCAAATAATAATTAGCACAATTAATATAGAATTAAGGTAATAAATGATAAATAATTAATTTATCATATTAATTGTATCAATTATTGTTTGACACGTGAACGAATATTTAAAAAAAGCAGAATAAGAAAATAAATATAATATTTTTCATAAAAATAAGCTCTCAAGGTCTATTCAATTCTCTTGACCTCACCATGTCTATCTCAATTTTGTAACTATTATTTGACGCACGGCTTTTTTTGGTAGTTCAATCATTTATGCTTCAACATCTGTACATCAATATAACTTCATGCTTCTACGCATCGACATCAATACAAATTTATGTACAAATCAAGGACAAAAATCTCTTATTGCTGCGATGGGATTGTCTAGACCGTAGCAACAAGATTACGACCTCACAAAACAGGTATAACTCCCAAATAAAACCTAGAATTGCTTAAGTTGGAAATCCACAAACTCGGTTTCCTCCCTCTCTGCCAAAGATAAAACTACTGAGTACTCAAAACATCATCAATACTTCTATTTCCTTAGCATATATACACCCAAAATATTCGCTATTGCCTGGCAAGAACTCCTAACTTGCCCCTCAGGAACACAAAAACCTACACTGTCCCAGATGGCTAACTGAGCCGGTTTTTCCTTTTTAGTACTGATTTGACCAGAAGAATGAAAGCATTGTTTTTGTAAAAGCTTGAATTATTCCAAAAGATGATGTTATTTCTTATGGAAGTTTTGCTTGTATCATAGATACTAGTTTGGTATTGACAAAGCTTGTATTTGTCGAGTTCTTATCATAATATCCCTTTGTTTGTAGTTGAGAGAAAAAGAGAGAAATTTTCCGTAGTTCCATTAGTTATATCATGTGAAGTTTCAGCTTTGCAGTGCAATAGTCTCTACCATCGTGTCATTCTTCTCTTCTACTCGTGTAATGAGATGGAAAGACTTCTACCCGCATAAATACTTGAAGTATCCTCCATGCGTTCTGAAGTTTGGAAAAAGTAAAACTGAAGTTCAAAAACTATTTAAAGGTGCTGAGATCGACTCTTGATTTTTATGATATCTGCTCTTTATTTTTGGGTTTAAAAACCTGACTCTAAATAAAGCACTTTACTTGATGAAACCCTGATTGCAAAAGTGAAAATCAAAATCTCTAAAATTGTCTGTGTATGTCAAATTTCATATATTTACAGTTTATGGCAATTCTGACTAGGGTATAGATGATAAATATGTACTGTCCATACAAAACCTAAAACGACCGGTTAAATGTGGTCCATTTATGAACATATCTTTTGACTCTGCATGTGATCATTTGACCTATTGAGTCATGTTATTTATGATCTTTGTTTCGTTCATATATCTAGTTATACTCTTTTATTGAGAGTATATGTACGTATTGGGCTGTCTTAAGACTCGTATGTATCCCCATTGGATTGTTTGATCCTAAGAACTGCAGATGAACACTTTTTTAGGAGAAACTAAAATTTGAAGGTTGGAAAGTTCTTAAAGGATGAGTAGAGGAGACTAGTGTTATTTCCTATAGTAAACAACTACAAAAAGAGTTACGTGAGTTATTATTTATCTCAAATCAATTGTAACATCTTCTGTCTGCCGTGAATTGCCAATCCTAATAACAGCTGACGAGTTGGGAACTCACAACTCAAACTTTGATCCAATTTTTCTCTTTTTTTTTTTTTTTTGGTTTTAACTTTTTGGATGGAGAAATTTTTTTTTTATTTTTTATTTTTGTGTCTGATATGCAACATATAGATGCATTTTTTAGGTGCTCATTATTTTGTAAAAGAGTTGTGTCGTTTTGCCTTTTATCTAACGTATTGTTTTTTGTAACGTTAGTAGATTAGTTATACAATATTGACAATATAATACCCCTTTTGAGAGAAATAACATTTTTTTTCTTTGACGACCCACGAGGAAACTGAGAAAACAATGCAAAGGACCCGGCAAAAAACGAACCAAACCATCTAACTTTAAATTCTTAAAAGGTAATATTCATTATAAACCTTGAAGTATGGGGTATAAAAAAAAAGGTATCATGAAGTAGTTTTTTAAACAATGTCAACCTTGAAGTATTAATGATGTTTAATTTAAACCTTGACCTCCCGTTTTTGGAGATCGGGGGCCAATCTCTAATATCGTGTGGCCATTATCTAAGAACGACCCCTGATCTCGAATTAGGGCAGAGATCAAGGAGTCGATCTCTCACCCTCACAAATCAATTGGCATCTCGCCCTCTCTCCAAGTCGACCAAAAATCACTTAAAACTTTGCCAAACCGCACTCACACGTGAAATAATTCAACATTCGCTCATAATGAATCCAAAATTATTGTTCAAACGCAAGATTCCATCAACACAAGGTGGACCGTCACAATAGGCACTGTCACAAGGTGGTCTAACTAACTAGCCTTGGCTACTCGGTGGTTCGTTTAACCGCACTCTAGCTCAAAATACCAGGTATCACTCCAATGACTTTAGAACACGTCTTTGTGAACTTAAGTATAAGGATGACATGACAAACTAGTCGATTATTTTATCAAAGATTATTCGATTTTCAAATTTTAAATCATTGGGAGTTCATAATTTGTTTGACCGAATTAAACTACGAAGCTTATGTAAGTTCTAGGGTAACTATTGTGAGCAGCTCATTTGGTTGTTTTAATCAAATTTGATTCCGTTAGGAGAACGTGGTAAGATGAAGACGTATATATTAGGTTCGAAAATACTGATATCTCTATCAGATGTAAACCGGTTGATTATTTTTCGGAACGATGACGATGACTATGAGCAATACTACCATGCTTCTTGAGATTGCGAGTTTATTAAAACAGGCTATTCTACCACGAGATAGCCACAGATATTTGGTGAGTTTTATCGATTTCTACGTAATGGAGAAGTTGTATAATAGAAAAATGTTTGAGACAGGGTACTTGATTTTGAACCGCATGTTAGAGATTAGTTGGACGTGCAACAATAATATGTTATATAGCACGATTCAAAAGATGTTGGGTCATTGTAACCTTCCGCTTGATGAGCATATGAGAATTTCAAAAGGGAGGTAAAGCACTCGAATGTTAGGAGCATAGGAGCGACATCCAACTTCAAAGTCTTCCTCACTTGCAACATCATTCATGAAATCAACTCATGTCATTTTCTCTTTATCTTGAGACCTAATTCTATTAGAAGACAAATTAAAGAAGATAACTATTATTTTAATGCTATGACCAAAAAACAAGAGAAGTACAGCAATGATGTGTTGGCATGGCAACTCAGCATTAGACCATTTACCTTTGTTACAACACTTACACATGGAAGAAGCCTAAACTAGCCAATTCAAAGGAAGCTAGTCAAGGGTTACGTGGTATTTTTTGGAAGTTCAAGAAATATTATAAAATAGTCTTAATGTAATAGGCATTAAAAAGAACTTGCTTTTCGGTTGGGAAGTCAAACTTCCCAAAATGGTAATCCTACGTACTCAACCCTTGACCTTGCGGAGTACCCATTTTTCTCTTTTGATTTTTAAAGCATGTGATGCCTCATTTTGGGTGCAAACCCTAGCTCTCTTAGAGGTGGTATTTAAATCACTCTTATGGCTTGTAATCCTCATCAAATATTGAACAAATATGGTGTAACAGTTTATCTTCTTCAAACTTGAAGTTTCCTTCAAGTGATCGCCTCTCTGTGATGAGTAATATTCAAGTATTGAGTGTGTTATATGGTTCTAGTCTTTGTGGCTGTAGGTAGAATTCTTATCTTACCGAGCAAAGGTTTCATCTTTGAATACCGAGCAAACTCTCTCATCATAACAAGTTGAAAGCTTTCATCTAAGGAAGTCAAAGAACACAAGGAGTTATAGTCATAGCTTCTCAACCAACTTGCACTCCTATGGCTATATATTTTCATCCACAATGATTGAGCCCTCCAGTTTTAGGGACATTTACCCTCACACATAAAAAGCTTCATCTAGCCTCAAAAATCACATCCATACGACTTCAAACGAGTAAGTCATACCTCTCCAAAGTTCACCCATTTTCTGGGTAGATTTGTAGTTCTCCTTCAGTTCTTTCCTTGAGAAAATTTCCTTATTAGTTCCCTATTTTATTTTGGGTCGAAAAGTTATTGGGTGTTAAATATTTTGTTCCTGCACAATATTTTCTTTGGATTATTTATCGTATTATCTTATTAGTTTGTGGTCACCATGGACTAGGCTCATCTCATGTGGGCTTCCTTTGATTCCTCGTTAAGTCTTCTTGTATAAACTGTGTCTTGAGCTAGGCCATCAAGTTCACTTAGAAAATTGGGCCATTCAGCCCGTCATTTCTGTCTTGTCTCGGCTCTAGGTTGTGACAAGTACAGAGCAAGTTACAGGGAGAGAAATCTTGTTTCACATTTGACCTTCTTCAATTTGTAAGATTATCAATCAAAAGTTTATCATGGATCAAGTTTTATATTTTGTAATTTAAATAACGGTGAGAATCAAATTTGTTCAAATCTTGTTTTACAGTTTACTGAATTGCAGCTTACGTGTTTATTGATTTCTCTTATCGGATTTGAGATTAAGGTTTATCAATCATAGAATATTGTCTTATAGAAGAAACCCGCATTCTCATTATTTTTTTCATTATGATGCTTCCATCATTGTTTAGCTCGTGATCAAAAAGACGGTTCCATGATACCAAATTTCATAGAATACTTGTATTGAAATAGGTTTTTGATTCTGTTTTAATACAACAAAAAAAAAAAAAAAAGTAAAAAGTTCTGGTTTTTTCCCTACTTTAGCTTGTCTATTTTTTTAATGTATTTTTAGTTGTGTCATTTGGCCCAAGATTTTGGTATTTCTTGTTGGAATATGACAGTTTTAGTTTCTTCCTATCATAATCTATATTTTGCGACCACAAATGATGACATTGTAACTTTTAGGTGAGTGATTCATGTTAAAGGTTGCATGAATCCATTATTTAAATAACCAAATAAATATTTTTATGTGCTCTAACAAAAAGAGCATATAGCATGTCATTCTTGTTAGTTGGATATGTTGGGTCGAAAATTGTTTCAAATTTCGAATCATCTTCTTCCGTTTTTACCACTTTGTTAGTCACCATAACATTGTTTATGTTCATGTTTTGAAAAAAATGTACAAAATGAAAAAATTTTGATCGATAATATTTCTCGATGATACAAGAATAACAATTTTACAAAGGTGGTTGACAGAATAACAAAATAAGAAAAGTGAGGTGAAAGTGGGATGACGAAGTATTGCTAACATCAATACTCGTGCAATGCACTTGAAATCTATTGTATTCCAATAGAAATAACAAATCTTTAAGTCATAGAATATCACTAAAAATCAACACCACAAAAAAAAAAAAAAAAAAAATCAACTCTTATATAATAAAAAAAAATTAAATAAATAAAGGTAAATATTTTATTTTATTGAGTTAAAATCGAAACAAACCTGTATTTCAAAAGAACATAATTGAAAGAATATACTATAAGCAAGTGCCACGGAAAGAGGACAATTTTTATAAAATATTTATGGGTTGGGAGAATTGAACGACAAATAAAAGATAAATAAATAATAAACTAAATATTAAACTCTAATATTTTGAAAATCTGTTCAACTTAAATACTAATTTTTTTAATAAAATAAATCTCGAACTTTTGTATTTATTTAACTTAAATATGAACTTTTTATAAACAAAATAAACATTATAATTTTCAACGTGAACAAATCAGAACGTATTATAGACTCTACTTAATTTTGTTGCAATCATAATCAAATCGAATTGATAGTAAATATTTATAGATTTTATAATTTGATTTTAAAAATTAATTTTTAGTGGGAGAGAAGAGTGAAAATCCTTTAAATTTTAATTTAAGCAGTTGAACAAAATAGGGGAGTTGATTTAAATGTTACAAAAAATGTCAGCAGTCTTGCTGTCAAAACTCATTTTTAAATTTCAATAAACAAATTCAAATTCAAAATCCACGCTCAAACGGTCACGATTAGGGTTTTTCCAAACGGCTACTTCCCTAGCAGGCTCTGCTCTGTACATATATATCGGCTCCGTTGTCTCTACCTCCATTCTTCTCTTCTCTCCATCTTCCTCTCCATCTCTCTCGTTTGAATCTTTAAGAAAACTCTCTGCCATGGATTTCCAGAGCCTCCCAAGAAAGGACCTTCAGAATCTGTGCAAGAAAAACATGATCCCAGCTAATATTACTAATGTAGCCATGGCTGAAGCTCTTGCTGCTCTTAAAGAAGTATTCTTCTTTTTTTGTTCCTCCGCCACTGTTTTCCGTTTCTTTTCTAAGAAATTTTATATTTGAAGATTCAATCGATTTCTATTTTTCTTCTTGTTTGGAAATCCCAGAAAATGGAGACGACTAATTCTTTCTACATATTTGGATTAGATTATCAGCGCAACACAGAAAATAAGACCTTTGCCGTTGATCTACAAGTAATTTGTGTTTCGTTCTTGTAAATCTATTTTTCTCAGGTTGTAGGAATCGAAGAGTTCTTGAACCCGATTGAATCCGAATCCCAGCAATCTGAAGAGAGAATCGATATTGGAACTCCAGGAAATTGCCGTACTGCATGTAGAACTTCGACCCGCAGAAAACAAGTCAAAGAACCTCCAACCACACAATCAATCATTCGCACACGTCGAGGCAGAGTGGAGGAAATGGCCGATCAGGAAAACAAGGATCTAAACATTTCGTCAACTCCTTCATTTACCAGTAATAGAAGAAGAGCGCCAGTTCCTTCTGCACGAAAGAAGCCGGAAACCCATTCAATTGAAGGAAAAGAAGAAAAGGACCAAAACAAAGGAGATCAAAAGAGAAGCAACGTTCTTGAAACTCCTTCAATGCCTAAAACACAGAGGAAAGTTTCAGTGTTGGGGTCAACTCGAAGAAAGACAGAAGCTCGCATGGATGAAAGTTCGATACAAGGAGCTTGCAGTACGAGGCGTTCAATGAGATTGTTGGAGAAGAATATGGAAAAGTTAAGTTTGATGGAATGTGGGAGCGTAGACCCAGTTGTTGCGGATAAGATGTTCGACGAATTGCCTGAAAGAAGAGGTTTGAAGTTTTGGTTTAAATATCTTTATCAAAATCTCCCTAAAACTAGTTTAAGCTGTTGTCATTGAATTGAAACTAATGTTATATGCATGTGATGTTTTGCAGAATTTTGTGAACAGAAGATTAATGAAATTGATTCAAAGTTAAATGTGTTTTCAATTGGAGGAAATGCATTTGAACAAGATGATTCGAAGGAAGCGCTGGGACTGGGTATTGATGAATCAGATGATCCAGAAGGTATGAATGAAAGGAAAGATAAGGAGGAAGAGCAAGGCAATGATGGAAAAGATGGTAAGGAGTCGAAGGGAGAGGTGCAAATGGAAGATGAAAACGAGGAAGATAATACAATTACAGACAAGGGTAAGTTTTTTTTTTATTTTTGCTTTATTTGGAATCGTCTTTTGATTTATTTTGGTTGAAGATTTGGTTGAATTCTTGTACTATTTAGTATCACTTCTGACTTCTAAGTTGCATTTTAAATCTCATAGAACATCAAGATAAAATTCAATCTGAAGCTGCAATTAAAGACCAATGTGAACCTGAAGATAAAATTCAATCTGAAACTGCCATTGAAGAGCAACACGCTTTTACTCCATCCTGCAATGATGAGTTTTCCACTGAGAACTTCAGCAAGGAAAAGGACCTTTCTGCTCAATCTCCATTGCTTCAAGAAAAGACTGACTTGGACATCACGGTGCAACATGAAGTGTTAAAAGATAACTCAGAAATTATCACCGAGGAGACGGTTGAGTTCAATATTGAAGATTTGGTTGATATCAATGTCGAAGAAGCAGAATTTCAATATGTCAATGCCCAGGATTCAATATCAGAACCCAAGATGGAAGTTCAAGTGCTCTCTGATGGAGAAAGCTCCTTTAAGGACATGATTGAATTTGATTTTGAGGAGTTGATTAATGTAGACGTCATGGAATCAGAGTTGGTGGAGAATTTTGATTCCAAGGATTCAGTCCCAGAACCCAAGATTGAAGATTTGAGCTTAAATGATGAAATTCTGGTTGTTAATCAAGAGCTTCCACATGAAGAAGACTCTGAAGTGATTGATAATTCTTCATTCACACCCTTTGCAGACGTCATGGAATCAGAGTTGGTGGAGAATTTTGATTACAAGGATTCAGTCCCAGAACCCAAGATTGAAGATTTGAGCAAAAGTGATGAAATTCTGGTTGTTAATCAAGAGCTTCCACATGAAGAAAACTCTGAAGTGATTGATAATTCTTCATTCACACCCTTTGCTTACGTCATGGAATCAGAGTTGGTGGAGAATTTTGATTACAAGGATTCAGTCCCAGAACCCAAGATTGAAGATTTGAGCTTAAATGATGAAATTCTGGTTGTTAATCAAGAGCTTCCACATGAAGAAGATTCTGAAGTGATTGATAATTCTTCATTCACACCCTTTGCAGTGGACCAAATTCCGGGCCAATTTCCACGTCCAACGGCTGAAGTTCCAGTAAAAGAATGTAGATCTAGTCTCGAGATATTTAATTCTGCAGATCAAGATGAGGATATGAAGAACAATTCCAATGAAGACGAGGAAAGGAATTTGAGCCTAAGGCAGCTACGAAAGATGATCAAAGAACTTCATCTTAGTAAAAAGAGCAGCAAAGAAAAAACTTATGGCAAGGTAATGCAACAAAGAAAATCTCTCTCTCTCTCTCTCTCTCTCTCTCTCTCTCTCTCTCTCTCTCT
>CM039519.1:741224-804016 GCA_022433055.1 Begonia peltatifolia | reverse complement strand
TCTCTCTCTCTCTCTCTCTCTCTCTCTCTCTCTCTCTCTCTCTCTCTCTACTGACAAGGCAGTGTGATGAAATATTTTGCAGGAGCAGGTAGAGAAGGTGGTAAGAAGTGCCCTGCAGCCACTGTCAGAGAATTGCCTGGCCAAAGATGGACAAGAAAAAACAACAACAGCAAACTCAATGTTCATCTAATGTTTAGAAGGTTTTATCTCCTTGCAGTGGTTTCAACAGCAAACTCAAAAGGTTCTATCTCCTTGTTGAATGCTTTTCAATAGAGGGCCATAAAGGTGGTTTATTTTCTAAAACAGGAAGGCTTGGAACCTTGATTCTTCTTAATCAATGCTCTTATTTTCAATAGGGGGCCATAAAGGTGGTTTATTTTCTAAAACAGTAAGGCTTGGAACCTTGATTCTTCTTAATCAAATGCTCTTATTTTGTGGCATATGAATAATATTAACATATATTGTGTGGGCCTCTAACATATCATAAAAAGTGATAGACTAGAAATTCTCATTTACTTCTTTTATGATGGATAAAAATGACAACTACATTGTTCTCTAAGTATCATTTACTGAAAAAGTGTGCTTCTTATGAAAAATAATCTCGCTACTACTAGTTTATCCAATGTCGTACACTGGTAGACCGACAACTATGCATTTGAAGTAACATTATGCTCAATATTTACTCCTTTTATGATGAATAAAATGATAACTACATAATACATTCTCTAAACTATCACTTACTGAAAAAGTGAGCTTCTTGTGAAAAATAGTGGGTCTCTCTACTACTAGTTTATCCAATATCTCGTACGCAGGTAGACCGACAACTATGCATTTGTAGTACATTTTTAACAAAGATTATTGGGTCTGTTTGATTGCAAGAAAATAGCTAATGTAAATTTGCACAACTTCATATGAGCTAATAGAGAATTATAATTTGGGTAGATGGAGTTACTCATCATTGTCATGTCAGGGGCAATTAGGGTGCCGCACAACATGTGTTCTCTCATTTTTCATGTTCATGGTCTTGTTAGAAATTTTGTGATAAACAAATCATTGTCATGTCAGGGGCAATTAGGGTGCCGCACAACATGTGTTCTCTCATTTTTCATGTTCATCGTCGTGTTAGAAATTACGTGATAAACAAATGTATTACGACCTTAAGTCTATCTAATTCTCAAAAAAATGACGTCCATCAATACCCAAAGCATAGTTCATAGTACAAATAAGATGTCAAAATTCACATCTTGATTACAAAGAATAAAAAGATTGTACAATAAATAAAACCGAAAAAGGGTACTGTGCAGGAAAAGTAAAACTATGCACCATCAAACAATGAACACTCAAAAAGAAAGTACAAAAGGGTAAACAACTCACGAGGATTCTGCTACTCTTCTGACCACCACTACAACATTAATTCAACGTCGAGAATATTGATTTTATCATTTCATTTAAAATCAATTGTATATGGAGATTTTAATTTAAATTTTTTTTATCATTTTAAAAACAAGCACGCATACATTTTACCCGATTTTAAACTATGTCAATATCTCAATAAGTTATATTCACAATTTCACCTTGAAAACTTGCAGTCACACTAGTGATATCCAGAATGTTGAGAAATATTAGATAAAGTATAAACTGACGCTAAAATCCTTGTCTATCTCGAACATTTCACCTTCATCATCCACTTTCCAATCAAACTCGTGAATTCTTTGTTACCTCGAAAAGAGGCTACCGGTGCTTAGATCATCACGCAATAGTAGCGAGTCGAGTTGTGGTGGGTTAAACAATCTCAAACTCATGAATTCTTTGTTACCTCGAAAAGAGACTACCTATGCTTAGTTCAGCACGCAATAGTAACGAGTCGAGCAGTTCACTGCATTAGCAGGCCAAGTGGGTGGGCAGGCGCCAGCCCTTTTGACATCTTGTAAGTATACATGGAAGTTATCATATAGTCAGCTACAATGCAGAAAACAACAAAGAAATCAAGAGCAAAATGAAGCAGGGCTCCTGTTTTTCCAGCGCATCAGTGTTGGCTGTACTCTAGCTCCGCAAGCACTAACTGAAGCAAGTCAAAGAGTGCATCGTGCTTTGTTATTTTTATTGGGAATTATTTGCTCTAACAAACAAATGTAATAGAACAGTTATATTATTTAAATTCATTAATGTTATGCTTACATTTGAAGATAATATTTTATAAAATTCAGAAAAAATTCTTTGTTTATTTGTGCAAACTTTATATTGACAAATATATTGTATATATGAAGAATATAATATAAAGAATAATAATCAAAATAAGTCCATGACTTATATTTGAAGTATGAAATCTTCAAATAAATCATAGTCATAAACTTAGTTTATCTCATTAAAAATGTATAGTTATATTCTAACTATATATGTAGTAATATAAGATAAATAAATTTTATATAATATGATTATATAGGACTAAACCAAATAAAATTATATTGTTCTTATAATTTTCGTTAAACATAGAACAAATAATTTTATCATAATAATGGTCATATGTGTGTAATCTTAATTCATTGTATTTAACAAGCTTTTATTTTATTTTAATTTATTCTTTAATTTACTTGGTAAAGTTTTGTATGAGTTACAATTCATACACCTTGTATATTGGGAATGAATTAAAATGAATAGCTGAGAATGTTAATATCGATACAATGAAATCCATTTTATAGGATTCTCTTCTTGTTAGTTGAAAGATCGAATAATTAGCGCGCAAATTCATAAATCGTTATGAATTAATTATTCAATCAAGAACTAATGGTAGTTAAAGATAAAGATATAATATGAAAGGTTAACGAATTATAAACCTAACTCTATTACGAATCTAAATGGAGGGTTAGTACATATATAATGACTATATCAATGGACATTACTTTGAGTAAACATAATCTATTGTTTTAAGAGTACAACTCTAAGTATTTAGTGAGATTACTTTAGAATTAATAATTACGTTAATTGATATAAATAGTTTATATTAATTAACAAAATTATTGAAGTTTAAAATTATAGGTCCATCGGTCCCTTTGTCACCTTCTATTATTAGAATAATAAAATACACAAAGAAGATTAAATAATTAATTATGAGTTAATTATTTAATACGCTCGGTAATAAGTTATTATATTTTATTAAATAAAATTATTGAATAAATCAATTAATAAACTTATAAGACAAATGACAAAAGTTGTCATAATTAATATGTTTGTTATGTTTCATTAAATAAAATAATTGAATTGTTCAATTAATTAACAAACATAAAGTTGTTTTTGAAAATTTGTTTTAAAAATGAATTTTGCCAAATCATGGCGTCAAGTATAAGGCTATGATGAGAAGTTGTTTTGATTACCATAACATCTTTTGTTATAAATGTTATTAAGAAATCAATTCTAACTTAATGGTAAATAAAATTTTGTAACATTTGATTCTTTTAAATGTTATAATGATCGTTACAAAATTCTTGCAATATAAATGGAGGTTAAGATCTCATTTGCAAGAAAAAAGGAGAGTGAGAATCCATGTTAAGAAGCAATTTTTTTAAGAGCATTTCCGTGGTAGTTTGAAGAATCGTTTTCTATATCCATATAGATTATCTCATGTGTTGAGAATACAATCAATCACATATTGAGTACGATCTTTTATTATTCATCACGCCCACACGTGCTTATTCGAGGTGAAAATGATTGACAAAGAAGATCGAGGCTCTTCGATATTAACGAAGTTTTCTTCAAAGGTAATTTTTTTTATCATTAACTTATTTGTTTTGTTGCATATAATTATTCATATATCATAAATGATAATCCTATTATTATTGTGAAAAAAATTATTTTTCATAATATTTAAGTTACGCACGCACAGGTATTATGAACACCAGTAATTCCAACGTGCGAAGGAAACCGAAATTCTAACAATTTTATCTTTGATCCTTCTTGATTTTTTTCTATTTATTATTTATAATGCTTTATAAACTTGTTTTGTTTAGCTTTAATTTCTTAATTTGTAATTCAATTATACTTGTTCTAAGAACATCACATAATTTAGTCATGCTCTTTTTATATAATTTGTTATTAGAATAACTAATCTTGAAATTTTTATGTTATATCATTTTATTTATTTTCATTATTATGAATAATTATGTTGAGAATATGTACTTAGGGATGCCCATAAATGACTAATAAAATCAACTCAACTTAGCGATGATAAACTACACAATCAAGTGAAACTTGAAGTCACCTTTCCTGTAATTATCTTCTACATTAGTTGTCTTCTTCATCATAACTTTGCTTCAATAATATCATATTTTTCATTTAATGTTTGATTCTTGTAAGTTTTACGATCTTTTTATACTCAGATTCTTTCTTAGTTGTCATATTAATTGTTTTCTGGATTCCACAAATCATTTTATACTATTGACGATAGCAAGTACACTTTGAGAATAAGCAACATTTGTATGCAGTCCACATGCCATCTTTAGCAAATGTCAAGACCAAGAACTAGAGCCGGGGCAAAAGAGTAACGTTCGACTGAACGATCGAAGACCATTGATAAATATGTATTTTACACACTTATTCATATTTTTTGTATGTGATTAAATAAGTTATTCTCAAATGATTGAAAAAATTTAATGTTT
Source organism: Begonia peltatifolia (assembly GCA_022433055.1). Taxonomy (NCBI): domain Eukaryota; kingdom Viridiplantae; phylum Streptophyta; class Magnoliopsida; order Cucurbitales; family Begoniaceae; genus Begonia; species Begonia peltatifolia. The sequence goes on along the minus strand of CM039519.1, from coordinate 799,364 downwards.
TTGTGTAAGTGTGAAGATAAAATGGAATTAAAAATTTGAAGGTCGTTTTAGAAATTTTCATCGTTTTAATTTCAACCGTTGATTGTGAGCCTCGGTCCTCACTCATAAATTAAGATTATAATTTAATCTAAAGGCAAACATCCATTATTTAGAGAGATCGTTGGAGAGAATTCAAAGGCTGGAGAGATGGAAATCGGAATGGAACGAGAGCTTCGAGAACTAGATTTCAACATAGTTTTTATTTCTCTTTCTCTTCTGAATTATGATTATCTTTATTATTCTCGTTATCTTTCTTTACTCTAGCATGAACTAATTTTTTTTTTCTAGGGCTACGGTGTAGCTAGATTATGATCGTTTAGTTTTTCTTTTAATTCAGTTTCTTAATTTTTTATTCCGATATTGTGTCTAGTAATTTATTTTGTTTTTAATGCTTGCGATTGTGTAATCAACAATAGCATGTTCGTAAGGTTATTTTGAGATCGGGAGAAAATAAATAATCGTGCATTGGTTAATTTATCATGAAAATGATGTTAGACTAGGGATATCTAATGCGTTCATGTGATGTTATAATTTATTATTCGTAAAGTATTCAGTTAATTTTTACGGTTTGAGACCGGAAGGTAAAAATCTGCTAATTGAATAAGTTCGTCAGTACTCAGTAGAGATTGATAAATATATTCATGCAATTGTCATCAATACATAAGAATAGAAATTAATAACTTAGATTAATAATATTAAACAAAATTAATTTAGGTGACTTTGTACACCCTAGTATTAAGTATTACCTACATCCACATATTAATATATTATATATAAAAAAAATAATGAAAAGATTATAAGTTATATATATTAAAATTATAAGTTATTGGTATTAGATTATAGATTATAAAGTAAAGTTGACGACATTTTAATCTATTAAACCTTGAAAGTTTATTGTTTCTTCCATGATAAAAATATTGTTTTGAATGGAGTGTTGGGAGCTAAAAGAAATTGGGTCTAACCCAATATTGGTACGTCAAATTCCATCAGTATTTTCGGATATAAACATATTAATGTAAGAATTTATCGTAAATCAAGAAATTTCTTTGGAGATGGTCGGATTAGTGTTTCTGCAATTAACTTTGAATCGAGTATCCTGTTTTACCAAATTTCAGATTTTAGAGGAAGGTTGGATTTTTATTTAAAGGTTAGCAAATTTATGGGCAAAAATCATACGTTGATGCTTGAATCCCATGCTAGGATTAGTCTAGATTGTTTTTGCGTCAAAAATGATGGTGAAACCAATAAGGATCAAAAGAAATCAACGGATTCCCGAAAGGAGAATAGCTGAAGTTTTTGGCACCCGTAGAGTAAGTGCTAAGTTGCGGCGAAGATATGTTTTGCTAAACGCATGTGCTCAAGTTGCGGCTTTGGTGGAGACTAGCTGCAGTGTTTTCGGCATGGGCTTTTGCTACTGAAGCGCATGTGTTGAGTCGTGTATAGCGGGGAGGGCGTGGCAGCTTCATTTTTTGAAGTCATGTCGCTGGCCTTTCTTCGGTCGAGTTTTGGGTTTTTGACCCATTCACTTTCTGACTTGATTTCTACCCTACTTACGGGTTTTAAATACTATTCTAAAAGTTGAGAATGTTATTGATGGTCATAATATGATTAGGTATGAGCTCTGCCCATTTTTGTCACTTCTCATATTTTGAGCTTTGTGCAATGGTATACTCGATCGAATGTTTACGATTTAAAGGTAAAGGAGTAAGAGAATTCGAGTTCAACTGATATCAATATTAAGTATTCCAAGTGTTTCGGTTGCAGACACGTCAAAATACTTTGCACAAAGCGGAGTGTATCAAACATCAAGATCACTTTGCTTGATGTGGAGATTAAAAGGATAGTTGAAGGAGCAACCATTGAAAAACAAGTAACAATTGGAAGAAGAGATCCGTTATGCTTGTGATCGGCCACTGGATTTGAAGTTTATAATTATCATGAATTTATGATTTTCACTATTATAAATTCACATGCCTTCACAATATCATGCAAATATATATAGTGAAACATTACCAATTTCAGAACTTGATTTCTACCATCATCTCTATTATCGACTATATTTATATAAGTTAATGAACTGCGCAATTGTCCAGCCAACGACAAAGAAAACTTCTGAATTAATATTCCAAATTTATTAAGACCAGTACATAACATTCGTGCTAGGGTCTCGTTATGCGCCAAACCTATTTGATTGCTTAAACATTTTTAATCCTTCCCAAGTACTAGCTCTAAGCTATGCCTAAATCTCAAATAAGTAATATCTCATGATTATATTACATCCCCGTGTAGCAATATGACTTGTCAACATTAAGACTATTACTTCAATGTCATACCAAATTGTCCTCCCTTCACCTTCATGACATTTAGTATTGGTCTAGGTTCCTTAGAAGAAGCATCACTTTAGATCGCATTAATCATGACCATTGGTAACATACTATAGTAGCATACACTACTCTTCAATCTCATGACATAGTCACATAGAGCACATATGTGGGAATCACTTTTACCGATCCACATACACGCATGGTGAGAAACAAATGATCTTTTTGCTCACCTCTATCTAAGTCGCATAGCAAATCTTATGAAAACGTGTAATGGTGGAGCCCTCTTGCCCAAAAGAACATATGTCTCACCTTGATCTTAAAATTTATATTTTAGCCTGGTAGTATATATATATACATATATCATTCATGTTATAGGATATTATTATGCATATAACATATAGATAGTATGATGTGTGAGTCAACATTGACATTCACCATAAATTCGACCAGGCTTCCAAAATTAATTCTTTTTATATTAAATTATACTATTTGATTATTTATCTGCATAATAAATTTAAATAAATTACAATTATCAATGACTTGAGATGAGATTTAGAGTTTGCTTAGAATTGTAACAATAACTCTAATTTTCATTGAGTTATCACGTCCTGCTTAACTTTTTGCTAGTCTCCAAGCAAAAATAATGTGCAAAAGAAAGTAAAATCCAAATACAACTCCTAGATATTAAAAATTGATTATCAGGAATGAAGAATTAACTTACTAACACAGTTACCTCGGTCAAATAAAATTTTATTGTTTGTCAAAGTTGCCTTGTTATCTCCCAAAATAGTTTTACCACTCCAATTGCAATATTTGACTTCAGTTGCACGTCTTTTGGTATCAGGGCTCTTTTTCAATAGGGGATGTTCATTCTCTTTGATAGTAATTTTCCTTCCAACATTGATGACAAGGAGTGGTGTCAATGCCTCCCAGAGTCGTGAAGCTATTGATCAACATCCTTGAATGGGAGAAGCTGAGTCTAGCACCAAGATCAACTCAATGAGTTGAGAATTTCTATGACCACGAAGAAGGCTTCTATGTCCACCATCGCTCGACAGCTTGAAAGGGTCATGAATCGGAGTGTGAGGGTTTTTAGCAACCTTAACCAAGGTAGTCAAGGCGATCAAAGATGTGGAGGTAATGTTATGGATTCCACTGAGGGAGAAGAAAATTTAAAAATTTTAATTCTATCTTTTAGAGAACCCAATTAGTAAGATGAATATATATAATGAGAAAGAAGAGGTTGACGTAATTTTTGAAAATAAAAATTACTCAAATAAGACCCAAGTGAAACTTACCTCATCGAGACTCACGAACAAGCTTCATTGTATTGGAGAAACCTCAATTTTCAAAGGAAAAGAATGAAAAAGAAACCATTAACACATGACACGTGATGAAAAGATTTATGAAAAAAATGCATGCTCTGAGATAATCCAAGTCAAAATAGAGATGTTAAACGGGAGGGTTGGCTCATTAGCCTGCTTGCTGTGCCCACTACGGTAGCAGGCCAAGCTTGGCCCGATCCCATGAGGTGGGCCGAGCCGAACCCAGGGATCGAGCTCGCGAGCTTGTCAAGGACTGAGCCAAACCAGCCGACTCGTTAGCTCGGCAGACCAGCCTGTCCGCCGAACTCGCCCCCCGGTTGTGATTTTCAATTGGTTGAACGGAGTTTTTAAACAAAAACACTTAAAAATCCTAAACATTTAATGAAAAATCAGAGAAAAATAATCTATTAATTTTCAAGATTTATTAACCAGAAAGGTAGGGGCGTCTCAAGAAGAACGCAATGGAAATAATTTCATCGAAAACGAAAGTCGGACGATCGAGAATCTCTCTTCCCTCCTTCGCGGTTACAGCTCTCTCTCTCTCTCTCTCTCTCTCTCTCTCTCTCTCTCTCCTCACCCTTCTCTCTTCGCGCCGCTACCCAGAAAGGCAGAAATAGAAGAAGAGTTTTTTACCCTTATGTTCTTTTTTTTTTCCTAAAATTTAATATATTATATTGTATTATAATTAGCGTAATTAATTCTCTCTCTACTCTTGTATTTTTCAAATTTGTAATATTTTTCAAATTTTAATTTCTTTTTATATGTCAAAATATTTTTAATAATGTTTATGTGATATTTTTATTGGATAGTTTCAAATAATTTTTTTTCTTAATAATTCAATTTTATATATATTAACATAACTAATTTAAATTAAATGAGTAAATATCGTTGAAATATAATTTTTAATACTTATTATAATTTTAAATAAAAATTTTAAAAAAATTTATATTATATTAATATAAGTTGAAAATATTTATATAGGCTCGGTTCGTTTAACTCGTGGTTCGCGAGCCAACTCTACTTGAAATTTTTTCAACCTGACTCATTAGGCTCTGCTCGTTATGGTCGGTAGATTTGACTCGTTTAACTTGTTAGGATCGGTGAGCCGGACTACTTCAACTTCGACTAGCTCGGCTCGACCAGCTCGTTTATTATCTCTAAAGTCAGCTATATTTTTGCCTCTATCTACTAATTTTATGAAGATTAAGTCAATAAGGAGATCAATAACTCCTATACAAAAGGAAAAAAGATGGCTTAAGTAAAATAAGTCAACTTTAGAGAACTATGTAAAAAAAATAAATAAAGAAAAAGAATACAACTTTGAAAGTAGTTTTTGGTGAAATTAAGCAACTTGAAAGATCTCTTCTTGAAAGTTAGATGATCAATCAAAGGAAAGATGAGAATGTGGATGTTATACAAGAAGTAGTTATCTATCCCCATGAAGGGTCACTATTCATGGGGGAGTCTCAAATGGATGAGGAAGAAGAAATCTCTAAAGTTGAGCAAACAGAGAGTGGAGACAAATTATTGGCAGCATGCATTAAGATAGAAAATACTTGCGAAGAAGAGGAACCCCTCTTCTCCATGGTGCTTCAAAGGCTTCTAATTCTCCAAACACGAGAGAAGTAATTCCAAAATGAACCATTAGTTTTTAAGAGGTTAAGAGAAGAGACTGAGGACCTTGAAAGTCAAGAATAAGTCAATAGAAAAGGTACTAGGTGGGAGGAGCTCCACGAAAGATGTCTTTACATCCAAAAATGCAAAATTGGGGATAAAATCAAATTAACCCATGCTATCTCAAAGAGCAATCGAGATTATGGAAGAAAACACTTCGATTTGAGGTCAAATCCTTTTCAACTTGGGGAGGCTGATGTTCTACGATATCCATTCAGTAACCATCAAACTTGGAGATTTTTTAAACATGTTTATAGTACTTATTTTATATGTATCCATGGATAAAAGAGTACTGAGAATATTCATTGCGTTCATCAAGCAACTTAATATGTTTTAAAGATATTCAAGATAAAATATTAGTGGAAATTCAATCGCAAGTTTACAAGACTTATGGTAATTTTCCAAAACCGCCTTCAATCTGACCTCCGAGAGGTATATGACATATTCGACAACTTTATCGATTTTATATCAAAAAGTGATATTCCATTTCAAGCGGTTTAGAATAAGGAAGATTGCTAATTCAGATATCATTTGCTAAGTCATATAGGCCTAAAACAAAGGATTTGTTTCTACGTAAGAAGCCCTTCATTACTCGAACTCGAAGCACAAATTCACTCAAAAGAAGTGCCTTTAAGATAATTCATTGGACAATTGTTGCATGCAAAGACTCAACAAGAAATGATATTGAAGAAAACACCATTATATAAGGAACTAACGAAACATGTGATTTTGTTGGAACCCAAAGATTCCCTTTACTTGTAGATCAAACTAACGTCAATTGAAGGAGGTGTTTGAAGATTTGTTTCAATAAATCATGACAAAAATTCTAGGATTAAAGGATCATTAGAGTTTTCTTATCTATTTTGTTTTTTTAAAAAAGTTGATAGTTTATTTGAACAAGATAATTGTTGTTTCTCGGCTGGAGTATACCCTAGCCGAGATTGGTATTTTGTGTGGGTGTTTTTGTGATTTTTTTTTAATGTTTACCCTATTTATTGGAGAACTATTTAAGCCTCTTTTAAGGTGTTATTACGAGAAGCTTTGGTTGAATAAAATCCCTTTGGCTTCGGCTATTTGCATCTTTGCAAGAACACTGATCTAATGGGATTGTTGACAATTTGATTGCGTGTGGATCAAATAGTTTGATCTTTGTGAGAGTTGATCAAGTTGTTATTTCCTTATCGCAACCTTCTCATCTTCTTTCTTGTCAGGTGAATTTTTAGCAAGGTTATAAAAACCCATGAATTATCAAGTTGGATTGCTCTGTTTTGTTAAAATAAGCATTGAGGTTGGAGGTCGTAATTAGGCGATTAGACCAGCTTGCCTTGTTTTGATCATATCCTCCTCGTCCGAACAGATTTTGTTACGATATTTTGAGAGTTTCTTTTACACATATATCTCTTGGTGCTGCCCAAAAATCACGTGGAAATTCGATTGTTCATTCTAAATTTGTTTTAGTCAAATTTGCCAAGAATCAACCAAAATAGTTTTGTCGCGCCAATTGTAATCCTTGAATTCGGTTGCACATTAGTTTTACCATCCAAACCCTTTCATGAGTATGTTGTTCATATAAGTGTTAAATTATATGGAGAAATGTTGATTTAGTTAGAGTTCGTAATTTACATATTGAGACGTTAGATCGCAAACATTTTTTTGATATATATGGTTCTACAAATTGAAGATTTTGATTTCTTTGTTTTTTTTTAATGATTACTATTTTTTAATGGTTAATAGTTTTGCTTAACTTGTTGGCTACAACATAATGATTATTGTTTCTGGATAATAAAGAATAAAAATGCAGATTTAAATCTGACCCAAATATATTTTGTCAAGACCTTATAACTGAATAATATTGCATCTCAATAATTATATATAAAAACACACTTATCCTAACTTTAATTATTGTAAATCTAGTATTCCTGCACAATATGTATATAAAACAAAAGTGGAACCTCAATTTCTCTCCCTTAACATTAAGAGTGGTATAATTTAGGCCGGAGGGAGCACGGAAGTCTGTTAGGGCTACCGTAATTGCTCTTGAGCATCAAATAGTCGTGACCCGTAATAAAATATTATTGCAAAGAATAAAATGTAACGCGTTGTACCCGATTATAATCGTAAGAGTAAAGATAATATTATAGTGAGACCACTTATTTTATCAAATAAGTTAATATTTTTCATAAATAAAACTGAATATTGAATTTATTAAAAATATATGGAGTGAGGTTTGAGACTCTTGACTTTGAAGTTGGAATTTCACTAACATTCTTTAAAGTCATCATGGGGCACCACTCTTCCAAGCAAAGTCACTTGCTTCCCTTTTCATATTTTATCATCATTTCAAAATTATTATATATTTGAATTAATGTTGTTGTTTAATTATTACTCAAAAATAACATTTATTTTTGCCGAGAAACAACGTGTTTTTTTCTTTATACCAATGGGTCTAGGTTGATTTTCTTCCTTTTAGATACTTGGATAATTTGAATCTTTAATTTCGAAAAGTAGTAGAAAAAAATATGTATTTATGAACTCACATTATACCTCCCGACTATGAGGCTTCAAGACATGAAATTAGGTCGTATATGTTCCATTTTTTTTTTTGATCGATTGGTTCAGAATTACAAGACAACAAAAATTCTTAATATTTTCGTATCTAGAAAGAATTAGATTTACTTTTGAAAATCCTTCGATGATTGCAGGTTAACTTCTAGTAGCTACTCGACCAACCCCAACCATCTTCTTTGTAAATAACCATCTTAATTGATGCGAGGCAAGTTCTAGCATGACTCTAGTTATAAGGTAAGTTTAATTTGCTTTCTTTTGATCTGACTAAATGTAAGACTTACCGAAAAAACATAGTATTCACTATAAGAGTGGACATAATCGAACTTGAATTGTTTGTTTGAGTTGGATTTGATGGTTTTGTCAAGGTTCAGTCTGATTATCAACCCTATCGGAACTATAATAGTTTTAAAAGTAGTAAAAAAATTACGGATCATAAATTATTTAATATAATTTATAATTTAAGCAAAATTCTATTTAGACTGATCCAAAACACAAAAATAATTCATAATTCGACTCAAATTTGACCAAAATCCCACAAAACAGGTCCGATATTAATCATAAATATATATTTTTAAAATATTATTGTTTATTTTAATTTTAGAACCGAATAATAAAAATTGTGCGGGTTTAGTTGCGGAATCTAACTGTTCATATCCTGATTCCTCCGTTAATACATAGTTGGCTGTTTTCTTGCAGTGCCTTTGAAATTTGAATTCACAATGTCTGTGGTCTTTTAATATACAGCAAGTGTTACTTTGATAGGTAGTAATTGGCTAATAAAAGAATAAAATAAATAAGATTAATTTAAACTGAAGTATAATTGTAGTGTATGAGTAATTATGAAATTATTACTAAATTAAAAATAGCTATCTTTTATTACGGAAAATATAGCTCTCGATGTATTTCTCTACACCAACCTCCCTCCCCCTCACTCTCTCTCTCTCTCTCTCTCTCTCGAAATGCTCTCTGCTCTCTTGGTCTTCTCTTGTTGGCCGTAGAATTCATTTCAAGGAACAGAGAATCTCAGATCTGAGCTTAGCTTCGCCATGGATAATGAATTCTTAATTTTCCACTCCGCGTTTGGATGCTGAGAAAATGTGCGGAGAAGTTGCAGTAGCGTAGATAGCTATTAGCTCTTACTCTAATTTTCTTCCTAACTGCGGACGTTGGTGTATCTCGCGGATTACTACTCCCAGGCGACGGACGTTCCAGGTCTGTTCTCTCTAATAATAATGTATGTGATTAATTGTTGCTTGCTGTATGTGGTAATTTACAGTTGCATGCTGGGGCCGGGGGGTGGGGTGGGGTGGGGTGAGCGATGGTTCATTTCTGCTTCGCTCAGACTCGTGTCTTCTCCTCGCTTTTCTGAGAAAACCAAAACATTTTTCTATCTGAAAAATTAGACGAAATTTCATCATTTCTTTCCTTAATTTTGTTGAGCTTCTTGGTGGTAAAACACCACCCTATAAATGCAGGAAGAAAGCATTGTGGACGTGATATTCGTATAAATTGTGATTAAGAGTGGCTGTTTCAATTTGACGATTTAATGAAGATTTTACTCATCTCTGGTATTGGATTGTAGTAGACTCTTCACTTTAATTATTAGTGAGCCAATGGAAAAGCCGAGGCAACGGTTCTCAAATCAAGACCCCTCTTTGTCACCCACTGCTGTTAGAACAAGGGAATGGGAGGATCCGTTGAGATGGACTGATTACTTGGGCCCAGATATGACTTCACCAATGACATCTCGAAGCTCAAGAAATTCGGGTTCTGAAGCACATGCGCCTAATTCAACTGGGTCACACAAGGGTTTCAGTATGCAGTGGATTAGCCAACTCATTGAAGTTGCAGATGGACTTATGGCTAAAATGTATAGACTGAACCAAATTTTAGACTATCCAGATTCTGTGGGAAATCTGTTCTCTGATTCATTTTGGAAAGCAGGTGTTTTCCCCAATCATCCTAGAATTTGCTTGCTGCTCTCGAAGAAATTTCCTGAGCACCATAGCAAATTACAACTTGAACGTGTAAGAAAACCTTCTCTTTTTTATGGTATTTAATTTTTTCTTTTTTCTTCTTTTGATTGCATGAACTATTAAGTAGGTGATTTGTATAGCCTTGAGAAAACACTTGTGCAGGTTGATAAGGTTGCCTTGGACGCAATCAATGATGGGGCAGAAATTCATTTACAGAGCTTGGAACCTTGGGTCCAGGTACAATATTAACTTAGTTCTTCTTGTATTTGTTTACCCAAAATTTTGCTTCAAAATGTCCCTCAGTATGGTTAGTTTCTTAAATTATTGTTTTTTTCCTCGTTTCCTCAGTATTTTTTTTATTAATTCATAACTTGTTTATTGATTGGTCCACAGTTCTTTATGTCAATCTCATCAATGACCTCACAAACATTGTGAATTAAAAAAACGATCATGGTTTGTTAAGATCTCAAATGGATGTGAGGTTTTTGTTGAAACCTAAGGTTATTCATGTCTCGAAGAATATAATATCCTAGTGGTTGCTGGTTAATTGAAATAATAATAAAGATAAATGAAACGGCTTCGGCTGACGTACAGTATTAGCTATTTATGCTGATATGTTGGATAATAAAATTTTGAAGAATGAAATTTCATTAGTATATTTAATTGGTTTAGATTTTTTGAATGAATTATGGTTCTCATTTGTTCATACTATGACATAATGCTTTGATCCAACTTATATTATAGTTTGAAAACATAGCATGAGTACTTTGTTGACAGTTGAACGTTTTGTGGATCAGCTGCTTATTGATTTGATGGCTTTTAGAGAACATGCTTTGAGGCTTATTCTGGATCTGAGTAGTACAGTTATCACATTGTTGGTGAGTTTCAAAAACTATCTCCCATAAATGCAAGTCATGTTTTTCCGTTCAATTGGATTTAGTCTATAAGCTGACTGCCTTCGGAAAATGACTGCCTTTGGATAACACCAAATGCATATATCTCTTTGTGCCAGAACCGTATGGGCTAAACTGAAATACTCTATAAAAGTAGTTCTTTTCTATAGGGGTGTTGAATTTCTTAAAAAGAAAAGGGAAGTGTAATATTCTACATTGTCTTTGTGTTTAAAGAATGCTCCTCTTTTAATTAGCAAGTGAGCATAAGGTTCTCTATGTATGCAGAAAAACTATTCAGAAGGTTTTTATTCTTGGTTGGAGAGGAGTCATGAGGTTTTTCTTGCCAGAAGTTCTTGATAACTAGTCATTATTTGTCAGAACAAAAATTACGAATGTATTTTGGGAAACTTTCTAGTCGTTAAAATTTTTGGTCACTTGTTGTCCTTCACTAGGTTTCTCATTCCATGTTCAACAGTTTCTGATTATAGACATCATAGTTTCAGAAAAAAAATATCCCAAGGTTTTATAATGACATCTTTGATAACTTGAGCTGATACCTTACAGCCCCATCAGAACTCGGTCATATTGCACGCGTTTATGGATCTGTTTTGCTCCTTCATTCGAGTTAATCTTTTCTCCGACAAGGCAAGCTAACTTCTTTATTTGCTACTATTTCTTTCTCTCCTTTTATTCTTTTTTTTTTTTTTGCATGAAATCATGAGAAATTTTATGCTCACAATAATGTGTCAAGTTGCTAATATATTTCCTTTTATGATAGATTCCAAGGAAAATGATGATTCAGGTTTATAATCTTTTGCATGCCATGACAAGAAATGGCCACGACTGTGATCTTTATCATCGGTAGGATGTTTGTACTTTTTATAAGTTCTTGATTACTGGCAGTTGGAGGTCTGATGGCTTTGAAGTCATCATTATATCTATTTCATAGTTACTTTGTTTCATTATACATAATGGTTAATAATATCCTCTTTCTCCAGATAATAAAGAACTTGATGGTTAGTTTGACAACACAACTGTGCTACATTAAAACGATCGGTGCTGTTTTAATTTTTTCACTATCTTTATAGTTCAACAAAGATTAAGTTTTAGAACAATTTGTAATTAAGTGTTGTGTATGAATCTTATGTGCAAATGATTGCGAATTTTACTTGTTTGTGTTGGGATATTTCCCTCTAGTTCTTTTGTTACTGCAATTCGTTAAGTCTTTTGCTGGTCAGTATTGATGGAAATTTTATGCACAAAGACCAAAATATAGCAATGCAATGGGAGGTTACAGTTTCGAATCCACTATTGAAGTCATTTTGGATATCAAATTAGGCATTCTTTCTTTCCTAACTCTGATAAAATGTGATGTGACTATTGTTAATGTAGTCCAATTTCAATGGTAAGACAGCAAAACTTTAGTATTTTTCTTTTTTCTTTTCTTTTTCCTCGTCTCCTTGCCCTTTTTTTTGGAGAAAAACCGTGCTATGTTCTGTAGTCTTAAGTTACATGTTAAAAAATGTCTTTTCCATTATTACAGGCTGGTTCTATTCATAGACTCCTATGAACCCCCACTAAAAGGGCTACAAGAGGATCTTAATTTTGTTAGTCCACGCATTGGAGAGGTTAGTAGTGTAATCCCGTAATTTTTGAAATCTTTCTTTCCATAGCAAAATCCTTTTTAAAAATTCTCAATATTAAAATATTTTTTTATTTATATTTTTCTCAAATTTGGACTTATTGTTTTTTGTTATCTCTTTCACTTTTTTTTAGAAATCTGAGACGTCTTCACTAAATGCTTTTATTATTTCAAACTCACTCAAAGACGTGAATTTAATAAGATGATAGAAAGTGAGATGGTAGAATTCACTCCAAAAGATGGCTTAAAGAGTGAGAGAATCTCCCTTATATTTATATAGTATCGTTTACTTTGGTTCTGTCGATGTGAGATAAAACCTGCACACGCGTCTAACGTGATATGTTTTTCTTTCCTTCACGTATAGTGTGTTTAATCGGTACTCACATCGTACAAATTTAGTTCTGATACCATGATAGAAAGTGAGAGGGTAGAACTCGCTCTAAAAGATAGTTCAAAGAATGAGGGAATTTCCTTTATATTTATGTAGATTTGTTTACTTTAATTCTGTCGATGTGGGACAACACTCGCTCACACGTATAGCGTGATAGTTTTTTTTTTCTTTCACGTCTAACGTGTTTAATCAATTCTCTCATCGTACAGATTTAACTTTGATACCATCATAGAAAATAAGAAGATAGAATTTACTCCAAAAGTTAGCTCAATAGGTAAGGCAATCTCTCTTATATTTATACAAGACCGTTTATTAAGTTCTGTCAATGTGGGACAACATCCGCCCACATGTCTAGCGTGAAAGATTTTTTTTTTTATCTTTTATTTTTTATTATAATAAATATCTTGTAGAGGAATGGATTACACTTTTTTGCTGCCATGGCTTCAATGTAATTTTATCGGTCCACTGGCTCCTAGCAGTAAGATTAGGTTTTTTGTATGACAGTTAGATTATATTTTCCTTGTACTTTCAAATACATACCTTTTCTGTTGTTAGTCACTTCTTAATTGATTGGTTTCTCTTTCAATTTTTTTTTCTAGTTCAAATGTGTTTGAGACATTTATGTAGTTAAATTATATATTAATTTGTGGTATTCATTTACAATTTACTGTCTCAGGTATTGGAGGCTGTAGGACCTATTATCTTCCTGTCCACAGATACAAGGAAGCTCAGAAATGAGGGGTTTTTAAGTCCATATCATCCACGTTATCCAGACATACTAACAAACACTGCTCATCCAATGGTTATCACTTAACATGATCTCTCATAATTATTATATCTCTTCCCATCGCTGTGATGACTAATATTTTTTTTTTGCTACTTTGATTTACTTTTCTTCGAATTAACCGTACTCTCACACAGAGGGCACAAGATCTTGCAAATGTCACTTCATATCGTGACTGGGTATTATTTGGATACCTTATCTGTCCTGATGAGCTACTACGTGTGACCAGTATTGATATTGCCATGGTACATCCATACTTTGTGGAATTTTTGATACATTGATTTTAATTTTTTGTTTCTATTAAATTAAACCTATCATATTCAAAAGTCTAAATGCTCTCTAGTGCTGAATTTTTTCCCCTTAAATTTGTCATTTCCTACATGACCATTGATGGGCATGAAAATGCTCCACTGAAATAAAACGACGAAAACATTACCTAGGAAATAAAACACCAAAGATCTGGTGGATACCAGCCTGGAAAATACAAGTTATTCGAAAAAGTGATTAGTATAGATGACCTTGCTGTAAACTTTATTTATAATCTCCTTTATTCTCCCAATCCTTCTTATTTATAATGCATTTTCCCTCACTTTGCACAAATCATTCCCTAACAAACGTTGCACCTCACAATTATTATTTCTGACGCTACCTTTCATTCACTTCTCAACAACCATCTTCTCATTCGTCTGGCCAATGCCTTGTATAAATCATGAATGGTTCCTTTCCTAATATGTAGTCCATCGTGTCTTTTAACATTTTTGTATTTACAATTGATTTTATCTCCTTTTTTTCTTTAGAGATCAATTGACAAGTTCACTAAAAGATTCTAAATTATCATAATAATGTTAACCTGGGAAGAAACTTCTTTTATTTTGGTAAGCATGATTTGCGGTTTTGAGAAGCAAAGGCAATCTTATTGGTCTTCTTGGATTGAGATAATATAAAACGTACAAGACCAGGGATGATAAAAAGTTGATAAAACTGTGGGTTGCTAAGTAATGCGAGGAGAATGGATAAAGAGCATCTGGAAGACAACAAAAGAGGGAGAATGATAGTTTGGTGTTATCATAGTATATAATATAGTAGTTTGTTACTAGTGAATTCAAGGGATATGAGAAAATTTTGAATGATGGGAGACATCTATAAATAAGAATAAGTTTGAGATATGGACAAAGCTCTAAATAGGAATAAATAGACAAATTATTCTAAATTCTTTAGAATTTATCCTTCTTGTTTAGTTCCATCTGATTGGAGGAATACTTGTATAAACTAAGTGGTTCTCTTTGCACTTTTTTTAGAAGGGTTTTCCTCTCTTTCTTGTTATTTACTTTTATCACTATATATCGTTTAAAAAAAAAAATTAAGGGAGAATGCACGACTCTCGAACACGTGTTTGATATAATTGCTTTGTCTATCCATTAAAGTGCCTTCCAGGAGTTTCTCTTTTGAATTTTTGCCCGTGCAAAGCTTTCCCTTTTCAAGATCCTCATTACCATTGAGTTTTTGACCTCCCAATATTTTGAGACATTATCTATAATTCTATCCCATTTTTTAACTTCCTATATTCATCAGGGAGATTGTTGCTGACTAAGAGGATTCCATAGAATTTCTTCCATTCAACTTAACGGTGGTCTGTTGGACAGTATGGTTTTCTAAGGGCTAAATGGTTTGAATGGGATTATGAACGGTCAATGTATAAAAGGAAAATATAAGTGATAACGGCATAGAAAGGAAAGAACTAATTGTAGCAGGTTTTCTTACAAAAGCTGACATTGAGAATGATGTGAAATATTTTCTAGAAAATTTTTATAGTAAAGAATTTTTTGAACTTTTTTTAATATGATTTAGGTTCATTTCAGTTGTACATTCATGTTTTAGACTATGCATACCGACATTTCTTAAATCTTCTATCTTGTTTTCCATGGAATATAAGTTCTTTCCAATATGATGATCCAAAATATTTTTTCTTTACATCTTGTCTTGTGTATTTTCATATTGCACCCCTGTTACAGGTTGTGCTGAGGGAAAATTTAGTCCTAACATTATTTAGGGAGGAGGTGAGATGACCTAATTTATATTTCTTGCCAATATTCTTGCCTTTTAACTTAATTACTTGGTATTTAAATTTGAGTAACCATAACCATGCAGTGTCTGTATTTGCACGAAGATTATCAATTATATGTTTTGCCGAGAATACTGGAATCAAAGAAGATGGCGAAATCAGGGCGGACAAAGCAGAAAGAAGCAGATCTTGAGTATAATGTTGCAAAGCAGGTTGAGAAAATGATTAGGTATGAATGTGAGTGTTCTTCTTGCTATTCCCATTTAGTTTAAGTGCTAAAAATTTTGCAAGCAAGGATTTAATCTCTGATAGTGTGATCTTTCCACTTTTGATGATATTGCCGTTAAATGTGCTGTCATCTTCTGATTCTTTTTCTCGGAATGCCTTTCTTAATGCATGATGTTGCACCTTCTGGCTTCAGAATAACACCCCACCAGAATAACCCCCCTGATAGTGTTCAAAGACAAAAAAAATAAATTTCTTCGATAGCCATGATGAAATATCAATCATCTGCTGATCGATAATTTTTTTCTGTCTGGTGCGATGGAACACAAGTTGGATTAGCAAAAATTGATATAGTTTGGGAAGAGTAGCTGTTGTGTTTGCTGATTTGAGATCCTTATTTAAGTTTGTCGATTATTTGATTATTGAAGAGTTGTATTGATAGTCAAAAAGCCATGTTTGCTTTAGTGGTATTTTTACGTAGAAAAAAAAAACTTTTAGTTTCGGGCAAATCAATAAAAAGGTTGTTCAGATTGAATAATAAATTGAAAAAGAAAATATGAAAATGGGACTCATAGATTTATGGGGGAATTTTTTTTCGCAAAAAGGTACAGACAATAAAATCTACTATGTAAAAATCAAAATACAATCGTGAGTTTTGAGATTCTAATTTGAATTTATAGAATAAATAAAATCTTAAATGAGATCTTAACGTAAGTCCTTCGTCCAGATCCAAAGAATGCCGTCACCAAGCTTAAATAATCTTCACATTATCATGAATTCCATAAACGAGATCCACAACGCGCATGCTCATCAACTCGACCCATAAAAGAATCATAAACACTGAACTATAACAATTTCTATTTCGAATGAATTCCATCCTAAGGATCTTATCTTTAAATTTTGAACAAATATTTCTCTTCCACAAAACATTTCAAGGAGATTTGCATCGTAGATCCACCTATTCGTCCTAAAGAAATATACAAATCACTAAACTGTATAAATCTATAAAGATAAATTTAACAATTGATAGTAAATAAGTTTAAAGAACACTTAAATCACAATAATAACATCTTCTTAAAATTTCAATGAATCGTCATCCAAAATATTTGAACTAACATATCATGCAAATTAATGTGTCTTTTAGAACTCTTTACAATTTCATTATTGTTATTTTGTCACAAGAAAATGTCAAAATATCGATCGACGTGATGAAAATCATATTCAAAAATCTCATCGTCCAAAAAACACAGTTTTTAAGAAAATATTTGAATAACTGAACCAACATCATAACGAATAACCCAAAAAAGTAGATATCCCAAATTCTAAACATTCTGCCCAAATTTAAAATGTTCAAAAAAAAAATTATTACAATAGTGAATATGTCCTAAAATATTTAATTAAATCTTCAATACAATCGTAGATATCTCAAAATTCAAATTTAATATGAATTTTAATTGAAAATAATTCGTAAAATTAAGATATTTTTGTGATTTCTAATTTAACACGTGATACCAAAACAAAATTACCGAAAAATTCACAAATCATTCCAATAAGCAGAGTTTGAATTTTTAACCGAAAATAATTGAAAAAGTTTAGATGATCTTGGAAGATCATAATTTTTCTAAAAAAAAAAAATTCTTCCGGGCAAGATGAAACTATGAATATGAAATTGACGTTAAAACAATCAACACTTTGGCAACAAAATTTGAACTATGGATCCAAAGTGTAAAATCCACTTGTGAAAAAAAGGCAGAATTGACTAGTGTTTCTGCTCAATCATAGAAGAGCAGAATGGTAACAGCCAGCTCTCTAGTGCAAATTGTAATGAGACAGGGGTTGATGGATCTGTGCTTGATGATGGCCCACAATGAAGTTAAAGGCAAAGGTTGTCGACCTAAGGATGGAACTTGTGCAAGACGGCAACTTCTAAAGAATTTGCTCAGACAGCCTGCGAAAACAGGCTTTGATATGATTGAACGGCTGGGCAGATTGGAGAGTAAGCGTTGTTTTCTTCTCACTGGGGAAGGTGTCGATATGACCGTGCAGAGCGACCTACTTCTGCGTGTGGCATTGATTGAAGATGCTCACTCAACGACGATAGATCTGCCTTTTAAGGAAGGAGGGACAATGACAAATCTTCTTCAAAAGCAGAAGACGATATACAAACTTTGACACCACTTGTTAGAAATCAAACAATAAACTGAAAAAGAAAATATGAAAGTGGAACTCATGAATTTATGTAAAAAGCTCTTTTAGAAAAAAAAATCATGGGTAAATGATAAAATCTTCTATGTAAAATATCAAGTACAACTGTGAGTTTTACGATGCTAGATTACTTGAATTTATGGAGTAAAACAAAACTCTAAATGAGATCGTATCATGAGACCCATCAATTTAATCCAAAAGAATTCGGGTCACCAAAATTTAACAAAAAGTATAATTGATTGAACCTAAATCTTGGGATTCACTTTCATTATGATTGTTTTGTTGACTTAAGAAGAATGTATGAAATTCTGCCCAAGGCTTGGTTCTTACATGGATGATAGAGCATGGTAAGATTGGTTGGCATGCCATCAAATTTAAAAAAAAAAAAAAACCCCTCAGTACTCTCTCCCCTCATTAGTGCTGTTTCCTGAGAAAATGAACACTAAAGGAATGACTATCTACAAGTTACCCTTGCTTTGCCTTTTTTCGGAATCAAACTTGTAAAAGGTTTTCACGTACTTCTTCCTTTTTGAACTCTATTTATGTATTGGTGTTGTGAGAAAAGATTTTCTAGCATGGGAAATTGTTAAATTTTAACGAAACTTTTGACTTCTGGTTAACAGAATTCCAGGTGTTTAGGAATATATTTGCTCAATTCGCATCATAATGCTTTGCATTGTTAAATTTTTTGTTCATTTTGCATCGGAAGATATCGGTGGATGTTTGGAAGGTTGTCTTTTTTCCGCTTCATTTTTTTCCTGATTTCTTAACTTCTGATTTTATAAAGTTATCTTCTTATAATAATGGGTTAGATTTGGAGTGACAGTTAAATGTTATTGGGGTTTTAAAAATTTTTTGGGGAAATATTTTTTTATATATCTAGGTGTCCTCTCAAGTCAACTTAGCTGCATTTTTTTAAATTTGGTTAAACATCAACTTCTTAGTCCTAGTCTAGAAACATCTTGGATTATGACACGCAGTTAATACAATTTAATATTATGATTCAATAAATGCACGCATGTTTGACCATTAACACAGGGCGTTCGACACACTCATTTCATCAGGGTCTGTATTTCTGAAAGTATCATCTAAATACTATTAAGACATGGCATTTGCGTTTGACACACTCATTTTATCAGGCTCTGTATTTCTGAAAGTATCATCTAATTACTATTAAGACATGGTATTTGATAACACTCATTTGTCTGAATCTTATAGTGAGGTACAAGAACAAGCATTTGTATCATGTGATGGCATACATCATGAGAGGAGAATATTGTTAAAGCAAGAGATTGGAAGAATGGTGCTGTTTTTCACTGATCAACCTAGTTTATTGGCTCCAAACATTCAGGTAAATCATTATTGTTCAGATGTGCATATTTCATTATTATTGCTAATGATGCAAATAAATTTTTCCTACGTTTTTTTTTTTGGGTGGGGGGTTGTTATGGTAAAGGAGGTTATTTGAAGAGAGAGTAGAGCAGAGAAGAAAACTAAATCTCTTACATGAAAACTAATGTCTGAAAAGTGATACATCTCTGTTGTCTTACCACTGCTTTAAGTGTTGGACTTTTCCTCTCCTGGGGTAGTGTGCATTATGGGACAATCAGAGGAAGTCCAACAGTACCCAATGACTTCATCTCCTGGGGCAGTGTGCATTTTTGTGCTATGATAAGCAAATACTTCAGAATTAAAACTTAAAAGTCAAAACTCATGGGACAAAGAGTTTCTGTTTTTTTTGTAACTAAAATGTAATTATTATCAGGAGAGAGCATATTATCCTCCTTTCTTTCTTGTATGTTCTTTTTAAGAAAAGTTAAAAGGTAACACAACAAAAGGATGTAACTTTTTAAGAAACACATAATATCTGCATTAGTGAATAATTAACACCACAAAAACCCAACTGATCATCGGCTCAAAATATAATATTTTTTTATTAAGTTTTAAATATCATTCCATATAACACATTACATTAAGCATTTTTCATGATATATGAACCATTCCATTAGTTTGAAGTTATTTTGTGGACAAGGTTCTAAATTAATTTTCTGCTGATACCTTTCGTTTGTTTTGTCCTACAAAAGGTATTTGTGGATTCATTGTTGTGAAGAAATTGTAAATTTTTCATTTAGCTGCAATGAACTTCTTTTTTGTTGAATTGTTTATTATAAATCATGCATTTTATTTTTTGTGATAATTAATGTCGCAGATCTCAATTCTGTTTATATACGTATGTATGATTTATACAGATGGTGTTTTCTGCCTTGGCTTTAGCTCAATCTGAGGTGACGTGGTATTTTCAACATGTGGGAATTGCATCCTTAAAATCTAAGGCTTCCAGAATAATACCAGTAGAAATAGTACGTAAAGTTACTCTGACATTCTTTATAAAGTAAATGATTCTGTACCTCACTTTAACCTTTTAAATGTTTGTCTTAGGATGCAAGTGATCCAACAATTGGGTTCTTGTTAAATGGCATAGACCAGCTATGCTGCTTAGTGCGAAAATATATTTCTGGTGAGTGAATTTGTTTGTCAATAACTCTTAATCTTTGAGCAGAGGTTGAGATAGGTACTAACCAGTATATTAACTATTCTATTCCTTGTAATTTTACATTTTATGGGTCAACTCTGACGCCTTTGTTATAGAAATAGCCACTCCAAAGAAAGAAATAATCACGTAATTATTCTTATCTAATCTGTTCATATTAGTCACAGATAGAAAAGATTAATCTTGTTAAAGTTGTATCTGATGGTGATAAAAATGAGCAAACTGCATAGGTATATAATTACTAGGGCAGCACTTCCTAAGCAACCTTGTCATTGACATACATAATAGTCATGATCTATGAAGTATTGTCATTGCAATAGAAAACTAAATCATCTATCAAAGAACAGTTAAAAAAAAGATATAATTGAGACACAATGTTGCGTAGAAACTGATGTTGTGAGATATATGCTCAATTATACCTTTAAAATCAAAATTTGTAATAGAACTCGTTTAAAATCTTGCTCGCAAAACTTAATGTGAATGAACTAACGAAGAAAAAGTGTTTAGTCTTGCAATGTCACAACAAAAAAAGAACTAAATCAATGATAAATAAAAACATAATCATTAATTAAAGAATAAATAAATTTTTAAGCAGAATATGACACAATTGGTTAAAGGATCTCTTCTCACAAAAGATAGATGTAAAGTTCGAGTTACCTATGATGAAATTATTAGAGACCGAACCTTATTGTTGGGGGTAAGAGACCCACCACGTTATGACTATCCGGTCGAGGGTTCTAACCGGTGGAAGGTTCTGACTGACAAGAGGATTGAGGGTTTTCCGTCGCACTTCATTCAGTGACACTTCACTCGGTGACACTTCATTCAGTAAGACTGAGGTAAGTGGATAGTGTGGAGGAATATGGTGACCAATTCTAAGCATTAGCGGCTCGGATCCATGGCATGGATCGTGAAGCGATTTTGGGTATTTTTATAAACGATCTGCTGAATTACAAGACGATGTCCCCATCATGAGACCCACTAATGTATTTGAGGCACTAATGCTGGCCCTAAACTATGAAAACAAATTAAGTGAAGAGTACATGAAGAGACAATAGAGTGGACTCTCTTCTTCCTTGGGCACCAAGAACAGGTCAAGAACAACCTACCCAAGCCCTTAGCTTACAGCCACGAAACGAAACGGGAGGACAAAGGGCAGTGCTCACAGCCACAGAAAGAACGAGGCGCCGAGAAGCTCAACTTTGCTTCGAGTGTGGCGATCAATGGCATGCTAACCATCGATACAAGGGAACACTAAAAATTATGGAGGTTGAAGAAGATGAAACTCTAGAAAAAGACATGCAAACTGAGGAGGCTGAAACCCTGATGGCCTAGCTATGGCCGGCGTTGGTGGCAACTCTTCTATTGGGCTCCTTACTCTACCAACCAGTTTCAATTTTGATTGACTCTGGTGCAGGTTATTCCTTTATTAGTTGGCACTTAGTGTATCGGCTGTAGCTCCCTCTATCTCCAGTTAATACTTTCGTAGTCAAAATAGGTGATGGATTACAAATTTCGTTAAACAAGATTTTCCAAAACCTTGTTCTCAATATCCAAGATGCTGTTTTTCATCTAGAAGCTTTTCTTTTTAACATTCCCAGCGCAGATATCGTGTTGGGAATGGACTGGTTCAAAAAATTGGGAACATTTCAATCCCACATCGAACAACTTTGGATTTCTTTTCTTTCTTCGGATGGTTTTAGGTGTTTGACAGGCTCTCCATCACATTCTATTTAATAAATATCTTTGCATTCTTCCATTAAGGAAGTAGTAATAAATTAGATAAGAATAATCACGATACGATGTAGCAGATATTTTTTGTGCGAAAATCATTCGACTTCATGGTGTGTCGAGGAGTATTGTAAGTGATCAAGATAAAAAAGCAACTTTTGGAAGGAGCTATTTCGTTTGCAACAACTCGTTTACGTATGAGTTTTTCCTAGCACCCTCAGACGGACGACCAAACGGAGGTACTTAATCGTTGTTTGGAAACTTACCCGTGTTGTTTCACTTTGGAACAACGAAAAATGTGGAGCAAATGATTGAGTTGGGCGGAGTATTGGTACAATACCAATTTTCAAAGTGCAACGAATATAACTCCATTTAAGGCTCTCTACTGCGAGGAGCCACCAAACCTTCTTCGTTATTATGGAGGTAAAACCATAGTGGGATCGATGGAGCGACAGGTAAAAGATAGAGATGGCCTTCTCCATATTCTTAGAGAAAATTTGCAACGTGCTCAATCCTGAATGAAGAAAATGACAGACGCTTTGTAAATAGAGAGACATTTCGAAGTAGGCGATTTGGTTTGGCTAAAACTACAGCCTTATTGCCAATTTTCTGTTGTCAAAGTCGAAATTACAAGTTGGCGTCTCAATATTTTGGTCCTTATGAGATCTTGGCCAAAATTGGATCGTTGGCTTATCGTCTTAACTTACCGAAGGTTCCAAAGTTCATCCGGTGTTTCATATCAAAATTGAAAAAGGTAATCGACCTTCACACCATTTCATCTAATCCAGTTATTTTGAACTCAGGATAAGCCACTCCCGTGTGTGTTTACCCTATCTAGGGGCTAGATAGAAGGACAAGAGTCAAGGAAGAAGAGGTCTTAGTGCAATGGCAAAATTCCTCAGCTGATGATGCTTCGTACACAACTTCATTACCCTCATTTCGTCCTTGAGGACAAGGTCTCTCGGAAGGAAGAGTAATGATGTACCACCAACAAGGTTTTTCGATAAATTCTACAAAAGAAGGATAAATGTGAAGATTATTTGTCGAATGATTATTCTGTTTGTAGTGGGAGGTGTTTTGGTAACAGACTGACAGGTTAGTTAGAAGAAAGAGAGTATAAGTAGGATGAATTACGAATATTATTGTTTCGTCAAATTTTTTCATTACTGTTAATATTTTTTTTTTCGAGGAGAGTATTATGGTGTTTGGTATTATTTTTCCCTTGTGTTTGTGTTGTTCAGTGTACAAAGCACTGGATTTTGGCTAAATACAGCGGGAGAAGAAGGGCCACTCATCACAAATGTATAAAAAGATCGAATCTAAAGCACAAAAAGAATTTACTCTCCGTCCTTGCTTTCAGCCATTTGAAATTGTCTTCTCAGTTTAACACCTTTAAATACTCCTTTAATCCTTTCAAATTGCTTATCCTCTCTATCTAGGCTCCTATAGCTCAAATTTGCATGTTTGGGCGTAATAAATTTGGAGATTACACTTAATTTAGTGAAAGATCGTATTCTCAATACATGAATTGATACTTCTTTTCCTATTTTAAGAACTAGAAGATATTTTCACCTTCTAAAAATCTTCACAAATCAGATTATTAATCCCTCTACAACTGGGAGCATTTTCTAATAAATAGAAATGTTAATGGAGAATGAAAAGTTCAAATTTAAGGATCAAAACAACTTTTTGTTTTTGAATTGATTGGTGCCCAGTAGGTTAGTGCTACAATGTCGACCACAAATTACTTAGCACCACAACGCTCCTTGATATTTTGGTTGGAGCCAAGACACTAAGAGCACAAGTGCAATGCCCCACAGATTTCAAAAATCTGAGTGGGATGCATGGTTTATTTAATCTTGAAAATCAAAATTTCAAAGAGTGCAAAAGGATGCTAGGTCTAGAAGATGAATGTATTTTGGCCATACTCAAACCCTAAAATCCAACCTATTACTTATAATTCATCGGGTTGGACTTGGCAATATAGTGAATTGATGGGCCCAAAACTAGATAGGAGAACTTAAATTATGTCTTAGGTTTGAAGTCGTGCTCCAAGAATTTATTGGACTAGATTGAAGAAGAACCAAATTATGTGATGAAAATAATTAAAGAGACTTATAAGATTGGACATACACTTTACATTGTATGCTTTATTTTATTTGGTATCAAGGAAAATGAACAGGCAGACTTCTTACTACAACCTTGATGACAAGATCAATTTCAAAGAGTAGTAATGTTGGGAAGTGAATGAATGAATAATTTAGGAAATAGTATTAGGGATATAATTAGAATGAAGGGAGAATGAGATAGGTATTATTGCTTCGTAATAGAATTCTGCATTAGGAGTTAGAAAATGAGCTCTTGGGGGGTTTCTCGGTCTTGTGGAGTCGGGTATCTTCTGAGTCTAAGCATTTTTGTTTTCACTTGTGGTGATTAGGGTTTTTAGGTTATTTGCGTTTTTCTCAAATATTTTGTTGTGAGATTTTGATGCTCGTCAAATTACTCTTAAATTCTATCTCATAATTATAGTACGTGCAATATAAATTTCAAAATTTATTAGATAATCAAAGATGTATTTTATAAATTATAAAAGCGGACTAATAAATAATTAATCAATGAAAGTTATTTATTTATTACATAAAAATTGTTTTTGTTCATTGGCTTATTGGGCTTAAAAATCCCAACACTATAATCCAAACCCTACTCTCAAGTCACCCATCAATGCCGGGAAACTTTACAATATTTAGAATGACAATAGCTGTTGCATACATTGATCTGACATAGCATTACTATAATGATCTCACATAGCATAACTATGTAAAATTTTATCCTAAAAGGATCTTGAAGTTCTTCCTATCTAAAGAAACCAAAGAGTGATTAAAACTCCACTTCTTTGTGAAGTCATAAGTTTCTGTTTGAAAAATGTGAAGAAGAGGTGAATTCTCAAACTTCCATGCTGAAATCGCTTTGCACAAAGTCGCAGTATCTACACTATTTGTTTTGCTATGTCAAGGAGACTGACAATTTTAATGTTTGTCATGTTTTCGTCTTCTTTACAGTGATATTTTGGTTTGTGTGCAGCAATACGAGGCTATGCATTGTCATATCTTTCTTCCTGTGCTAGCAGAATCCGATTTTTGTTGGGTACTCCAGGAATGGTGGCTCTTGATTTAGATACAGGACTGAAAGGACTTTTTCAGCAAATAGTCCACCATCTTGAAAACATACCAAAACCACAGGGTGAAAATATTTCTGCAATCACATGTGACCTCTCGGTAAGAGTCTTGACCAAACTCTGTTGACTATGCATTGTTCTAGTCTAAGATTGTGTCAAGAATCTTCATTATCAATAAACGCATGAGGTTTTAACATTTGACTGAAATGTTGAGCACTTACATCTTTTTTTTGCAATTTAAGGAGAAATTTCTCTCTCTAAGATCTTTATTAAATTTCTTGAATTTTAATCCACATTTAGTTACCGTTCTCTCTTCTTTTATGCAATCCCTTTTTATATAAAAATTATAAAATTTCCATTGCTTACCAGGTTTTTCGAAAAGACTGGTTGTCAATATTGATGATTGTGACATCTTCTCGATCATCTATAAACATAAGACATTTGGAGAAAGCTACAGTCTCTACTGGGAAAGAAGGCTTATTATCAGAGGGAAATGCTGCATATAGTTGGTCCAGGTGCGGC
The DNA here is from genome assembly GCA_022433055.1 of Begonia peltatifolia. Lineage (NCBI taxonomy): Eukaryota > Viridiplantae > Streptophyta > Magnoliopsida > Cucurbitales > Begoniaceae > Begonia > Begonia peltatifolia. The sequence goes on along the minus strand of CM039519.1, from coordinate 773,277 downwards.
TAATTTCTCATTACTGAAGAACTATAGAAGTCCTCACTAAGAACTAGTAGATATCATTACGTAGAAGAGTATTTTATAAAATATTGCCCAAAAAAAAACAAAGGTGCTAAATCTCAATACTCCATGCATAGTAATTATTTTCCCTAATTACTATTTTACTAAAGCCTTTCTTTATTTACATAGAATGGATTTAACAGAGTTTGAGGAGGAAAATGCTAATACGTCAATGGGACTTTCCATGGGAAAGAAAGATGTGTTATCTCTTAATACTTGCCCTTTACAAACTGTTGGATCTGACTCCTCTCATGGGAGTATGTCTGTTAGTTGATGTTAAGATTTAAATGGTATGCAGATCATACCATTGTTGTTTTTTTCCTTAAGAAGTGTTGGTCAATTTCTAAATGTTTTGTTTTTCAATTAAAGTCAATTGTGGATGATGTTGATTGTTAATTTGTAAGTTGTCTCATATGTTCTTTGATTTCAATTTTCTTTCCCCCTTGTAGATGTCTGATCTAGATTCCTTGGTACATTATCCTATATTTTCCCGACACTGGATTTAGCCTTTTTCTGTTTTGATAAGAAACGGGCAACAATTCTTGTTTCTTACTAGCTTAAGTTGCAAGATTACCTCTTGTGAAAGAATAATTTCCAAAAGCCGATCTTCTATCCTTTGAACAATGTCCTTAGTATGATTTTAATACCAATGTATTAAGTAGTCTACCTTTCACGGCATCCCTTTTTAGATAGTGAAGAATATTCATTACATCCTCTATGTAGCTTGAGTGGTCCATGTATGAATTTGCCTACCGTGCTCAATGAATATGCCATATCGACTCTTGTATGTGAAAGACAAAACTATTGGACCAGATCTTTTAACCCTTTCTTCTGTGGGGATTTGGGTTTTTTTTCCCTAGTTTTTTATACAGTTGGGACGGGTGCAGTGTTGAGCAAGTTTTGTTAGTTCGATATTATTTGTATAATTCACTTTTAAAGTACATCTTTTTAACAGATAAAAAAGCTAGTTTAATTAATAAAAAGATCGTTATTTCTTAATTTAGAAAATAATAATAATAATAAAAAGATATGAGTGGGACAATGTTTAAAATAATTATTCTTTAATAAAAGATATTCAGGTCTTACAAAAATCAGATTTGGCGTGGGGGGAATGTATTAGAACATCGTAAATCACATTTAATTGATAATATTTTCTTTTTGAGACTAATAGGAAACAACTAACGTAATTTAATATTTTCTATTTGAGACAAATAGGAAACAACTTTTAGGTGTATACCCACACCACCTGAGTCCTTGCTGGTAAGAGAAGGTTCTCATATTTGTTGGCCGAATATTTTCTTGTTGTTAATATCTTCTAGTTTTGTTGTTAATGTCTAAAGACCTCCAATTTGATTAACTTATGGTAGAAGAAGAAAGAAGTAACAACAGGCAGCGCAGTAGTGCTGCTTCTGATGCGCAACTTCGCTGATTCACTGTGTAAATCACAGTTTATAAGTGCTGTAACACTTTATTTTAGTGCCGAGTCACTGTTTAATTGCACAGTTTGTAAGCATTGTGACGCTGGGCGGTTATTTTATGTGGTTTCAGTGTATTTTATTGTGTTTTGGTAGGTTAATTAAGTGTGGGCAGTTGTATTTCAGGAAGTTTATAGAGAGATGTGTGGTATATTTAAGTGAAAGGGTGTTTTTATGTGTAAAAACTAAGTTGGTGTGGATTTCTCTTAGGAGAAAAATTTGTGTTTTCTTATGTTTTACTGTTGGATATCCATCAATATGCTTAACCTTTTTGGAATACTAGGGTAATCCAAATATTACTTCCACTATGGTATTCCCTTCCAGTTTAGAATCCGGTTGCCTATATTTACTGCATCTCCCGACTGTTTTGTGCTATTATCTTCCTTATAAATCAATTACATCCCGTTGCCTTCAGCAGTTAGTAATAGAGGAACAGCAATTCATATTCTTCTACTTGCAGATGTGTTGATCAATTGGAGTTGCAATTATCTAAACATGGGAGTTTAAAGAAGCTGTATTTTTACCATCAGCACCTTACAGCAGTAAGTAAGCTTTAAACCACCACCCTCTTCTCCTTGGACTGCGATACAGCAACTAGTGACTTAGCAGTTTTATTTTGTTATTTCCACCTGTAGGTATTCAGAAATACTATGTTTGGCCCAGAAGGACGTCCTCAGCATTGCTGTGCATGGCTGGGGGTTGCTAGTAGTTTCCCTGATTGTGCTTCTCCAGTCGTGCCAGAGGAGGTTAGTGATTACTAGCTTCTCTGACAAGATTCCAGACATTAATCGCCATCAGAAATTAGAAAACACAACCGAAGAGATGAAATCACTTAATCAAGGGACCTACTGATAGATATTTGAGATGTTTATTGCTATCTCAAAACCTAAATAAAATAAAAAAACTAATTAAAATAAGGAAATAGAAAATAATAATATAGAAAATCTAATGGAATCGTGGTTTCTCCTGCCTCACAAATTCCACCCATTCACACTCATCTCTCCTATACTATCTCTCGTACGAAATATCTACCCACATTTCTTGCTATATCTAACACATGTTGCTTACGTGGCTTCGTAATCATAATTTGCCCATATTTGGGTAGGCATATACTGAATTGGGGGAGGGGATCATCTTTCTTTATCTATGTTTTTCACCTAATGATAAGAACAATTAGGAGAAAGAATAAAATGACTGGGATAAAATACCTGAATGGATTAGATTGCTTTTCAATGAAGGGAGATTGAAACAAATGTGATTATTACCCATTGACATATCACTTTCTCTTCATAGACTCGTAAACGAAATGACAGAAGTCACAGAGCTGTTTTGTTGAATATGGGTTGATGAGTTTCATAAACACTAGCTCTTAATTGGATAAAATAGTTAAAAAACATTTCTACCTCACCTTCTTGATCGCACATCTTCTGATCAGAAACAAATATGAGCTAATGGTCGATAATAAAAACTAAGTAGAAGTTGGCTTTGATGGTGCTGTATGCAGGTGTCTAAAATTGGAAGAGATGCTGTACTTTATGTTGAATCTCTCATTGAGTCAATTATGGGAGGATTGGAGGGATTAATAAATATTCTTGATTCTGAAGGAGGATTTGGAGCCCTAGAGACTCAGGTTACTTTAATGAAGTTTTTATAAATACAAGAAATAATTGGACATTGATCTTCATTCACTTACTAATCATTCGTGCAATGGACTTTGATGACTCGCAGCTTCTTTCAGAGCAGGCGGCATCTTACTTGAATTATGCCTCTAGAGTTTCAATTCCTTCAATAAAATCTCCTAAAGGAGTTGCTGGTTTTCCTTTCCCTGGTCATGAGAGCTATCCTGAAAATAATGCTTCCGTCAAAATGTAAATCATTCAAATAGGTTCTTATTTTCTTATTAATTTCTCAAGATCTTTGCTATCTGTGGTTTATTATTTTAAATTTTTGCTGATGTCAGGTTAGAAGCGGCTATGCAAAGGTTGACCAATTTATGTTCAGTGTTAAATGATATGGAGCCTATATGTGTTCTGAACCACGTCTTTGTGTTAAGGGAGGTATATATTCCGTGATTATTTTTCCCCAATGTTAATCACTGTAATCTGTTTATTTTCGATAACTTAAGTTTACTGTCAATTCCTTTTTTTGTTAGTAAGGTGCAGCGGAATATTTGTTTTGAAATTGAAACAGAAAAATAAAATTACAAGGGAGAAATTATTCGAAAAAAGGAAAATTGTATTAATTCAAAAGTATATATCTCCAAAGCTTACTACCTGATTTTTTAAATAGAGTTACAAATGATAATCTAGAGAAATAATTACTTGAGAATATAATCAGTTTAAGAAAATAATTAACTAAGTAACACTTTATTAGGAATCTAACATACATTATATGTACTGAACACTCAGTTTCATAATGCGTTGTGGAAAATATTTTAATCATAGATTTTGCTAGATGGAACCAAAACTCAGCACATCTTATCGTTGTTCATCTAATCTCTTAATGATTAGGTTGTGACTTATTTAATTGCAAATATTTACTTATAGTCCTTTACCTTGCAAATCTTTATCTTGGAAGCAAGGTTGAAATCCTGACCTATTAATCAACTTGACTGTTTTAGTCCTTGATAACCCACAGAAATTATATTATTGGAGAAAGAATAAAGCTGTTGATCTGTTTATGGTGTTTATGAGTGCTCAATATAACTAAACAATATTACCTTGTTTCCGTTTTCCTTAAAAAGGAGAATACTCATTTGCTAACAACTAGTGTTTGAAAGCTTTCTCTTTAGTTAATTTACAAATTATATTTCTATGCATTTATACTTATATTTTAGATCTCAAAACTGTGAGTAGTGGTAACAGTGTCAAAGAATCAGAAACTAGTTAATTCATGCTAGTAAATGGTTGATTTCTCCTGTAACTTGACCATCCTTATGTGCAGTACATGAGAGAATGCATCCTTGGGAACTTTCGAAGGAGATTGCTTGCAGTTCTAAAAATGGACAGTGATATCCAGCGACCTTCTGTACTGGAGTCACTGATTCGCAGACATACCAGCGTTGTCCATCTTGCTGAGCAGCATGTTAGCATGGATCTCAGTCTGGGTATCAGAGAAGTTATGCTCGCAGAGAGTTTCTCAGGACCAGTTTCATCTCTTCACTTATTTGACAAGCCAGAAGAGCAACAAACTGGTTCAGCTGCTGAAGCTATCTGCAACTGGTACATAAACAATATAACCAAAGATGCATCTGGTGCTGGAGTTCTATTTGCCCCATTCCACAAGTGCTTCAAGAGCGCAAGGCCTATTGGTGGCTATTTTGCTGACTCTTTCACTGATAACAGAGAATTTCAAGCATTTGCTCGAATTTTTGGTGGCTATGGAGTAGACAAGTTGGGGCGGCTACTGAAAGAGCACACCGCTGCACTTTTAAATTGCATTGACACATCTTTACGATCTAACCGTGAGGCATTGGAAGCTTTTGCTAGTGGGATTCATTCCGGTGATCGAATTGAAAGAGATGCATCTTTGAAACAGATTGTTGATATAGATACAGTGATGGGATTTTGTGTTGAGGCTGGAATAGCATTAGCTTTTGACCAGAGTTTAGCTGAAGCAGCTGGAACTGTTCTCGAGGAAGGTGCCCCTTTAATCTATTCATTATTAGCTGCAGTGGTTAAGTACATACCTGATGAAGTACCTGAAAAGAAGGACATCAAGAGAATGAGAGAAGTGGTTAACATGGTTGGCGTGGTCAGTGATAATGATTCTCAGAGGGTGAGATCTATCTTGGAAGATGTTTATAGCGCAAATGATGGCTCATGGAGCTTATTACCCTATTTATTTGCCACCTTCATGACCTCAAGCATTTGGAACTCCACTTCCTTTAATGTGGAGACGGGTGGCTTCAATAACAACATCCACTGCTTAGCAAGGTGAGCCTGCTTTTACTTTTGTGTACCAAAAGAAAACTACTGCTTTTTTTTTTTTTGTTTTGTAATTGCATTCTACTGGAATTCATGCATAAGCCCATTTTTCATACTAGAATCTAATATTATCTCATAAATTCCTAAGTTCCTAAAATGCATTGTCTTGACTGCCAGTTATCTACTTCTAATCATCATGCGACTAGATTGTTCCTTCTAAATACTTTTCCATTTATTAGTTTTCTTTGGACATAGTGCCTTGCATTTTCCTCCACCTTTTGCACATTGCATATTTCTCTTTCAATATATTTTTTTAATAGGAAGGAAAAAAAAAAAAGAAAAAAACTCTTCCTTCTAGTAGTAGATTGATAAACTAATCAATTCGATCTGTATACTTGATGAAAATTCATTACATTTAAGTATGATTGATGACATTATCTACAAATGGACGAAGATTAGTTTACTCTGAGCAGTTTATTCTTTCCTTTAATTAGTCTAATTTCAATTTTTTTATACTAACATTAACATATTATGTTGTATTTGGCTACATCTTTTGAGTTCTTACATTTTATTTTGAGAACTATCTTACTCCAAGAAGATAGATACCCTATTTTTCTGATGTTTACCCTTTGTCTCCTTGAACTACCTGCTATTAATCTTCTTTCTTGAGTATGCCTTTTTTATTTTAAATCACAATGCATTTGGCAGGTGCATTAGTGCTGTCGTTGCAGGAAGTGAATATGTAAAATTAGAACGTGAACACAAGCAGAGACAATCATTGTCAAATGGCCATGCTGCTGAAACATTGGATCCTGAAATTTCCATTCAGTTTTCAGCGGAAGCAAGCATAAAGTCAACAATGCAACTTTTTGTGAAATTTGCTGCTGGTATTATACTAGATTCTTGGACTGAAAATAACAGGTATGATGATAATTCCTTAATTATGCATTATTACTATGAGCTTATATGATGTCTTTGATTCCTTTGCTATGATAATATTTATTATAAAGGAAATCATTACATCATTATGATACCGTTTTCGTTTTAGCTGATTTTTCTTTTACAAAAAGTTAACATGGGGCGTTCTAGTCTAAATCAAGACTCCATTTTGATGCACTAGTCATTTTTGTAATAGATTTTTTATTAAATGCAAAATATTACAAGAAATAGAGAGTAGAACTTTACCGAAACAAGAAACATGTAGTGAAAAATAAATTCTTTTCAATTGAAAAGAATTATATTCTAAGATAACTTCAAAATGCTTAAAAGCTATAAGTCCATTTAGTGATAAAAGATTTAACCTTATCTCATAAGTCGTTATTACGAGCCTTATTCATAAAAATAATTTTATTTCGATGAAGCTATCTATTCAAAAATATTGCTACAATTCTCAGTCTCTAAATTAGTTTTGTTGTCGTCTTATATGTTTGCTCCATAATAAATGCATTATTGATGAAACCTTCAATATCAAGATAAATTCAACATCTGAATCCGAATCCAGAATCGTTTAACAAACTCACATTGAATCATAATGTGGGGGCTATCTTAATCTTGAGCTTTACATAAAGAACAACAATGAGTAGATAAAGCTCAAGAGGGGTTTCTTCAGTTAGTGCTCAATATCAAATTTATTCATTGATTAAAAATATGTATACATGAAGAGAATTTAAAAAACATAAAACTAAACTAAGAAACAAAATAAATACACATATATATAGATACAGTTCTAATCTCTATAAATATATGGAACTTAATAAGTTAAAGTTATCTACACATAGGTTAGTCAGTAGCATATCTCAACACTCTCCGTCAAGTTGGAGCAAAGATGTTAATCATGTCAATTTTGACTAGAAGATCTTCAACACCCTGCTTGTAGATCTATTTTGTGAGGACATCTGCTGGTTGTTTAGATGTAGGAACATATGACATACAAATCTCCCCTCTTTCGAGTTTTTCTTTGATGAAATGACAATCAATTTTTACATGTTTTGTTCTGTCATGTTGCACTTAATTATGAGCAATACTAGTGGCAGACTTATTGTCATAAACAGTTTCATTGGCTCATCAATTCCGATCTTTAGTTCTTTTAGAATACTTATAAGTCAAATAACTTCACAAACTCCTTAAGCTATTGCTCTAAACTCAGCTTCAGCACTGCTCCTTGCCACAATATCTTGTTTTTTGCTCCTTCATATCGCAAAGTTACCCCATACAAACATGCAATAGGCTGATGTAGACTTTCTGTCAGATTGAGATCTTACCCAATCTGCATCTATAAACACTTTAATCTGCTTGTTTTTGTTTTTCCTCAACATAATGTTCTTGTCGAAACTTCCTTTGAAGTAGTAAAGAATTCTGTATACAGCTTTAAGATGATTTTTAGCTAGATAATGCATGAACTGACTTACTAAGCCGACAACAAATGCAATGTCAGGTCTGTATGAACTAAGTAAATTAGTTTTTTAACTAATTTATGATATCTGACTTTGTCCACAGGTACCTCATTCTTATTTTGATTGAACTTCTGATTAGGATCAATAGGTGTTGAGGCAGATTTGCATCCGAAGAGACCTGTCTCTTTGAGGAGATCGAGCACAATTCTAGTCCACTATCTCGCTGCCTTTGTCTTTAAATTAAGGAATTCTCTTTGTTGTTTATGCCTTCTATCCTCTTCTATACAAAAAGTTTGGTTGAAAGAGGGACGTTGACTTACTGCCATGTAGCGCCCCTTAAATTCTTCTCTCCTTCCAACATCCTTGAATTGGAATTGCCGTTGCTCCCATTGTGGTAAGATCGATTGTCGGCACATGTTAGCTTAGCTAGGTTTCTTGATCACCTCCTTCGTTCACAGACAGAAAATTGAATGACTTTACATGCTAGGATGAGGCTGCGGTTGGAGAAGAAATGTTGATGTTATAAAAGGAGTCTGGTCAGAAACTGAGAGCTGAATAATGGTTGTGGTCAGGGTTAAATAGTAAAGTTTGGTATAAAAAAATGGTGTTTGGCAAGGGACGTGTGGGAATGAGGGAGCTGATAGCAGAATGAGTTTGGAATTGCAAGGGTCTGATTGCAAAAAGACGATCGGAAAGGGAGTGGTCGAAGTAAAAGTGTGTGGTCTGAGTAAGGTGCTGAGTTTATGGAGCTGAGGTTTCTGGCGAAGAAAAAACAAACTGACAGGTTATGGTTGGAAAGAAAAGTTCAGGTTGGAGATTAACGTTAGGTGGTCAGAGAAAATTTTTGGCAGAGAAGATTGTGTGGCCGGAGAAGACTTGGGTTCCCTGGTCAAAGAGCACTTCTGAGCTTGCTAGGGTCGATGGCATTCTGGTTAGTCTTGGTCAGTGACGAAGGCAGCTAATTTCCTGGCAGCCATGGTCGGTGACAGCTCGCTCTCTGATCATCGTTGACAACGGAAGTTCACTTAGTTACAGAGAGCCGTTCTATTTTTATAATAGTTGGGACACTGTTTAGTTCTAAGCTTGCACTCTGGTCCTAGGTGACTATGGAAGTTCAATTAGTTACAGAGAGCCGTTCCATTTTTGTAATAGTTGGGACACTGTTTAGTTCTACATACATACATGTTGATTCATGTTGTAGGACTGAGTGTTTTAGATACATGTTGGTGCGTGTGTGTGTGTAGGACTGAGTGTGTTACACACGTTGATGTGCGTGGGATAAGAGAGTATCTGAATGTGCATAATTGATTGACTGGCATAACTAATGTTTTGTTGCTTTTCAACAGATCTTATCTTGTTCCGCAGCTTATTTTTCTGGATCAACTTTGCGAGATCTCTCCCTATCTTCCAAGAAGCACTTTAGAAACACATGTTCCTTATACGATTATACGATCAATTTACAGTCAGTTGTATGGAAATTCTCCCACTATGCCATTTGCATTCGTCGGTGCATCTCCCCACCATTCACCTGCAATATCACTAGCACACGCATCTCCAGTTTTGCGACAGTCTCGTGGCAATCTAACTCCTCAGCATAGTTCAACTGGTTCGAGCATTTTAAAAGGATCATCCGATCATGATTCTGCGAGTTCACACAGTTTGGAGAATAAGCATCAGAATTTTGGTCGTTCTGGGCCCTTAGATTACAGTTTGAGTCGGAAAGGGAAAAATAACGAAGGCTCGACATCTGGTAACACAAGTCGCAGTCCATTACCGAGATTTGCGGTGTCAAGGTCTGGTCCCATGGCGTACAAGTAGGAGTTCCACCGGAAGTGTTTAATGTGATTGTGTAGTTAAAATATTATTTCTGGCTTGTTTCACATATTATTTGTGCGTACGATGAAATGTTTTAGTACATGGTCATATACATGAATTATGTTGTATTGAGATTCTCTGGATCCAGCAGAAGCATGACTATCCAGCATTGGACTGCTGATGTAAAATTATTTTATTTTCTTAATTTCTGATGTTTGAAAATATGATAACTTTTATGTAAAAACCTCTTTCTGTCATTAAACATCGTTGAGTTCAGCTATTGGTTAGTGAATGCACAAGAATAATTTCTGAACAAGCACTCGACCAAGTGACCTTACTTTAGTGCACAAGAATCAAAAAAGGGTGGAAAGCAGGAACTCTTGAGGTGACATGTTGGTATGTCTAAGTCTGGTTGATGGATAATTTCATTGGACACTGCATGTAAAATAATATAATTTGTTGTTCGAAAGAAACATTATGAACGGACATGTTTTATTACTTGTTGTTATATATGCAAATAATTATGTTAAGCCTAACCCTTTTTTTATATGGGTAAAATGCAAAAACTTGGAGCTATTTATATATTAGATTTAAATACTTTTTTAGATAAGTACAATTTTTACTTTTTAGTTATCAATTACTGGAATTCTTGTAGTCAATTTATTTATAAAAATTAACTCGTGTATGTCAGTATTTTTTGTTTAATGATGTGTTTTAACTTGATGTAAGAGAACAACATTAAAATTTATGTAAGAAAGAAAACTTCAAAAAAAAATCAGGGACACGAAAGAAATTGAGGAGTATGCATGAGTGTTGACGTTCGAGTGTAAAATATATATTATACTAAAATATTAAAAACTGGTCTGTATTGCAACTGCGATAAATCGCAATGCATAATGTGAAACTAGTAAGTTTTACACGATCAAAAAATTTAAGTTTTATGATGAGGTATGTTAATCGGGTATAAATTATTTAATTTTTAACGTGACGTTACACTAAATGGACAAAATTTATGTCATATCGAGACCTACGGCTCTGCCTTTGCCTGATGGGGCAATGTTTCGTTGACCATTATTCTAGTATAAGACAGTGACTGCCATTGTTGGGAGGAATTAGTGCAGAGGAGGAGATTTTGTGATAATAATAAATCACAATTTTGACGTTTACTGTTCCAACATAATACAAAGGATTTTCATAAGTCGATTCACTATATCGTAGGGGGTGCTTAGGATGCATTTTTGGGCTGGGCCTGCAGGCTTTGTCTGGCTGGTGTCGAGCTGTGTAGGCCTGTGATACGCACGTTGGCAGGCTAGGTGCTGTGCCACCTTATCGCTTCATGTTTTGGTTTCTATATTTTGCTTCGTCCTCAACACTTGGCATAATTATTGATATTTGCTCATAGTGCAATGGGCCATTGTTCTTGCGCTTGAATTTGGTGTCATTTTGATTAACATCATTTCTCTCTCTTCAAAATGATCTATCCTCAAATTTCTTGCATCATATGAGGACAAGTTACTACCATTAAAATATGCGGTTATATTATTGTATTCACTTGGTAGATCGATCTTGTAAGCATTATAGTTGGTGCACTCTAGAACTTGGAAAGGTCAGTCTCCTTGCAGTTGTAACTTTTTTCTGTCGTTGGTTAAAGATCCTTTCTTTTTCGTAGATGATTTCAAACTCAATCTACGAGTTCAAAAATAAAACTTATCATTGCATGAAATTTCCTAACAACTTTATATTTTTTCTCCATGCACAATCACAAACTCATTAGTGAATAAAGTTAAAATATTTAATAGATTAAAATAATTAATAATATCAATCGGTGAATAATATCTAATAGAATTGTCATTCTTTAAATTGTAAAAATCTGATTTTAAGTTCCCAAAATATGTATCTAACTTTTTCTCATAAACCAAGTCGTGTGCAAAGTGAATTTTCTAATAAGAGATTTTGACATATTATTTATCAACCTTATACAGCTAATATGTGCAATATATAAATCAAATGGTCTTATTAACCACTCAAACCTATTTGACGTTTTCAGTTGAGTTGGAATTGATGTACTTGGTACGAGATTTTTTGCTTTTCAATTTCTTTCAACGTAGGAATTTCTCTTGAAAACTTCTCGGGATTTACATGTTTATTTTCCTAGAAAAGAAAGGTAACAATACTTCGAAAAGAAAATGATAAGTCATTAGATGATAAATAAATATTTTTATATAAAAGTAAAATCACATAACTTTTAACCGCACTTTTGTTTATTATTCTACTCTTTTTCCTGCTCAAATCTTTTTCTCTTTCTCTCTCGATTTTTCTCTTTTTTTCTATTTTCTTTTCTCTTTTCTTTTTACTCTTTCAAATAATTTCTTTTATCCTTCGCTTTTTCTTTTTCGGACTCTTCTTTTCATCACTTTCTTTTATTTTTCAGTCATAATATTTAAGAACTCTTTTGCGATTTTCTCTTGGTCTTTACTAACTTCTTATATATTCAATGGTGTTAGAACCACCATCATTACACTCCTTGAGGGATGTTCGGTTTATTTTCAACAAAACACAGGTTTGGACACCTCTTCATTTCGCCAGGCTTGTTAGGAGAAATAGAGCTCTCGGTAATGAGTCAGGTTGACAAAGCAAGATATTCAATTTCCACAATTTAACTCATTCTAGAAACTTTGAGATGTCAACTACATTCTTAATAAAGAAGAATTTTTATACAAGATCGTTAAGGCTACCAAAAATGCCAAAAACTCGTCGGGGATCAGATTATTTTAGGTTTTGGAATGTTTAATAAACCTTCTAAGCTTGTGCTTGCTTTTCAATTTATATTTCATCTTGAGAGACTCGATGATAAAAGATAAGGCTAGCTTGATGTAAATGATGTTTTGAAATCATCTCTCCTAATTTCTACCTACAATATAAACACTAGAAATAAGATTAAAAAACCTCCGGGCTTGATGATGAATGGTCGGATCCTGTGGTACATGTCATATATATATATATATATATATATATCAATATTTGTTCTTTCTTTTTTTTCACTTTAAAGTTCAATCATTGGGGATAATTCAATCTAGGGAGCGAGAGACACCATTTGATCCACCTCATATAGGACATCCAAATCGATTCCCACCTAACAACAACTATTTACGTGCATTTTGTTTTTCAGTCAGTCGCTTTTAGTCTTTCTTAATGAAAATACTTTCACGATGCATGAAACGTACATATAATCGTGCTATGCTAAACGTAGAAACATAATATCAGCCTACAATCATATCAACAATCCATTATCATCCAAGAACCACGTCGCTCTATCATTAGAAAGACAAATAATACAACATTAAAAGATAATAACACATCCTCGAATCATCAATTCATCCATTAACGTGTCATGATCAAAAGCCTATAGTATAACACATCCTTGAGCAATATCATCATCAATATAATGATGAACATACGAGTTAACATATTACGTAGCATATCGTCAAATAATACATTATCAATAATCAAATCCTCAAATAACAATAAGCATAATGTGATGTAGCTCAAAAGACCAAACACATGCAAATATCACTTACCTCAAAGTCTAAGCACGATAACGATCGCTTATGACAATTAATCTTTACTTTCGATCAACCTGACCATAAAGATTTGCAGTTTTGGGATGAAATAATATGATATGGTTAGGATTTTGTTGTTAAAATTTATGATTTTTACGTGGCACCAATCGACCGCTAAATGACATAGAATTCATCAAACGTCATCATTGGTCGACTGCTAAATCACTGGTTGACCACCACTATATCTCCAGTCGACTACTCTACTGTTCACACGAAAAGATACTCCTTTTTATTTATCAAATTCACAGCATATCACGTATGTAATTCTCATGTCAACAAATTATCTTTCTAACACTTCTATAACAGTAAAATAACAATATAAAATATAAATATGTCGATGTATATAAGGTTACTATTTATCAAAATTCTCAAGTGTTACATTGATCACCACTTTAAAGGTGTTTTATATAGTCTTGGTGCTCTGACGTTGGCTTTAGTGCCAACTATTAAACATTATAATACCAAAGTCCAAATTGATGATTTTAGTTTGATTCAAATTTATAAGCCATAATAGACGACATTTAGTTTGCATTAGTGAATTGAATGGTCTCTATTTTGTTTTTTGATTATTGATGTTTCAAAATTGAAAGAATCCACTCAAACTGAACTTAGATGTAACTAACAAAATCTTGCCTCAAATCCATGGGAAACTAGACCTAAACCAAACTCAAACCTAAGGGAGACCTAACTTGAGGGTCATTTAGGATTTGTTGCACCTTTTTTAATAATGATGGTGTTCAAACAAAAGCAACAATTGTTTGCTAAATTAACTACTTGAAATTTAATTTTAATTTCAAGTAGTTAATTTTTTGACTATTATTTCTGGAGAGTCAAATCCTATCAAAGCCCAAAAATTTAATTTTAATTGATATTTTTTTTTTTCTAAGGCAACTGAACCGAGTACTTCAATTTGGCTTCAATTGGATTGTCCATTTTCTTGCTCCATTCGATTCAGTCACAGCTTCCAAACAAAGCCTGCCCAGTTTCCAAAGCAAGCGACCTTAATAGCTCATGATGAAGACGAGCCTTTGAAATTGATCTGAATTTCCGGGTTCTTTCTCTCTCACAACGGGTTTCTTAGGGGCCGATCCCTTTTGGTATTGCTCTTGATTTCTCATTGCATGGCTTCCGCTCATCGCAATGGTAAATGGTTTGCGTTTTTCTTCTTTAATTGCGGTCAAATCAAATTGAACTCTTTTGATCTTCATGGTTGACGGATTTTATTGATTTTCTGAAGGAATGGTGGTCGTGATTATGGGAGTCAGCGGAGCAGGAAAGTCGTAAGTATTTATTTTCAAATTCCAATTTTCTTCGAATTGCGCTTTGAATTCCATTTCTTCGTCTTTCTTTTTCGTTTTGGGTGGATTTTAGATTCTGTGTACTGGAATATTTTTGTTTTAATTACCATTCTTTAGATATTCCCCTTGATTACGCAATTTTGAGTGAGAAATTAAAGGTAAGAAACTTCTGATTATATGGCTACCATTTCTGCAGAAGATCATGCCCTTAATTTTGGTATAAAGACCGACCACACCATTTCGCTCTGCTTAAGATTATTTGCCCATAACTCTGCTTTATTTAAGTCTTAATTTAGGTTATCATGCTTCACATATAATCATCATATTGTAATTTTTACAGTTCAAGTAAACATATTAAGAAGTTTTAGTCGAACACACTTGAAATTTTATAAAAATAGTTTCTACAAGTAAATTGATGAGGGTGGAAAATTACCTTCTATTATTCTATTCTCTAAAAATTATGATTACGGTCTGCTACCTTTTATTCTCCCCCCACAGTCTGCTCCACTAGCCACCATCCTAAACAACTTTGTCACCTCCGCCAGGAACACTCCCAAGTTTCCCCTCCGCGATATGTGTTCCCGAATGGAGTCTTCTTTCTCAGTATCCATCTAATGCTTAAATTGAGATTCCATCATTTTCATTATTTTTTGGTCAAGCAGAGGCCATCACATGAGATTCAATCCTGAACAACTCCTGTCTGTCAGTTGCTGTAATATATGCTGGTTCTAAATGTACATATCTACATAAGCTTGGGCAATGGTCTCAATTTCTACTATGTAAGCCTCTGATTTTGCATTTTTGATCCATACATGTCCAAGAATAATTCTAGTTCTACCTATTCCTCTGGAGTTGCTCAATCAATGACTTGCGGGACTATATTTCCATCGGTTATTGATCACACATCTCCATCAAACTCTTTTGCTAATTTTTCTTCCCGCGTAACAATGTTCTGAGTAACGTAGCTCAATGACAGAAAGTCTACTTCATGAGCAGTATTCATCCGTCTACTTCGTGAGCAGTATTCATCCAACACTCAAATTGAGTCTCTATCATTTCCAGTTATTTGTAAAGCAGAGTCCATTACATGAAATTCAGCAAATTCAGCTTTTGCTATCGTCTCTGCCAGAATCCTAACAGTTTCTTCCATTTTAATCTCAATTTCATTTTTCTCCATAATAGTTTAAATCTCTTGCTCTTCAATGAGAGAAATAGCTTTGTGAAATAATGTCCTAGCACCATCTGTTGTCATCTTTGTTTCAATATTAAGTTCCTTCACTGTTTGTCCCACAACAGACCTTTTAGGCAATAAAGAATCTGTCAATGTTTTGCATTGCTTCCCTCATTATTCATCTGTCAATGTTGTGCCACAAAGGTGGTAACTTTAAATTCAACTCAGAATAAGGTTTTTCCCTACAATCAAAACCCAACTAAATCACGTTATTTTTGCGTGAAATTTGCACCAATGATAGCCCTGGAAGTCCATTAAATCTCCTCAAACAATCTTATTCAAAAGCCTTGCGATCAAGAAGATATGATAAGTTTGTTGGAGATCGTCGCTGATTTGAAAAACAGTTTCGGATCAGATAAAAATGTCAACTTTATGGTAGATGCAACGTGATAAAATAAAGTCATATTGATACGAAATTTTCACAAATTTTCAATCTATGAATGAAAATTAAGTCTTCAAAATTTCATGCTAACGTTGAGGAGAAGATATTATGATGCAGAGAATATTCACCACTTCGATGGAATATCGCAGATGCACCCAAAATCGATAATCGGTTGTCTGGTGATAGACAATTCTAAACCGATGGTGATGAAAGTTATAGCCTCTTGGTAAAACGTCATTCTTCTTGAGTAAGAATTAAAGAGAAGAATAATAAAAAAATTTACGTAACTCAAATTAAGAATTATGGACACTTGAACACAAAACAAGTATCAGAAAAAACCACCAAGGAATTGTAACGCAAACGGAGACGAACTCCAAAATTGAACAAAAGTTTGATTTTTTGTTTTCACAATAACAAAAGCAGTCCTCCTAAGGTAGCAACAATGGAATGTAAATATCCTTAATAATTAGAGTTTGTAAAATAAATCAAAATTAAATCTAAAGAAAATCAACCTAAACAACCGGCTCCACTTATTAAATGCACACGAAAATGCATGCAATTTATTAAAACGCATAAATATAGATAAATCGGTCTTGATGGAGAGAATAGATGTGCCTTCATTTGATGTGGCTTCTTGGATGTTAATCAACTTGGTTTCTTCCTTGACGATCCCTTGTAGTAGATGTTTCAAAATCTCCATGTCCCTTGCACTTGGTTCGATCTCCAAATCATTAAGAAAGGATTTGCTCGTACATCAAGTAAACAAATTAGAAAGTCTCTTGGCTCGTGATCTCGTGAGTGGTCTTCAAAGTACGTCAAGATCTCGCACCTGATTTAACATGGTGAAATTTTCCTCTCTTCTATCTTGTGGTTCAGAATGAGAATCAGCAACAAGTGTCTTTGTTTCATCGATAGCATCCTTCGATTCTCTCAATCTTGTAGTCCTATCAACCAGTTTTCAAGGTGACAAATTTCTGTCTTCAACACTTGCAGTTGGCCTAAACTTTGCAACTGCTATCACAGTATGTGATTGACAGTTTTCTTCTACATACGTCCAGCTTTGCCACGCTATCATCCAACTCATCTTCTATATAAATTGAAGTTCTATCCCCTAGAATAGCCTCCCTGGAAAAACTGTCTTGCCGTTACCCTAGCAAGCACTCCTGCCCTCAATTGGCCATTCTAGTTGCATTTTTCATGAATACCCAACGGAATGACAAGTTCGACTCTCCCTTGAGTTCATATTCTAATTTCATTTCTAACAAAATGTAGCCATGGTTGACTGAAATTATTTTGGATTGTACCCAAAGTTCGTAGGTGTGGCACTCCCATAACCACCTCAGCCCCTTGCATTCTAAAGGGAAACATCTATTTCAAACTCCACTCATTATAGAAATAATTGAATTGCCTTGTGTTGCTCCCTTTCCACCTAGGTGGTGAATTGTCGCCGGCCACTCGACCCACGTTTACCTAGAGGGAGTAAAAAAGGCTCTCCCTCCTTGTGGTGAAAGTGGATACCCTCTATTATTTTGGGTTTCACTATAAAAGGCTTTTTTCCAGAATATTGATCCATTCCCCTACAATATCAACTTGTTTGAGACCCATTAGTTATTCTTGGATGGATCTGCATTTTCGGGTCCAAACTTCTGGCCAATGGCATATTTCAATTCCTTCCATTCCCCCCTGGTTCTTCTAGTATAATTCGTTTCAAATAACACCAAGCCCAGCCCTTTGGATGAATCCAACCTGAAACCCTCCAACTTCCTCACCCACACCTGCCAGCGCTGCGGGCTAAATGTGGTTGGCTCCACCTGTGATGGACTGGCTCCGTTCAACTACCGACGAAAACCAAGGTTTGTTTGTCTTCCCTTGGCGAGTGTCATGGACCCCGATGACTTGATATACCATCCGGTCCTCATAATCTTATTAATCATCGAGTAAAGAGACAATTTCAATCTGGGACATGCATAAAAGGAGTTGTTAAAACTTGACGTGGGAGCACACAAGTTATTTGTTATATTGCAGCTCTCACGAGTAAAAAAAAGATGTCTATTTTGCACAGTCAAAAGTTTAAGCCATTAAGAGTTGGTTCCTAAATGTGTTTTCTTTATTTAAAAATAAAACTATCTACAATCAGCAAAGTCGTAGTATAATATATTTATAAAAAAACTATTCCTATGTACAAATGGTTCTTCAAAGTATGCTTTTTAGGTTACATGAACTATTATTGTAGACTTATTCTTGGGAATATCATGTTTTTTATTTTCTGTACTAAAAATGACTGAAAATTCATGTTTTGGGAAATCTTTATGGACCTTCAATGGCCCTTTTAATTTTTTTTTAATCATCTACCATCTTGTACAATATTTTGTGATGTTTTTTATTAGCATAAAACAGATTCATTGAAATAATACGACTAAAAAACTCATGAACAGAAAAATAAAAGTCACAATCTGATGAAACACCGATTCAAAAAACACGAGTGACTTGCTCAAAAATGAGGACTACTTTAAATAGTATTTTCTTAGACAATGCTCAATAGTCTAACTTACTCCTCTTACTTTCTATTTATGAAAAATTAATCATAATATTAGTATAGCTAAATTACCCTCTTAGTATATTTCCATTAATTTCATCGTTGTCGCTGTTTTTTTTTATCTTGTTTAATTTTTTGCTAGTAACATTTGTTGGAACAGTACGATAGGGGAGATGCTCGCAAAAAAGATGAATTCTATCTTCATCGATGCTGATGATTCCCACTCACAATCTAACAAAGGTAGAATATGGTGGATCATTCTCGTGTAAAGCAGCACCACTATTATTTTTTTATCATCTTCCCCATCGTTTTCCTGGAAGAATTTAATTTCACCAAAATAGTTTTTCAAAATAGTTCCTGAATATAAAACTGATTATAGAAATGACATGTAATGATTTACGTTATTTTCTTCGATAAATTTATAAATCTTCCTTTGCCACTTCCAAGATGCATTATTTTTTTAAGAAATATTCTCGTATAAAGTTCTTCAAAACACTTTCGTTTACTCTGATTTTAGTTCTTTATTTAAAACTAGTTAGAAAAAATTTTCAAAGGCCGATTCAGAAAGAGATACCAATCTTAAAAGTTATTCTGTACTGCTTGCCGGAGGCATTAGTATTAAGAAAGATTCCCAGAATTCAGTCGATGAAAACGCATTTGGCTACATTGTTTTTTAACTATTGCTTTCACTTTCGTTTAAATTTTGTTTCAACATATGACAGAAAAAATGTCCAAGGGAATCCCTTTATCTGACAAAGATCGAATTCCATGGCTTGAAACACTTCAAAGAACATTACGAGAGCAAATGTCACACAAAAAATTGGTGATTCTTGGGTGCTCAGCATTGGTAAACAAATATCGAGAAATTCTTCGATCTTCAGATCCAAACTATGCACTAGGAAGTTACACAAGTGTTGTGAAATTTGTTCTGTTAGATGCTCCTGCCGAAGTGATAGCTTCCCGTGTCGAGAAGAGGGCAGCAGAAGGGAAGCATTTCATGTCTTCTAAACTGCTGCAGTCTCAGTTTGATTTGCTTGAAATTGATGAATCTGAAGGCATTCTCATTGTTGATGCCACTCAAAGTCCGCAATGCATTGTAAGTAGTATAGCATCATTGATTCGTCCACAGTGATCTTAGATTAATTATATTATTATTGATCATAAATATGATCAAGTTAAAAGATAGAATCAATAAATAGGAGTGACATATACTCATAAGAGGGTAACTTTAGAAAGTCTCCTTTCATAATTCTATAACTTCATACAAATATAATGTCTTGTTTTAAATGAACGAAAAACTTATTTTCAACAATTTTCACTCTTTTAAATGCCGTTAATTTTGCGCAAGAAAATATTTGAAGTTGCAGTCAGATATGCATCTCTTTTTTTTTTTTTTTTTTTGGGTAACAAAATATTTGTCATCGTAATTTGTTGTAAGAGAACGGTCTGTGACATGATCTCTTTGTGGATTATTTCAAGTTTTGCTTGGAAAATCAAGATTATTAAATTCAGATTGTTTTTTAAAAAATTATTCAGAATTTTCATTTTTATTTTGGTTAATGTTCTCTTACTTTTATATACTCATGTGTTGTCGGCAAGAAATGCACGATTGGCCACCTGTTAACTCAAATATATTTATAGAATATATTCTGATGTCAAAATGATAATTAAAAACGCTAGAAATAAATTATAGACTGAAATTTGCGTGTTATTTATAACAATGAAAAAAAAGTTAGAAAATAAATTAAATAATATGTATAACCTCAAAATAAAATAATAAATTATATGAAAATATTATATAAATAATGTAATAGATAAGTAGGTAAGAATGTAATTTTTATAAAAACTCAAAATTTTAATTACTCGTATAAATGAAAAATTTTGGTTTAAAATTAATAAAACAAAAAATCTTGATAACTAAAATTAATACTCCTCTCTGGCGGGCCTCACTCTATGCCTCCTCTCTTTCTAGCCAAGTGAGGAATAAAGAAGTAGGGGTGGACGAAATCTATTCGGTTTGATTTTAGAGTTGAACCGAATTGATTTTTTTTTTGTTCTTAAAAATATAACCAAAACCAAACCATCCAAGGTGGAAAACCGAACCAGAACCAGAACCGAACTGAAATTATTGGTTTGGTTCCGGTTCGATTTTGGTTTTGTTCCATTTTTTCAAAAAACTTAATATTCTTAAAAAACACAAATTATTAATTGAATATCAAATTAGATAAAATAAATAATTTAAATAATGATTAGTCAATTCAACTTAATAACTCAATCAACTTATTCATTTTTTAATAATACACTTCAATCACTAATTAATTTATCGAATAATCAAATTGTTAATTTGGTCATAATCTAATAATTAAATCATTGATTAGTTTAATTCAATAATATATTTACTAATTTACAAATTGAACCACTAGTTAGCACAATTTAATAATCTTATTACTATTCTGAAATTTTTTAATGATTTAATTACTTATTAGTACATTTTGATTTTAAAAATAATTCAATTATTTTTAAAATAACAATCGAAATAATTTAATTTTAAACAATTATAGAGTTTGAATTTTTAACATGAAATTAATGTTTTATTGGATAATTTCATAATAATTGAATAATTTTTCAAGTTAATTTTATTTTAATCAGTTTTTTCAATTTAGTGAGTTCCTAAATTTTATAACTGAAACCGAACTGAATGTTTTCAGTTATTGAAGAGTTGCTCCTAATTTTGGTCCCTATAGCTTCGGAACTTGACCAAAACTGCTCGATTTGGTTTGGTTTTTCGATTCCGATTCAGTTTTGCACATTTCTACAAAGAAGGGTTTTCCAACCCTTCTAATAAATTAACCATTTTTATTTAATTCATTTTAATTAATATTAAATAAAAATCCATTAAATCCTTATTCTTCAAAGGTCTTTTTTTTTTTTAAAAATCTTAAAATTTGAGTTTTTTTTTTTAATCCTCACAAATTCTACGATCTTTTCTGTTTGTTTGGAAACCAATTGTTTGTGTGAAAGTTAGGTTTGACCTTCGTGAGGCTGATCAAGCTTTCCTACTATTACACCCTTCTCATTCTAATTCTATTGAGGTGAAATCAGAGCAAAGTTGTACGAACTTTCATCCCTGAAGTTGGCGCGCTACTTCTTGCAAAGGTAGCTCTTGGAGTTGAAAGTTACTGCTAGGTGACTTTCTAGACCAACTTGTAACTTTTCGATTATATTTCTTCCATCCGACCGACTGATTCTCGCACTAAATTGTAAGGGCATGTTGTTGGCATAGAGCACGGGTTGGTGTCCAAAACTCACGTTAAGGTGACTTAACTTGTTTGAGTTATAATCTTCCCAAATTGGATCTAATTCTAAGCCAAGTGGTGCAATCAATTCTTTTACACCCACCTCCGTGTTGTCATCATCTTTTTAACTCATAAGCTTTAGCTCATTACTTTTGGATGGATTCTTCCACACATATTACTAGTGTTTCTTCCAAATTTCACATAAAGAAGATTTCATTGGACAAAGATATCGCGTTCTCAATTCAACTCTAAAATCTGCCAAGAAATGTGTTCTTTTCTTAACGGTTGCGACCTCTCCCATTTGGTGGAGCGTCAAACTTGGAGTTATAAAAAATAATAAGGAAAGAGAAAAATAATTTAAATAAAATGATTAAATTAAAATTTGAGATTATAAATAGAACAATATTACGTTTACCTATATTTTTATCTTCGAATTCTTAGCTCGTGGCAACAATTAAAAATGGATGAAATTAATGTGATAATTATAAATAATTAAAATAAATTTTAAATTACATCAATTAATTAGTGTCATACTTCGAAATAAAAATTAGAAGATAAAAGTAGATCTAATCATAATATTACTTTTCAAAAAATAATATCTTAGCAAAAAGGTAAGTTAAGGATAAACTTGTTGCCCTCCTTAAAAAGTATCATCATGAAAAATAAAATTGGATTTAATTATTTATTTTGTTTGTTTAACTTGTTGATTAGCTTAATAATAAAGCAAGTCATTACCTCGTTCTTCTTTATTTTACTCAGAAGCAAAAGCTCTCATAAAGATCTCTGCCCCAAAGTCCATCATTGAAATCTCCCAAGGAAGTAGATAGGATTTAGTGGGTCCAAATTTATCATAGAAATATACTTTTATTATTTTTAAACATTATTATTACACCCAGTTTTCTTTTCTACGTGATGAGATTAACAAATTTAAATTAAGGGTTAATTTGTCATTATTGATTATACCACAGTTTAAGATTATTATTATTTTTTAAACCTTACCCTTGAATTTATTATAAACTAAATTATTTCCTATATCCAACTATAGAAGCTGTAATTCTTTTAAATTTAAGTCAACCTACATTATGTAAAGAATTTAAAAATGAATTTTTATTTTTTTATTTTTTTTTTTGCTTTGTAATACTTTAATATTTCTAATATCTTAGATATAAATTTGAATAAAAATGATTTTGTTTAAATAGAAGAAAAACATTATTCTAGACTCTTAGCGTACATAGCTCCCTTTAGATTATTACAAAGACAGACTAAATAGTTTAACTATTGAAACCCATTAAGATAGGCTATAAACTCCAAACCCTAAGTCATCTACAATTTCCCAGTTTTTGACACCAAGTGTAATAATAATAGGTGCACCAACATGTCAAATTAACAAATCATTCCCTCTATAGCTCCAGGAAGTAGAAAGAGTTGAGAGTCGTGGGTCTTTGGCATACACAATGAAAAGGAAATCATCTAACACGTGTTTAAGTGTAAGATGGAGGTAACATCATGAGGTGTCCCAAGTTAAGCATAAGCTGTCATAAAGTGGTGTTGAGGTGTGAAAATACAAGATCAAACCTTTCAGCCTTATCAACATTAACTTAAAACATTAATAACTAACACTTTATCTATTTAAAATTCTGGATGCAGTTCCGAGAGAAGTTTATAACTCGAACGTCCACAAAACCCCGAACGCTAAGTCCTGAGAGGCTGCAACAACCTAGATGCCCGAACAAAGAGAATTTTACAAATCCAGTGCCCGCACTCGTACTAAACCCCTTAAAAATCACTCAATATTCCTCACTCAATTTACCATTCATCCTAACACAAATCCACAACAACAAACATATCATATTTCAAACATAACATACCACTTAAAAAAGCAACTAAATATTACAAGTATTCTGAATGTTAGATTTGTAAAGCCCAAAAATTTTTACCATATATTTTTAAACGTTATAAAACATTATCTTTTGAAAATTATTTGCCTAAGGGAACACTTTTTTATATGTATTCACATTTTATCCAAGGTGTTACATGCATGAGAAATCCTTTTACCATTTTATAAACATCCATAACTTTATTATCTCATTCTTTCACAAGTTTAATCCATGTACATAGTAAAGTTGTTCATAAACCAGATACGCAAACTAGATGCAAATCCTTAGTACCAAAATACATCATTAAATTTCAACCGACCCAGATGCAAAATTGCCATAACAGCGCCAATGGACTTACTTCTTCAGCCGCATCCTTCAATCAGATCAAAAAGCATGAGCATCATCGATATCTTCCTCACCTACATCTGGAAAATTCAACAATAAGTCGAATGGTTAGTAAGCAAAAAATGATTGGAGCATGATATGCATTTTCATTAAAAACGTTCAGTTTCAGTCTTTCTTTCTATTTTTCATTTCTTTAACTTTTCTATTTCGCATTGTGGGGCAACAGTAGAAACGATCATGTGTTATGCGGACCTATCATTAGGTCACTAGCATGGATAGGGTTTCCAAATTGAATATTTCTACATTTATTAAGATTTTTTATATTTTTAGGGATATTTTGGGCTACTTACCATTATTTTTAAGGCTTAATTGAATCCTACTTAAACACTCACTTTGTACCAATTTATACACGTTCAACCTAACTTTTATTTCATCTGAATCTCGCGAGCTGCCTTTTTGTTTCTGCAGAATCTCCAAGGTAAGGTTAAACTTAATAGACTTCGACTCTCAAACAAGTAAACAAATGGGTTTAAATACTTGAGGGAGATAGGTAGGATTTTCATTATTCTTAGGGTTTCTCCCTAGAAATCCTTCGATCATGATTCCTCTCCTCACCTTCATTCACTAACACGCGACAACTCTATGAGTAAATTAATTCAAAATTAAGGGATATTCGTCGTGAGCAAGAGTCTATGTACTAAGTACTCGAGGTAAGTAATATTTTATGCGTTGACCCGATCTACATCACAAAGTGATAGGTTAAGTAGTTTCATTACGATAAAACTTTGAAGACTTATTTGTTATTACATTACGACATTAATGACTTGATGATTTGTTTAATCTCTATGATAAGATGAGGTTATGATTGATAGTATGTTTTATTATTATACTGATGATGATGATGCTCGAGAATGTGTTATAGTATAGACTTTTGATTGTGATGTTTGTTAGATAATGTGGTTATATTGACGATGATATGGTTTGTTTGCTTATTCGATTAATGTAAGAATATTGATGTTTTTATGATACAAAGTAAGTTACGATTGAATAGAAAGAATAGACAAATTGATTCGATGATATGCTATATTTTGTATCGTATGTTTATGTATGATTTATGCATCATGAAAAATAATTTATGTTAAGAAAGATTTAAAGAGAAAAAAGAAAGACTAACAGAAAAGACAGACAGAAAAATAAAAAAATAAGAGAACGACTAAATAAACATAACTTTTGTTGTGAGGCGAGATTACGAGTTGGTTGTCCCATAAGACAGGATTATGATGTGCCTTCTCTTTTCTCAAAACTGAATTACCTCCAAAAAATAGACTGTATATTGAAACTAAAGTAAGAATAAAAGACCTAGTGAGAAAGAACTACGATAAGATTGTTTTTAGAGGACTTATCTTATTTTCTTCTTCTCCTTGTGTCTATATAATTATATTTGTAAACCATGGATTATGTCTAGCACTGAGCGATTGAGTATTCTCTAAGGATCACGTTGTTTGACTGAACATTACTGTTTAGATTTGCCTCCGGGTCATAACAAATAAGAAGAAGTTGGAGATACGTCTGAAATCATATTCAATATTCAAAGGCTGTAGATTGGAAGTTAAGAGACTTTACAGAAAATCAAGCAGAGGAAGAAGGGTTTCAACTTGGCAGCTTGCTAGTGGCTTGCATTGGAGAGATTGGATAAAAAAACATTTTATTAAAGGGATTTTAAGCAATCATGGTTTATGAAATAGGAGCACAATATAACACGAATAATATATCGCTCTAATTTGGGAGCATTGAGAGAGAACAAATCAGATGATAACACATTTCGACACATAATTTTTCAACGTTTTTTAATAATAGAGGTTCATTTGTTAACTGAGCATAATTCATGATCTGTTACTTTAGACTTTACTCTAACAAGTTATTTACTTTTATACTATTCAATATATATATATAATATATTAAATGTTATATGTACTAATTACAAATGAAAATCTAAATGTTATCTCCAGATAACTTTTCAACTAGTGTTATTTTGGATTTTTAACCATGCAATTACTGTAAATTTTTATCATTTGATCACTTGGCCAAAAATTATTAATTTTATATGCATTAGTTACAAAAATTCAATTCAAATTTTAAGCAATTTGACCTCGAAAAAATCAAAAATAATTACTAAAAAATAATTTATTTATAAAATCAACTGATATTACAAAATACTTAACACCGTTATTAAAAACTGTTTGGCAAAATGAATTGAAAATAAGAATTAAATCATAACGTTTAGGGTTTATAATAAAAAGAAACGCCAAAAGGGTTGAATCATCACCCATCAAACACACTGACTACATTATTACATAACCCACCTTTCTTTCTGCCTCCTTTTGTAGTTAAAGTAGTCCAATTGAAACTCACAACGAAGAACAGAGAGAAGAATGAGGAATCTCTTTTGGCCGCCTTTATTTATTCCCATGGCATTTGCAAGCTTTCCATTCACTTTTCTTCGTCGAAAATGCTTTATCCTTTGGTTTGGAGCTTTGTTTTTAGAGCAAGTATGGGAGCGAAGAAAAAGCTTCTGAAAAGCAAGAGCAATACCACCGAAAGCCACCCCCTTTTTCCATTGAAAGTAGTGAGAGAAAATCATTCAAACACCTCTTGAACTAACCCGCAAACTTTAGGGTTATTTACCACCTGCAAAATTTTCTAATCCAATTCACGAAAATAAATCTAGAACAAGATAGCTGACTCAGTTCCAAATTGCTATCAGTGTATTTCCATGGATTCTGGTACGTTTCTATTCAGTCGCGACGATTTGACATGGCCGGTTCATGATTTATACGTTGTTTCAGAAACTTTTAGGCACGTTATTTTCTAGCTACTCCTTTCTCTAAAATGAACAGAAAATATTAAGCATTGCCAAAGAAGTAGTAGATAATGGAGTTGTACCTTTTCTCTTTTCACAAAACTTGTTCAAGAAAGAGAGGAAGATTATAACAACTGAAACACCAGCAACTAGTCCAACGATGATTGCCAGAGTCTTCTCAATCTCATCGTCGTTGCTTCTTGCGTGTTCTACATAACCAAAACATTAGAAAAAGTTAGTATATGTCAATGCATATTATCCCTTCTTATTCACGCTCTTCCATCGATTTCTATTCACTAGCTTTGGATTCTCTCCCACTACTCTACTTTACACTGCATTATATTCCTGCTAGGGCCCTTTACCAAGCTTTGACACCCGAAAGTTCAAAACAAGGACACTCCAATTATTTCTGCAGATATGATGTTTTAGTATTACGCGAAATATTTTCAAGCAAGAGGGTATTTCATTCTTGTATTAAGCTATAATAATTAACTTGTTGGATTTCATTTATTTTCATATTAGGGTTCTAATTGTTTAAGAAAAATCATTGAGATGAACTCATTTTAATTAACAACAAAGTTACTTTGGTACTGACAATTTGGTTATGCTTAGCTACAATTTACAAAGAGAGTTTGGTTAATCTCCAAAAGTAAAAGCAGAAGACAGACACCAGAAACCACCGTCCCGGTTGGCGGAACTGCTTACCATTACTGCTGCGGGAGTGATCTCCACCGCCGGAGTAACGCACGTAGCATTTGGCTAAGAACATGTCTCCCCAACCAGCTGGCCCACACTCCGTTTTCAGCCGTCCGATTGCTTCAGCCAAGCAATCCTGACAGTCGGCAGCGCTCAAATCTCCGACGCACTGGGCTAGACCCTGAATATTTCCGGACCCGCCGACTCTGAAGTTACCTTGGCTGCCGCCACTGGTCGCTAGATAGTCCAGAATAGCATCACGACGGGTCAGTTTGTCAGAGTCATACCCAATCGACGGCCCACATTTCTTCATCACAACCGTCTTATCTTTCACACCTAGAAATCGCGTATTGTCGTACTTAATGAAACAGCCTTCCACCTGCAACGCGCCGCCGCGGGCGTTGAAGCAAAGGATTCCAAGTTGACTCACTGAGTTGGCGACGCAGCGAGCGCAATCCTCTGTCCGGAGGTCTCCACGGCATTGGAAGAGGCCGTAAACCACGTTATCTTGGGAGTTGGAGCTAAGGCCCAGGGATGTGAAGTTGTTGTAGGAACTGAACATGGCTGAGTTAACGAGAGAGGTGAGGAGCGAGTTCACGTTCGACTCGTAGGGTGAGCCCGGCGTGTATTTTTGCTGGGAACATCCTCCGAAGATGAAGGTATACATGGAGGAATCAGATGGGTTGATGAGAAGTGTAATTGTAGAGAAAAGCAGGAGAGATTGAATGGAAGAAACCCTTGTAGTTGCAGAGAACATTTTCTTAGAGAGAGAGAGAGAGAATGGTTATGATTGTTTAAACAAGAATGTTAGATAGTTATGGTGTAGAAGAAGAAGAGTTGGAGAAAAGGGAGAGTGAATAATGGGAAAATATTGGTTCGATGGAGACATTAATAGTGTGAGGAATCTCTCCACTTCGAAAATAAACTTTGGTTTACGTGTTCAAAAGCAGAACATATTATACAATATAAGTTAAATTGCAGTAAAGACTGATGACCATGATGTAATATAGACCTAAAGGTTGAACTTTGTTCTGAGGTGTCGCCACTCTAGTCTACGGTGGACTCTTGCTTGAAAATCGAGAGGGAGAGGTTTCGATCACTAGAGGGTTTTGGTTGATCACAGAGTCCATAATTTTGGGAAGTTTTGGGGAAGTTAGCGATTCTTTGACGTGGTCTCTTGGTTGGATTCATTGGGTCGACATAGGATCCTAGTATTGTTCGTCTTTGTTTATTGATTAGGATTAACGTCGTCCCTTGTCGACTAAGATTCTAATTTTCACTTATTTTTCTTTAGATTCTCCATTGTGATTATGGATTTGATGTCAGTTTGGTTATAGGGTTTGACAATGTGCTAAATTCTCAAGTTTTGTTTCCAATGCTTGTTTCTTCTAGCGTGTTTGTGTTGGCAGTGAAATTGTGATTGTCATTGAGTAGAAGTTTCTATACTTTAATGCATTGCATAGCATGGTTTTTAAACCTTATTTTAGTGGATTGACACTTATGAAAACCATAACAGTACTTGGTCCCCAGCGCGTTAATTTTTATG
Source organism: Begonia peltatifolia (assembly GCA_022433055.1). Taxonomy (NCBI): domain Eukaryota; kingdom Viridiplantae; phylum Streptophyta; class Magnoliopsida; order Cucurbitales; family Begoniaceae; genus Begonia; species Begonia peltatifolia. Next base: position 743,927 of record CM039519.1, on the reverse strand, counting down.
TATATGTATGAATATTTTATACGTTTAAATTTCAAATGCATAAACTTCATTTTATTTTGTTACACTTGTGTTCCTTATGGGCATATTTTGATTGGGCTAGCCGAGCCTTTATATTATTGATCTCCAATTGTTCTGTGTTGTACCGGCCAGGTAATAAAAATTGTGATGACCTGAATGTGTACGTATGAGCATGATTGCGGGGCAAATCTCGGAATCTTAGCCGAGTGTAGGCAAACCCCGGACTCGAGTATAGGTAAATCTCGGGTCGTAAAAAAAGAGTCGTCACAATCCCATATTGTTTGGAGAAAGGTACATGGAAATGAAACATATGTAAAAGAAATCTTCCCAATATAATAATACGTGTTTTAGACCACAATTGGCAATGGATCTCATAATAATTTTGAAGTTAAAAGTGATTCAGTGAAAGCAGTTCCATGTTGGGTGACTGACTGGGAAGTCTTCGCCAAACAAATACGTGAGGAGAAGATATTAGGGTACAACCCAATCTCTAGAGCGGACAATATCTTAATAGAAAAAAAATGGTCTTTATAAATAGTATTGGAGCATGTATCCAACCGAAAATGTGGTCAACGAAGACGTTGAGCTCCCGAGAGGGGTGATTGTGATGACTCGAATGTGTACGTATGAGCACGACTGCTGGGCAAATCTCGGGTTATGGGACAAACCTCGAGACCTAAGCCGAGTGTATGCAAATCCCGGATTCGACTATAGGCAAATCTCACGTCATAAAAAGGGAGGCGTCATAATCTCACATCGTTTAGAGAGGTATATAAAAATGAAACATATGTAAAAGAAACTTTCCCGGTCATCCAATATCATACTTTAGTAAGAAGATGACTCGACATATGTCTCCGAGTTATATATTCTCGTTTAATTCTGGTCATTGAATAAAAACATATGTGCGCGAGATGTTTCTAGTGGAGGCGGTGAAGAAGTGGAGACAATATCTGTTAGGCAGCCACTTTGTTATTAAAACAGATTAAAAGAGAATCGAAGAGCTTATGACTTAGAAGATACAAACTCAGGAAACAACCATTTCTCATTAAATTGCTGATTCTTTATCAAGACAAGGAGAGGTACTTGTTTTAGATGAAGTAAATTCCTTGTTTACACTAACTTAGCTTCATTGTCATAAAACTAGATAGGAAACATGGAGTTGGGTGAAATAGAAGATCTAGCATAAGCTATCAGGAAGAAGCCTGGTGAATTTCCTCATTTTAAACTTGTGCACGGGTTAATTCTGCGTAAAAATAGAATCAAGCTAAGTGTTGATTATGTGTATAAGAATGACATTATTAAGGAGATGCATTCCACGTTACTTTGTGGCCATAACGGAGTAGATAAAACGGCGGCATGAGTCAAAGCTCAGATTACATGGCCAAATTTATACAAGGATATTAAGCATTTCGTACAGCCTTGTTTAGTTTGTCAACAAACTAAATATGATAATAGGAAGTCGGGATGTTTGCTTCAACCATTAGACATTCACGCTCAGTTTTGTGAAGAAAATTGTCTGTGGATTTTATTACAGGGTTGCCATTATTGCAGCTATTTTGGTGGTCGTGGATAGACTGTCGAAACTAGCTCATTTCGTTGCTTTAAAATGCCTATTTACTGCTGTCAAAGTAGCAGAGGTTTTTGCTCAGAACATATGTAAGTTGCTTGGTATTCAACGATCGTTATTGAGTGACACAGATTTGGTCTTCATGAGTAAGGTTTGGCAAGAATTATTGAAACTTAGTGGCACAATGTTGCGATTTAGTAGTGCTTATCATCTCCAAACAGAGGTAGTCAATCGGATTTTGGAACAATATTTACGTTGTTTCGTTATGAAATTTTCGATGAGTTTGTTTAAATTTTTACATTGGGCGGAGTTATCTTACAATATCAACATTCATTCATCAACTGGTTTGTCCCCATTTGAGGTTGTTTATAGTCAGCCACCACCAATTATATTACCTTACCCATTAGGCGCTACTAGGATCGAAGCAATAGAAGAGAATTCACAAACTCAAGATAGAGTTTAGCAGATTTTAAAGATCATTTATAAAGATCACGACATCGTATGAAGCAACAATCAGATAAGAGTAGGAGAAACATTCAGTTTAAGGTTGGTGATTTTGTTTTTGTCAAATTACAACCTAATCGACAAACGTCTTTATTGGTGCACCCTTATCGAACCTGAGCATAAGATATTACGGCCCTTTTGAAGTCTTAAAACGAACTGGACAAGTTGCATATAGATTGAAATTATCGTAGGAGGCTAAAATCCATGATGTTTTTCATGTTTCCTTGTTCAAGGAGTTTAAAAGTGATAGTTCAATTCATGGTTCGCCTTTACCTATGCAATTTGTGGATAATCACACTTTGGTGGAGCAAGTAGCCATTTTAAACACCAGACTCAAGAAATGTGGCGAAAAATTTGAGGTTCAACTTTTAGTGCAGCGGCGGGAGTTTCCTTTAGAAGATAAATCTTGGGAGGTTTTAAAAGAATTTGTTAAAGTTTATCATCACTTTAACCTTGAGGACAAGGTTACTCTTTCAAAGGATAGTAATGTTATGAGCAAGCAGCCGAAGCTATAACAGAAGCTGATTGCATAAATGAAAGATCTGCAAGTGTTAAGAGGAAGCCAAGTTGTTTTAATGATTAATGATTACGTTAGCGATTACATGAAAATGATT